>CAJNDS010000081.1:28799-236501 GCA_905221605.1 Symbiodinium natans | reverse complement strand
CCAGCCCCAGCCCCAGCCCCAGCCCCAGCCCCAGCCCCAGCCTCAGCCCCAGCCCCAGCCCCAGCCCCAGCCCCAGCCCCAACCCAGCCCCAGCCCCAGGCCTCCAGCCCCAACCCCAGCCCCCCCAGCCCCCCCAGCCTCCAACCCCAGCCCCCAGCCGCCACCCCAGCCCCCCAGCCCCCCAGCCCCCAGCCCCCCCCCAAAAAATTGAAAAAGCCAAAAAAACACCCGTTTCGGGTAAAAACGTTCGGTTCAAAACGTTTGCGCCACCCCCCCTTCACCCTACCCCCTCCAACAAAAATGAAAAAGAATAGTCAAAAAAACAAAACTTTCGGTCAAAACGTTCGGTCAAACCGTTTCGGTCCAAAACGTTTCGGTCAAAAAATTTCGGTCAAAAAACTTTCGGTCAAAACTTGTTTGGGACACAAACTTATTTACAATTTCTATTACACGCGAACCCTAAAACCCTAAACCCTAAACCTAAAAACCCTAAACCCTAACCCTAAACCCCTAACCCTAAACCCTAAACCCCTAAACCCTAAAACCCTAAACCATAAACCCTAAACCCTCAAAACCCTAAACCCTATAAAACCCTAAACCCTATAAAACCCTAAACCCTATAAAACCCTAAACCCTAAACCCTAAACCCTAAACCCAAAACCCTAAACCCTAAACCCTAAACCCTAAACCCTAAACCCTAAACCCTAAACCCTAAACCCTAAACCCTAAACCCTAAACCCTAAACCCTAAACCCTAAACCCTAAACCCTAAATTCCCACCCAGTCCTGCTTAGGCCGTACCCACCCTTCTCTAGGGTGCCTGGACCCAGAAATCACCCGACAGCGATTAACACCATCGCTTGGACTTCCTGTGCAAGCCTAAAGAGTTGTGTTGAGCGTGAGCTGCACCTCCAGTGCCGGTGCAGTACCCCGCCTGGGGTACCCCGCCCCCCTTCTCCGATTCTCAAGTATTATCAAGAAACCCTAAACCTGGCGACCTGTTCCCACGGTTTTCTGGCACGTCGCCCCTGGCCCCCCCTCCGGAGCCCCCTGGTGCCGGGCCCCTGGCGGAGCGTATTCAGGGACCAGAGGGGCCGCAAGGCAGGTCAGCCTGGGCGATTGCTCAAAAACCCACTACCAAACCCACGAACCTGATTTTTGCCTCCTGGGCTGCCCTGCCCCCCTACCCCCCCCCCTGGCCCCCCCCTCCCTGGCCCCCCCCTCCCTGGCCCCCCCACCCCCCCCCCCCCGCTCCGTCCCCCCCTGGCTCGGGCACCCCCCCCCTCCCCCTCCCCCCCCCCTCCCCCCTCCCCGCTCCCCCCGCCCCCCCCCCTCCCCCACTCCACTCCCCCCTCCCCCCCATCATCCCCCCTCCCCCCCCCTGCCCCCCCTCCCGCCACTTGAAAATCTGCTTGCCTTGCACATGGTTTTTCACGGGGGTGAAATGCCTTTGAGCAAATTTGGGATCTGAGATACTTCCGACAAGCGCTCCGAGGACAGGCTTGTCACATGGCTCCAAGATTTCCTGAAGTGTCATGTAGGCATCGTCCACGGTCACTTCATGGTAGTCGATGCCCTCAATGCTGAAAAAGCCCGGCATGAGGTTCAGCAGAGCCTGTATGACTTTGGCGTTGCCCTTGTTTGTGAGCTTGGCCAAGGCCCGGTACACTGCGGTACCGCCGCTCATGCCCAGCAGGCGGTCTATCAAGTCACTGTCCCCAACCTTGCCCAGCTCAACCAGACCATCCACGGCAGGCATGTGCTGCCGCTCCTCCCCCTCCCCCCCCTCCCCCCCCTCCCACCCCCCCCGGAGGTAAGGGCCTTCTGCCCCCGGTCTGTTTTCTGGGTCTACTCGACAAGGGGATCTACTTGGCCGAAGAAGCCACAAAGATCGATCAATATCTGATCCAGGACCCTGGATGGAACAATAGACTTGACAAAGGGTTTGAAGGGACAACCCAGACATATTCGGCAAGGGGATGTACTGGGCCGAAGACACCGCGATCTTCGATCAATATCTGACCCAGGACCCTGAATGGAGAGGCAACAACAAACCGACCTCCACAAGAAGCTCTATGAACGGGGAGGGAAAGTGCGCCGCTCACGTCTACTGTGCCTTGGGCTGCCGCATTGCTCTGGGTCTGGGAGATCCATTTCCCCCTGCCCCTGGCGTCCCCTCTGGCCCTCCGGCCGTCCTGGCCTGGCCCCGGAGCGGTCCCGGAGGGAAGGGCCTTCTGCCCCTGTCTGTTTTCTGGGTCTGGTTTTGACAACCCTGACCCGTTCAAAGGATGAGGGTGGAAGTCCTGCCCAACCGTTCAAAGGATGGGGGTGGGAAGTGGGAATTTAGGGCGTTAGCCCGAAACCCTAAAAGGAGAAAAGTTGGGTGGATGCCTGCGTAAGCAGGGGGTGGGAAAAATAAAACAACCCAACCTTTCTGGTTGTGGTGGCTCCAACTTCAATATACGCCGCCGCGACATATGCCGCCCCCTCACACCCCCTGGGTGTGTTGGGGCGCCATCTCCGCATGACATCTACTGCCGCGGCGCGGCGAGAAGCCCTAAACCCTAAACCCTAAACCCTAAACCCTAAACCCTAAACCCTAAACCCTAAACCCTAAACCCTAAACCCTAAACCCTAAACCCTAAACCCTAAACCCTAAACCCTAAACCCTAAACCCTAAACCCTAAACCCTAAAAATCCCTAAACCCTAAAAATCCCTAAACCCTAAAAATCCCTGAACCCTAAAAATCCCTAAACCCTAAACCGTTTGGGCATTAGGGTTTTGAGGGTTGTTTGCGTTTAGGGATTAGGGTTTTGAGGGTTGTTACCGTTTAGGGATTAGGGTTTCGAGGGTTGTTACGATTTAGGGATTAGGGTTTTGGGTTTAGGGGATTTAGGGTTAATTAAAAAAATAAGCGCTGCGCGCGCCAAAACTGCATTCGCTGCGCTGCCCCTTCGGGGGCCCACGGCGCTGCTCATGCTTTTGTCTTGCACGCAGCGCTTACTTTTTGATGAAGCATACATGTGCATGAATTGGTTTCACGCACACGCGCCGCATCTCATCCAAGGGACATGTCAAGGAGTTTCTCCCTGGAAGATCCGCAACCAGCACATCAGCGACCAAACCCACCTTTCTTATTCATTTCGTTTCAGTCTGGATCCTTGAAACAACGTGCGTCTCTATTGGATTCTCACGAAGCCATTGAGGTGTAGAGCTGCGCGTTGCCAGAAGACCGAAAGGAAACAGCACGCCGAAACTCCATACCCAAACCCCGAACGAAACCCATGTCTTGCGCGCTGGATGGGTCGAAAACTTCCGCAACGAACTTCCAACACTCTCAAGAGTGAAGAGTGCACCTCACGGTGACCCGCTTGCCCAAGTAGTTCGGGAAAACGCTCGGAGGTGTGGAGCTCGAAGGTATGTGGGTGGCTGAAGGGATTGTTTCACTTGCACGATTCTAGTTTGTTTCACTTTCGAATTTCTCTATAGATTTAGGAATCCCTTCGTTTTTGCTTGTTTTCTCTTCTTTTCTGGCGTCTTCCCTTCATTGGGGGCGGCGGTGGGCGCGTGGCTCGTCTCACTTGGATTTCGCCTACGTTTTCGCTTGCTTTGGTTCTGCGGTCCTCTTTGTTTCACTTGAGAAGGTTTTTACCCTGGCGCTTGAAGCGACAAGGTTTCCTTCTCTTCTCACTCGGACTCTTTTTCGACCTGAAGGAATTGGCCCTGAACCCTAAGCCTCTCTTTAACAATACCCTTAGCGGGCAATTTCTTTCTAACCTTAAGCTTTGGCTGCGTCGCCCTAACCAAAAGGCATCATCGCAGGGACCGCCTGGTCAAAAGCCAAAATCGCTTAACTAGAAATGACAGGACCCAACGCTCTTGCTAAATGAGCGAGATCCGAAAACCCTGCGCGAACCGCTTGCGGGCATCACCAGTGCCCTTACTTGAAGGTTGAACGGGTAGTTGCGAGGAGGGCCACGAGTGCCCCAGCCTGGCAACAGAGGACTGCCAAAAAGGGAAGGCTGGCTCGTTTTTTGGCAAAAAACCCTAAACCCTAAACCCCAAACCCTAAACCCTAAACCCTAAACTCAAAAGCATAAGCCTGTGTGCCAGCTTATGCCTTCTCACGTACAGGAGCGTATGACACCCGTACGGGAAGTGAACAACCGACTTACTAGTCTTACCTAGAGGTAAATGGTAACTATGGAACATAATTACAGCCATTTACTGTGTAAGTGCATTGTCTGTATACAAACATTCTTTAATATTTCTATTAGACAATACTGTCAGTACTATTACAGTAATAATTTGAACCCTACAGGCAGCCTCCTAACGTCGCTCCCACAAATGGACCCTCGAGTGCTCGTGGCCAGCCAAAGGCCTGGAGCCAAAAATTACTCGGGAACAGCGCGTTTTTCTTTGTCTGGCCTTGTTAAATCGTGCTTGGGGCCAAAAATTACTCCAAAACAGCGCGTTTCTTTGTGTGTGGCCTCTCTGAATAAGCTCTTTCGAAAAGAGGCTGCAAGCTCTTTCGAAGGTCCCAGGGAAGCTGGGGGGTACCCCCAGGATTCGGGAAAAATGGCTCGATTCCCAAGTCGTTTTAAATAGAATTTATATAGCAGAAATGACCCCGATTTGTTGCTTTTCGTGTGGGGTAGCCCAGGAGAGGGTAAACCCCCTAAAGCCCCCAAAGCGACTTAGGAAAATGGACCCTCGAGTGCTCGTGGCCAGTTTACTCCAAAACAGCGCGTTTCTTTGTGTGTGACCTCTGTGAATAAGCTCTTTCGAAGGTCTGAAGAAGCTGCAAGCTCTTTCGAAGGTCCCACGGAGGCTCCGTGGGGATACCCCAGGATTCGGGAAAAATGGCTCGATTCCCAATTCGTTTTAAATAGAATTTATATCAGAAATGACCCCCTGCATTTTCTAGATTTGTTGCCTTCGGTAAGCCCCCTGAAGCCCCCAAAGCGACTTAGGAAATGGAGCCAAAAATTACTCGGGAACAGCGCGTTTTCCTTTGTCTGGCCTTGCGAAATCGTGCTTGAGGCCAAAAATTACTCCAAAACAGCGCGTTTCTCTGTGTCCCTGAAGCCCCCAAAGCGACTTAGGAAAAAGGACCCTCGAGTGCTCGTGGCCAGCCAAAGGCCTGGAGCCAAAAATTACTCGGGAACAGCGCGTTTTCCTTTGTCTGGCCTTGCTAAATCGTGCTTGGGGCCAAAAATTACTCCAAAACAGCGCGTGTCTCTGTGTGTGTGGCATCTTTGAATAAGCTCTTTCGAAGGTCTGAAGAGGCTGCAAGCTCTTTCGAAGGTCCCAGGGAGGCTCCGTGGGGGGTACACCAGGCTTCGGGAAAAATGGCTCGATTCCCAATTCGTTTTAAATCTTGCTAGGAGTACCCCAGGAGGGGGTAAGTAAGACCTCTGAGCCGTCCAGGGAACTTCGAAAATTGCCGGAACGTAAGATGCCCGCACGGGAAGTGAACAGCCGACTTTCTAGTCTTGCCTAGAGGTAAATGGTAATTATGGAACATAATTACAGCCATTTACAGTGTAAGTGCACAAGAGTTGCAAGAGCTCCCCGTGCGCCCCATGCGCCAGCTGGGTTCTCAGGACACGAGCTCGTGCCACTTCTGGGTTGCGCGCCGGCGATGCCACGGGTTGAATCCTCCATCGTCTGTGGTGAGGTCTCGCTGCCACGGATGGGGCACGCTGCTGTCTGATGTCCTGCAGATAATTGGGCTCTTAGCACAAGAGTTGCAAGAGCTCCCCACGCGCCTTTTCTGGGCTGTGCACTGGCGATACCACCACACGACTGCTGTGAGGTCTCGTTGATACTGGCCCCTGTTTGATATCCACCAGATCGGCCTGGGTTCCAGAGACACGAGTGCAACGTGGCAACAGAGCTCGCGCCGCTTCTGGGCTGCGCACCGGCAACACTGGCGGTTGCCACCTCGCTCTCGCTGACGGTAACAAGAGGCATGCGATTTTCACCAGAACGGCCTTGGCTACGCAACACAGAGTCAGCACGTGCAACCAAACGTCTCCACACATACCTTCCAGGCTACAACGCATATCTGGGCAACACGCCAGTTGGTTCGTTGGAGAACCACTTGCTGAATCCTGGCAGAATGTCAACAAAAAGATTAGCAGCATCATGAGGCCCCCCGGATCGAAACAGGCCTCTTGACTTGACTCGCACATCCTCCTGCGGCCTTGGCGGCTGGAAGAAGCCACCGAAGCCATCCAAGCCACCCCAGGTCATAGCTAAACGCGGCGTCACAACTCCGTGGCCCAGGCTTCTTGCTCCAAGATGCAAGGGTCATCTCCTGCTGCGCTTCTCGAGCCTGTCAATGTCGAACACACTGGACCCATCACACTCACATGCAACGCGTGCCACATCCGCCATGAAGAAATCTTAGGCTCCTCAAGAGAATCCCCAGCAACTGAGCTGTGCCATGGGCGGCTTGAACTCTGATCCTCATTCCCGACCCCCAAGCCGGTAGCGGCAACAAAACGCTCGTCAAGCCTTGCTGCGTGCAGGAGCATACAAGAGCAAGGCTAAGGCGCCTTCTGCTTCTCGAGGAGATGCAACTGGCAACACGCGCGACGCAAAAAAACCATACAACAAGCTCGCGACATAGTGCTGGGATAGTGGAAAGTGGAAAGGCTTGCGAAGGGGCTTAGTCCATTCCTCTGATCCGCTGAACAAAAATGTACCTCCCCAAACATGAACCCTCTATATGCACCGACTTATGGAGCCTGCAATGTTGTGGATTCCCGTCACAAGGGCCCTCCACGCCACGTCTCGCAGTCTCGCGCTCCAACGACTCAAGGCAACTGCAGGCCCAAGCCAATCCACTCAGGCTTGTGCCCGTTCACCCAACAAAGGTGATAGGGTTTGGGCTTGGGTCTTAGGGTTTGGGGCTTACTTCAGGGCTTGATGCTGCAGTCTGGCTCCGTCCTGAACCCTCAACACTGGAACCACTCGCTGCTTTGCCGGCGCTCGCCGCGCCGAGGCGGGGCGCGTCAGCGCTCATACTAATTGAGCTAATGATTCTCGTTCATCCCTTTTCGCCGACTGTCAAAGACTTCATGCACATTACAGCAAATGCACATGATTGAGATCTCTTCCCTATGCCTTGCACACCATCTCCGCCCATGCCGCCACAGGGCTAAAGCCTCAGCAGGGTCAGGTTGCGCCATGTAGGGCCTGATATGGGTACAAACCTCCGACGAGCTCGTCCGTTCAGGCTTGGGTCTGCAGAAAAAGCAGCTTCAGGACTAGCTTGGTGTTCGAGCGTAACACAACTCGAAATCATCCAAAACGCAGCTGGTTTGGCCTCGGAACAAGATTCAAACCAACCTTTCTGTTTGAGCAAAGCAAATCTGGCAAATGGCAACCAATGCACTTTTGGAAGCCCGGAAAATGCGTCTGGGATCGGGCAGTTTTGGGATGTAGTGCGCTACCCTGGAACTATGCGACTACACGATGAGACACACGTTCCATGAGAATGCGGCAGCTTGAGCTGGCAGCAGCTGCGCAGCTGCACCATCTATTTTCAGGAGCACGGACTCGGTAGGAGGGCCTGGGCCTTCAGATGGGCATGCGGGCTTCCGCGGAGCTTCCGCGGAGCTTCCGCGGCACTTCTGCCGAGTACGCGTCAAGCTTCACGGATAGAAGGCCTCGAAGCCTGGTTTTGGGACGCTCAAGCCTGAAAATCCGGCTTGTTTGCTTTTGGGTTGACAGTTTACATGGGTTTAGGGTTTTTAAAATCTTTGTGTAGGAAGTTTGGGGTCTCTATAGAAGCCTTCTTCTGAACTGGGTCTATCGCTTTCGTACGAAAGGCTCTAACTTCAAACTTCCCAGAAAACACCACGAAAATGTTGTATAATCCACTCTGAACCACACATCCGAGATCCACATAGAACAACGCGCCCGCCTTTTAACCATAATTGTTTCTATCGTCGCTTCCGCGGAAGCTTCCGCGGAGATGTGCTTCCGCAACCCTTCCGCGTGCTTCCGCCGCCACAGTCGCGTGCACTTTCGCGCCCCGGTTCCCGGAGTTATTTCCACACATAAGTATCTCTCAAGAGCCGTAAACAAAAAAAACGCTGCTCTAGTGGAGATGCAAAAGGTGCAGGGACCGAGGGGCTGTACTCATCAACCCTCCAAACTCTGAACCAGCGGCGATCGAATTCAGCAGCATCATCTGCCAACAGCGAAGTCGGCAGGAGTTCCTCCTTTCACAGGCAAAAGGAAACGTGACCCCAAAATATTCTTGGTTGCAAGGCTTATGATGCCGTAACAGGCATTACCTTATGCAATTCCCCTTCCCCTGTGCGCATCCAAATGTCCACAACTCAATTTCTGACGGTCCTCCTGAGTTGGAAAGTACATAGCTGCACCCTCGGCGGTGCCAGGCTTGGTGGGGGTTGGGGGTTGGGCGGCTGAAGGGCTCCTGATGCGCCGTGTGCTCCCGGACACTAGGGGACCCATTCTAGGCCAAAAACCCAAAATGAAATCGGGTTTCGGGGCTGTTGGGGACGGATTAGTGCTGCCATGAGGCTAGGAAAACAGACTTGCTTGCTTGGATGCCAATAAACAAGATTGTGTACTTGGCGGCGCTGACCCCCTGTCAAGAATTTGTAACCCCCAGTAAGATCTTCCCATGCATTCCCTACATATTTCTTGGGTCCCTAGCGCCCCCTTGTTTTGCAAGACTTCCAGCCCGAGACCCTAAGCCGTAAGCCAAACCCTAACCCCCACCCCACCCCACCCTGCCCCCCCACCCCCGCCCCCCCCCGCCGCCACCCCCACCCACCCCCCACACCCCCCACCAAACGCCCCCCCAACACACCAACACACACACACACACACACACACACATCCCCACAACCCATCTTACAGAAGCTCAGGCCGAGGCGGGTCGCGTAGCGTTAAAATTACATGGCACCTGTGGCTCGCAGCCTGAGTGTCTAGGGCTCCCACTTCACAATCTTTAGCCAGGACCAGGAGGCTTGAGACAAAATGGCTGACACGATCCCGGGAATGTATGGCCTTATCGCAATGACACTGCCTTCTGTTTTTTTTACCTATTTATATATGCTATCACCATGGCCACGGACATCGTCTGGCAAGCGCATTAGAGACCGATGCAAAGGAATGGCATGTGTTACGTGCTAAGTGTTTAGACATCCTGCAGCCACACATGCAAGTCTGCCTTTCTGTCTTCTGGGCGAGTGCTCAGTCACGAAATCACACAGCTCTACTTCTGTGGCGGGCTCCTGTGCATTCCTTGCTGTACAAAAAGAACGAAGGCCAACTACTGCAAGCCTTTTGCATCAAATTTGAACGTGCATCGAATGTACCTCGAGGCGTTGCATTGCATCCAGCCTTGGTCTGCACCACGAACGCCGGTTTCATGGGAACGAACAACAGTAGTGCAACAATACTCAAACAGTACGGCTGTGCAACGCGAAACTGCTGTAAATGACCAAAGCATACCCCGGGAAGGAAGTCTGCTGCTCTCTTTGCTTGGAAGCCATGTACGACTTCGTGCTGTGGGGCACCGAATCTTTCTGACACCCAAGGAACCTCGACGCTGGCCTTTACTTCGAAAGGAAAGCCATACGATGCCAACAGGCCCTCTGCCGGGCCCGCAACAAACATCAACAAAGCAGACCTTCTCCTAAAGCTGATAGTATCTGTGACTCCTCGGCCTGCGCGATCGGACAAAGTGATGGAACAGCAAGTAATAACATCTGAGTGCCACGACACTCCGGCGTTGCCCTCATGTGCCCTCATCAATGATGAGGGCCAAACCTCATGCATCTCATGCAAGGTCTCATGTATCTGCGGCTGACAATCATTTTTCAATGCGCTCAGGGGAGCAAGTGGTGGCAACACTTCAGGATCTGGCACGTGACCAACCACGGCCGTCTTTGAAATGCCTGTAGAGCCTGAGAACCGAAATGCACCGTCACAGTCAAGCCAACATGGCAAAGGCCAACAAGCAGGTCGGTCAGTGACACCACCCTTATCGAGGCCGACACTCGTTTTGGGGCAAGCTGCCTGGATAAAACAGGGGATTGATCTATCTGCCACTGTAGCATGGCAGCGTTGCAGCAGGCCTGACCCTTCCGCTCCGCATTATGATGCTTGTTTTGCATGCCAACCGTACTCAGTGCTGTAGACATAGGCATATTGCAATGAACAGTCATAGGCGTCGCTTGCCAACCCGGCATTGTGATGCACGAACGCCCTGGATCCTCTGTGGTCTTACGACTGTATTACGCATCATGGCAAAAAAAGAGGGCAGCTTAGTGCGGAAGCCTGGGAGTTTGACGAAAAGTCTGTTGGCTGCAGCCACGCTGTCACGTTTGCTAGCAGAGAGCCTGCTCGCAGTGGTCAGCCAATGTCGTTTGAGGCGGCTGGTGGGCACGGTTGCCACACTCATCAGGGTGGCCCCATGCTTGTGGTACAAAAGGAGGGGGAAGTTTACGCTCCGGGGGCTGTCCGGATGGATCCACTGCTACACGCTTGCCTGCTAGCTTTAACCAGGGGACGGTGTTGCTTCTGAACACGTCCACAACAGCAAGCAAAAATGGCGCTACTGGACGGACTGAAAGGGTGGGCACGGGTGACAGGTGCACGACGCTACGCTTCCAGAGGCTGCAGGGTTTCCTGGTGGGAATGGTCCTCCCAAAAGTCCCCGAAAACATGGCGTGGATGTGTCGCTTCAGCAGCCGTGCCTCGGTTGGAAACGCCAGCCGCATGTCCTACACAGGCATCTCATGCTCATTCGGGTTCTCAAAAGCTGCTTTGCGAAAGTAAGCCTAAGCCTGAAGCATTGCTTCCTACATTGCTTCATTGGCTTCTTCGAGGCGATTCTTCTCTCCACCTCTGTGGAGAATGCAGCTGTCCTTCTTTCCACGGTGGAAAGGCGAGAACTCCGAGTCATCCTTACAAAGATTTCGGAACAAACTGCACAGCAATTCGTCAATATGCGGCAATTCACGGCGTGAAGAAATCGACCAACCCTGGGTCAACCCAAACAGCGCTGGCACTCCTCAGGGCATCGTCGAGGGCCTCCTGTTGTACGGGACTTGAAAACATACGAAATCACACGAACACCTCTTGCTGGAGTTGGGCTTGTCACTCCCACAAAGAACCACAAGAAGGAGCATCAATTGACACGCCTGCTCCGCGCGAAGTGCCTGCCTGCGATTGGCATTGAAATTTGATACTGTACGTACAGTAGTACATAGTGATATTAAAGGCCAAACGTTCTGTGAGGCTGCGGCTTTCAATGAGCTACACAGGACTCATGAGATTTCCACGGCTGCTCAGTGCTGTTAGAAGTATTTAGAAGTCCAATGAAGTCCATGCAGCTGAACGGCATACCTATGTCGACTCCGTTGAAACCTCTGCCTTCAAGCTTGCTGCTACCGTGAGCAACGATTCGATGCAAGCCCTGGTGGCGCTCACTTTCACCTGGATTGCAAGAATCTGCCCTGTGCTGTGACAATGCGACTCTGCAAGGAATATTCGGGTCCCAAGTCCCAAGTCCCAAGTCCCATGTTCGGGAACCCGTGAGTCATGCCTGCGCTGGTAAGCTCTGGGGCGCCGCGACCCCCTGTCACAAGCTTCTCGTTGTCTCTGGTTCCCGGGACATGCTGGGGCAATAGGAGGGGCGCAAGAAGCTGCAGACAGATTCCAATGAGCTAGTGTAGCAACTTGTCTTTGATGTCCTTTCGCTGTGCGCGTGAACTGCAGTAGCACTGGTCAGCCCATGATACTTACACCAACAAGCAGGTGGGACTTTGATGTCATGTGCGCATTGCGTGCACACATTGACTGGATCACCCTCAGGGGCCCGCAGACACTTTGTTCCAGGTGACTTGCTCCTTCCAAGGCAGCATCCAGAGGTGTCAGCGGGTCTTGTTCACAGACATAAATTGGGGTCTACTGTTCGTGGGACACGATTGCATTTGGAGTCAGAAGATGACCAAACAGATGTTCATTTTCTTTTGTTCGACAGGCTCCTGTGCAGTAGCCGAGTAGCCTAAAGCCTTTCGCATCCCATCAAGGCCTGGAAGGTTGGGTACCTACATGCCTCCAAAACTTCAAGACTCTGCAAACACACGGCTCCTTCGACCGCTCCCGATCAGACATGGCGGGGCGTCTGAGCGAACATCTTGTGAAAGAAGCAACATCAAGCAACATGACTCAGCCGATGCACACGGCGACTTCAACGGTGGAACAGAACTGGAACAGAATTAGCATCCTGCCAAGTGTGTGCCTCTGGCTGGCAGACCTCGACCGGTTATACGTCCGACTTTGTTCACTCCCCCCTTCCGCCCCCCGGCCACCCACCCCACCACCTTCTCATGAGTGCCGAAGCTGTCACGACCATCACGACTGACTCATTTTTGTGGCTGGGGGGTGCTGTCTGTGACAAGCCACGACAAGGAGGGGGTGTCTACAATGCTCTTCCCTTTGCTGGTGCCGCTGGAGCGGAAGCATCAGTGGTCAAAGGCCCGCTTCATTTACGCCTGGATATGCCTGGTGTCCATCATGCTTGCAATGGAGCGGGACGGCACATTCTTTCGCTGCCGAAGATGCACGCGAGCCAGCCCGTGGCTCCAGCAAAGAAGGTGCGCCTCGGCGTTGGAGTAGAAGCGCGCTCAACCGCTGCATGCTCGAAGGCATCCCGGAGCTGCTTTACCTTAAAAGGAACAAGTGGACACAAGCGGAGCTGCGACTTGGCCAAAACGGCATCCTTGCAAGACCACTTGTTGAGGTTTCATGCTGCCGGCGACACCACACCAGCCGGAGGGACCTCCTGCGCAATTTCTGCCTCGTCCACAAGAAGGGACGAATGCTGAATGCTGAAACTTGGCTGAAACTGCAGCTTTCTGAAGAGGTGTCTTAGACCGCTTCCTGACGCTGTGGCTCTGGAGTCTCCAGCTCCTTGGCTTCAGCTTTCTGACAGAACGCCTTTTGATTTTGTACTAACATGATGATGCGTTTGCCGAGCCAGAAGGTGTGCCAAAAGTCACTTGACCATGTCGGATTCCGTTCAAGCACAAAATGATCGTAATGCAACATGCAGTCGTGTCACCTGAACCCTGCGGAGAAGCCGGTTCCTCTCCTCGCTGAGCTCAGTCTTGTGCCCGACTTCCACCTCGCAAACATGGACTTTGACGTCCTGGTTCGATGAGGAATCATCTACGTATCGACCGAGCAAAAAACATAGCAAAATGCAACAAAACATAGCAAAACATAACAAAACAGGCCTCCAATTTGGTGCTCAGGCTCTGCACTTCTTCCGTCCTGAACCTTACCTCGGCCTGCAAACAGCATGTGGGTCCAGGAGCCGTGAAGTGTGCGCAACAAAACACGGACTTGTTTCCCAACCTGAAACCATTATTTCATCTGAAGAGCCTTCTTTGGGCCCAACTTGAACCTAACTTGACACCATGATTTCACCGGAGGGCCTTCTTGGGCCCAACTCGAACCATGATTTCACCGGAGGGGCCTTCTAGGGTCCAACTTGAAATCGTGATTTCACCGGAGGGGCCTTCCTGGGTCCAACTTGAAACCGTGGTTTCACCGGAGGGGCCTTTTCGGGCTCAGCTCTCTGTGCTGGACCAAGGGGACCTCAGCCAAACCCGCGAAAGCCGATCCAGTTGCTTAGAAACCAGCAGAACTCCCTCTGGAGAATTTCACCATTCGAAGACCATCTGCATCCAACTTATCAATCCAGATCTTTGTCAGTTGACCTGCTGCGAACTGCAAATGCGCGAAGTCCGGGTCCTGGTCCGGTTCTCTCCCTTTTGGCTCCTCTTACCCGTTCCGTTCCGGTTTGGCTGCGGGGTCTCATTTCGCGCCCCCCCCCCCCCCTCCCCCACCTCGAGAATACCCAACACACGCTCCGAGGCTCTCGGGGCCTTACTCGAAGAAGGCCGTTCAGGGCTTACGGTTGAGGATGCTGTTCAGGGTTCTAGCCTATAGGGACCCGCACAAGGATGAGCAAACAAAAACCCAAACAACCCACAAATCTGCCAAGAGGGGTCACGTTCTCATTGATTGTATAGACCGTGTCAGTGTCAGTGTAAACATGATTCACCTTCTGCTGGAATATTTTGAAGAGGCATGCTTATCATCACAAGAGCAAGCAGCGAGCTGACAAACAGTTGGCTCAGGAAATCTTGACAGTGAACTATGTCCCGATGCTGTCAACTTGCTGTAAGAACTGCCCACAAGTGCCCGCCTGAAGCTTTTCTTTCTCTGATGCGGAAGCCTGCCAGACGCTGCCAGCCCGTGCACTGTGAAACGTTCGGGGATGGCATCGGAAAGTCCAGGTTCTGTCTGTCCCTACGCAGCCCAGGATGGCAGCTATACAACACATCCTTGGCATGACCCAAAGCTTATCACGAGCACTAAACGGACTTGGACCTAGTGCACCCGACTTGGCTCCTGCAACAACTTTTGCAGGCTGCTGTTGGCTTCGCTCAGCTCGTTCTTGTGGTCTCTTGTGGCCTGCATGACGCAGTCTATCTCTGCTTCCGTAGCAAACTCTTGAGAGGGCTCTTCAAGGAGTTTCAAAAAATGAGGCTCCCAGTTCGCAACAGCACGTGAGCCTTGAGTTCCGCCAAGTGCTCACGACTTTTGGCCTGGCGCAGACAGGTACCGAGGGCATCGTGACTCACGGGTAACGTTGCACTAAGAATGCCTACGTCACGATTACTGAAACGTCACCCACTGCGTTGCTGTAGTGCCACAACCGCTGCCATCAAGAGTGAAGGTGTCTAAGGCTTAGGGTTGAGGATGACAGGTTCAGTGTAAGTAGGGTGTAGGGCTGCGAGAAATTCGGGTTGAGTTCACATCCCCGAGTCCTCCAAAGTGACGAAGCTTTCTTCCAGCTGTGAGTATCTTCTCCGATCGCAGTCGCTCTGCCTGGCACAGTCGAAACTGCACTCTTGCAGACAGCCTCTTTTGTAGGTTACGCGAGATCAGACACTCGGCGGTGCCTGCGGAGCTTGTCCTCCAAACTGCGGTTCTCCTGCTTCAGATGCTCGACCTCCAAATGCAGAGCGAGACATGATGAACAGAAACACTACATATGCATGCCCCGCTTCACGGACAAAACGGCGGACACATCATGCGTTGTACTCGTATGTAGTAAGGCACTAAGATATACTAATATATATATATATATAATAATAATAGTAATAATAATAATAATGTTTCGCAATACTGTAGAAGAGTCCAGCAGGTGCTGCGCCTGTAGAATCAGGGCCTGTCGATCTTCCACCTTCGCAATTCTCTGTTTGGCACTCCTAATGTACTAGGAGCTTGCGAAGCATCGTTTCAATTCGGATCCACTCTATATTGGATGCGTTGTGATCAAAACACAGCAAAGCCTCTCCCGTTCTCTCAGTCGCCGGCCAGTCTATTGTGATGCTCCTGTATCTGGGATTGTTGGTCCCCATAGCCATCGCGACTCCCTGGCAGGCCAACCACGCCAACGGCGCAATTTGATACAATCTGAGCGTTACTTAGCAAATTATTGACCCATTGAGTGAGCACGATGGATTACAGAGTTCTGCTGCAGGTTCTTTCACAGTTGGCCCAGCAGGGCATCGTTGGATGACAACCCGGCTGTCCAAGTTGGACAGTATTGAGTGGCTTGACCAGTGAGGTGTACATGGTCAACAGCCAGTAGAGATAGCATTTTACGCGTTGAGTTCTGTTCATCGAACGCGGTGCAAGTAGCTGACCTTTTCTGCTGGTGGAGCAATATATTGAAACCTGGTCGCTAGGATATCTGTTGAATTCCTAGATCAATGGAGTCGATGGGTTGTTGAGCCCCATCTACGAGTTCAAAAACATGCTCGTCTGCAGTCCCGATTTGATCCCATGCTGTCCAAGGATGTCAAGAGAGTCATGGCTCAACCGCGGTGCCGTCACACAACTTCGCACGTCCGACGCTGTCCCTGCCGCAGACATGACAGCCTTGTGCAGAAGCTGAGCTGGTGCGCTGTGGTGAAGCCACCTGCTGCATGACTGTAGTTCCCATAGACTCAGTAGGCTTGCCGCAGCTACGATGACAAGCTGACAATCACAGAAAGCCAAGCTGCATAGCTGCGACGGACAGGGCTGGAGATACCCGATTCCGCAGTCCTACAAGCTTTCAAGTTCCACAGGTGCTGAGGTGTGCTGAGTTTGCCATGTGGCAAAGGCATCTCGGCCTTCCAAACCCCGAACCTCTCGGCGATTCAACTGCTTAGTATTTCTTAGTATTTCACAGTGCAAGCGGGTCCTGCTTTGAGCATAATCATCGTTCTTGGGCCTCCCTGTATCCTGACACACGGAAGCCAGAGGACAGGCTAAACGCAGTCAAACCCTCACTAGCCAAGGCCGCCACAGAACCCGGCCTGAGATCGAAGGTGGGATTCAGAAACGTCCAGGCTCATCAGCAGTGCGGTGGGTACTTAGCCCAAAGCGAGTGGCGCCGACTATCCCTGGGCTCATAGTAGCCTCCCACCAGTGTGGTTGAGAAATGTTGAGAAAGCAAAGGTGCATTTATGGGAGGCGAGGTCTTGGTGACAACTTGCAAACTTCGAATTTGCGAAGCTGCATCCCTGTGAGCGTTGTGAGGAACTGACCTTCGAGTGGCTGAACGCAAATTCCTGGAAACCATCCGGTGGTTTCTTCGCCCTCCTGTCATCAAGTGTCGCTACGTACTGCATGCCGCAATATCAAAAGCTAAGTGGGGGTTTCTGCCAATCAAGGTCGCACCATGAAACCCCGCAAGGCGTTTTACTTTCATATTTGCGTCATAAGGGCTTGGCCCAATACCCCCCTTGTCGCCGGGGGGGCGGCCCCCACCTTGTTACAAACCCTTGTCGCGCCCCTTGTCCTGCCAGCTATGTTTCAAACCTTTGTCGCGTGGCATTCTAGAAAACGCCCCTTGTCGCAAGCCTTGTCGCGCAAGGCTTGTCGCAAGAACCGGTTTTTGTTACAAACCCTTTGTCGCGTCGTGCCCGCCCGGGGCCCTGTTACAAGCCTAGCGTTTTGGGCAAGAAAACAAACAAGAGAAACATTGGAATTGCAACTACATGCTGTCATCATGTGCTACAGCAAAGAAGCTGAATGCCTGAACACCTACAGTCACTCGAGCACGCTAGCGAGTTTGCCGTCAGAAATGTTTATTCCAGACTCGATATGTTTCTCTTTGCATTAGTCCACTACCATGTGACCTATAATGAACGGATGTAAACGTACCGGTCCGAAAAGGTTTTTCGCCTATCAGGGATGCCACCACGCTTTCGGTGGGACGTTAACTTGGAGGCACGTAATATTACAAATGCCGCACGTGGCTGATGTCAGTCATACATGGACATGTTTTGTCGGAATTGGCGTCATGTCTGTTGTGGCATGCCACACGGGATGAATCAGGTTGACCTGACGCAAGGGACGGTGAAGAAACTCGGAACCCACAAACTGAACGATTTGTATGATGATGATGATGATGATGATGATGATGCACACATCCCTGTTGCCCTCGAAATCCGTCAAGTGTGCAGGTGGCAACTTGTGGACATTTCCAACTTCGCATGCTCAACAGCAAATTTAGTTTTCGTTTGCTCATTGGTGGGGACCTCCAACTGCCACGCAGGATCGATGCGGAATTCGAGGGTACACTGATCTCGTGAAGGTCGACACAAGAAAAAGGTGCCATTGCCCAGCTAGGCTGGGCCGAGGGAGTCGTCCGATTGCCTAGCGACTGCCTGCAAAATGCTGTCGCTAGCTTGTACATGGGGCATGTCTGAAACTGTCAGTCAGTCTACATCGCTTTTTTTCATGCAGGCTAAAGGGGAAGCCTTGGATGCCCATGCAAGACAAAGATTTTTATTAGGTTCCATCACGGCCCCAAGCCGCGCAAGTTAAGTTGCCAAGGCTGTGTATAGATTGGGTTGAATTGGGTCATCTCGTGTCCTTACCACTCTGTGGGTTGCGCATCTGTGCTATCTAAAAAATGATGAATCTGCAGGAGCTCGGTTATCGTAGTAGCGATGGACCCGGCCCAAGTGAGAGAAGCGATCACTCTGCCCGACTGCTTTGATCTCTTCTTGTCTTTTGAAAAGGTTGGACGTACACAAACACGCACACACACACAGAGACAGACAGACAGACAGACAGACAGACAGACAGACAGACAGACAGACACAGGCAGGCAGGCAGGCAGGCACGCACTCACCCACCCACACACACACACACACACTGACTGATGCCCGCGCGCACACAGAAAGACCCAAGAAACAACCAACCAACCAACCAACCAACCAACCAACCAGCACAACGACAAAAAACAAATGGTCCTTGTGCCCTCCCCACCAGCCAGTCTCGTCCTGCACAACAAACAATGAGACAGAATGCATTAACATGGTGCCAGCTGCCCAGGAAGGCTAGCAAGGGTCCACAATCAGAAATGGACGTCAACACCTGATCTCGTCAAGGCATAAGAGAAGAGGCCTTCTCCATGACAATGACAATATCATTGACCTTATCTTGCATTAAACGGATTGTCAGGATTGTCAAAACCAAGATCAAGATCGAACAGGGAAAGAACATTGCAGAACGATCTGCCAAAATCGGCCAAATGAACCTTGAGTGTCAGTTGGTCTCCATCGGTCGCATCGTGCTTCTTGACCACGACAGTTCGAATCAACCTCGTTGCATCAACAGCGGGAAAGCCGTCTCCTGGGTGATGGCGGCTTGCTCTGTGAAGCTGTGGCTGGGACCCCTGCTCACACTGCGTTTCAGACCTTACTGTTTGGCCCCGCAAATCAAGATGTTTCATGAGCATCTCTCGCTTAGACGTCGCCACATGCTGCCAGGCAGTACGGTCGTTTGCGCAAACGACTTGAATGAGGATGGCACCAATACTGATCTGGATCAACCATGGTCAACGCTCGTGGCCAGCTTTATGACATGAAAGCGGACTGAAGTGAATAATTGCACATGAACTATGGTCATCACATGTATGACACCCGAATATGAAAGAGGCAGCCTTGCCATTCAGTTAGAAAGAGTCTGCCGGGCACTGGGTTACCTTTTGAGACATGCTTTGCACATCTTGCTCCACACAAACCATGGTAAACCTTCGATGAACTGCAACGACGGGATTGGATAAGCTCCTGCTGAACCAATGAATGAGACAATGCTTTGCCCGACTCGCAACACGATTGACAGTGCTGAACGATTCCATGCAGTGGGTGAGCGCCCTTTTCAGTCCGAGTCCGAATCAATGCCCAGAGTGGAGGCAAGCCGAAGGGCTACTTCCTGGCAAGGGCACTCAATACCATCATGCATGAGTCGTGCATGAGAAAGCCGGTGACCAGGACCGTGGTTGTACTATGTTGATAGACCGAATGGCCAGACACCAGTGAAAAGCCAGTGTGGAGCCAACATGCCGGATGCACGCAGGCACGCTCTTTGCGAGCATCATGGTCCTCCATGCTTCGAACCTCTCTCACCTCGCCCGCCAATTTCTCGAACTCCTGGCCGGAGTCTTGCAGTAGTATGAATTTTCGTCAAGCAAGCACAGCCAACCACTGATTCGCCTCGGCTTCCTGCCGAGAAGCGTCTGGAACAAACCCGGATCGGGCCTCCTTCCCCCCAACCCCCCATGCAAAATTTTCTGACGCCCCCCCCGCCCTGTGGGACCCCCCCCAATCGCTTGGAGGAGCTGCAAACCAATTCCGTGCACTGTCCCGCCTGTCGCAGGGGCCCCACCCCCCCCCCCCCCCAACCCCAACCCCCCACCCCCATCGCCCCCCCCCCCCTCCCACCCACCCCCCCCCCCCCCACCCCACCCCCCCCCCACCCCCCTCTTTCCTCCTTTCCTGTCCTGGGGCCGGCCCGGCTGCCGAGGCGGCGCGCGCAAGCGTTTACAATTACTCGTAAGTGCTGGTGACTACTGACTTGGTGTCAACCAGTGCCCGATGTCATGTGTGCCTCCATGTCATCAAACTCGTCCTCTTTTGGGCGACAAGCGGTATCGGCGACGGCTTCGGTGACCTGTCGGATGCTTGATGCATGTCAGCCAGATGCAAGTTTCTTTACTCAACACTGGCCGGCCTGCCTGATTGGTGCAACGAAGAGCTCAACACATTTGCCATTCCTAGCTCAAAGCCCTGCTTGCCTGGGTCGCGTCCTCCTTGTCAGCATTGCCACCATCCACTGAATCTGTTGAGTCTTCGACCGTGTCAATCTGACACGGTCGAGATAGTGGTGTGAGCCGGGCTGAGGAGGCCTCATGCGCTCAGCATACACACGTGTTGCTTCAGCCGACTGCAGCAGCAATTTAAGGCTCTGGGTGACAAAGAGACTGAAAGAAAGACAGACTCAGAAAGTGACCTTCTCCAAGCTGAAGGAGGAACTCAGGGGCAGGCCTTTGGCTCAAGCCCCGGCCATGAAGCATGACACTCCAGGGCCTGGACAGGACATGGGAAGTGGCACTGCGAGGCACTGCTATTCTGGCCGACGCCTGTTTACACCTCACCAGAACAAGAGGCCAAGCATCTGCGGATATCGGGGGGCGTGAAGTGCTGTCGACCCCCATGACGGAACGAGCGGATAGAGTAGGATGACTGAAGAAGTACTGTTGTTTCCTTTTCCTCACTTCCCGGTCATGGTCCTAAGAAATTATACGGGCCAGTACAAAGACCTACTGTATAATTCGGCCGGTCAGTGCTGTGCGTTATAATCATTAATATATATATATATAGATACCGCGGTCACTGCGTTCCTTGCATATTGTTATAATAACTCCGCGCGCTAACAGAGCAGGCTTTTAAGACCGTGTTGGCACGTCACGAACAACCTTACTGTGTAGCCCACTCGATGATGCTGCACATGCCAACAGTTCACGCACAGATGATCTGAATCAGCCGGTATCGGCAGTTCCGGAGGGTGATGTGAGTAAGGGGGCTAGTACTCAACACCTCGTCTCCTCCTGTGGAGCACGCTGCTGGAGAGTAAACGAGCACCCCATTGAGCGGATGATTGTGCGGTGCCTAAACATCATGAACACAAGAGGTTGTGGGTCTGGCGTGGCCTTCGGTCGAAGACCTTGAAGGAAAAGTGCTGCCATCCATTGCCATCCGTGCTATATCAGGTCGGGTTTAAATTAACCGAAGCCCTTCATGCTTGCGAACGACACCTCGAATAGCCGGATCACAGTCCCATCGCTCTCCTCCGACAATAGGCCCAGCGGCCTGCAGGCAAGTATCAACTTTCCGAAGGCTCACGTTAGTGTACTTCGTAGCAGAGGTCATGTTGCTTCATCACCAAAAGCATATCTCGTCACCCATGGCCCCGGCCTGCCCATGCGAGCTCCTCTCTCGAAACAGAATCCGTGCATGCAGACGAACTCATTGAAGGGCGCAAACGATTTGTTGCTTCGGCTTTTCTTCGTATTGCTTCATTATGTTGTACACGTGCACAGGTCACAAGTCGGTAACACATGGAGAAGTGGAAGAACATGGAGCTGCAAACTGCCCGGGTCTTGCCAGAGGTTATAGGTGCGATGAATCCATGTGCCACGCAGGCTACAGGCTCAGTCAAGCATGCAGGCATATGCATCCTGATGAAAATATCTTTCAACGTCTTTCAACTCGAAGGAAGCAATGATGGGGGCTGCCGACACCAGGACGGTGCGGCCTTGGTGTGGACCAACGACCCAATGAATGGCTGCAGAGGTCGGCAGCACAAAGTCGCGAGTGAAATTGCCGCGATGAAGTGGATAAATGTACAATGATGCTTCTGAGACGCTTGAAAGGGTTTGACAGTGCTGTTTCAATGAATGCCGTGAAGACGGATAAGTCGGATAGGCAACGCTAAGCCTCACTTTTCGGTGAACCCTACCATCACGAGCACAAAGTAAGCGTGTGAACGCTGAAACAGCGGTCGAGAAGCTTGAGCCGTCTTGGAAACGTTTTTATACGTTTGTGAGTTACGTTCATCACTCCCATGCCACTACTTTCGCTCCTTCAACTCGATGCCGCAGAGCTTGAAGATCATCCAAGCGCAGCGGACAACGCCTTGTGGCGAAATGCATCAGACATGCCCCCAAGGACACGGGAAATCACAGGAATCAGGAGTTCCCGAAGATCCCGAAGGAGCACGCGAAGGCAAGCTAGGGCATATTAAATTGTGCATAGCTGAGCCAAGAAGTGTCAAGGCCCTGGGCAACAGCTCGTAGCCATTCTCCACACACCAGGCCAATGCCTGTCCCATGTTTGGTGAACAAAAGGCTGACGTCACAAGTGCAAAGTCTAGGCTAGGCGCCTCTCGTCAGCGAGATCAGTCCATAACACGTTTCAATGTATTCCAGACCATTCCGGCAACCATGGCAAAGTGCATTTTTGCCTCGTCTTGATCCAAGGCCGGCTCCACAGAGCCTCACAGCAACCTAACATTATGGATATGGCTTGCATTCGTAATCCACCATTCACACCTGTCACCCCTTAAACTCCCCCAGCCACAACCTTACAAAATATGTGGTTTTATCCAACATCAGGTTCTCCAGCTGTGGCCGTGTAACATCTTGGAACCATGAGCCAGACATCCGCCTTCACAAAGCCCGTTATTGAGGTCATGTGATTCATGTGTACGCTCTCTGCCCTTATACCCTGCTAAAGCAATGAAAGGTGTGATGGGTGTTGCGGTTGGACTTTTCCCTGTGTCTTTTCATGCATTTAATAAGGGGTGAATAATGAGAAATGCATGAATGACACATTCATAATTCCGTGAAGTGACCATCCTTGGTTGGTTGCCTGTTGACAAACTGTTTGCGCAGCCCTGCTTTCAGGCGTGATGCTTGGGAGTCTAACATCCCAGAGTAAGCGTTCGTGACTGTTGGAGTCAAGAAGGGCTCGCGCTGACACTTTGATGCAGGCTTTTGGTCCGGGCAGCCAGTGTCGTGAGCGGTGTTGTCGACTGCAAGACACAGCTGAACACGGTCGGGTCCTGGCAAAGCACAGGAGCGGCTCATGGCATGCAGGCGTGCAGGCGGCATGCATGGCAGCGTGGAGTGCGACCAAGCAAGTTTGCAAAGGTATGCGCGCGCTAATCAACTACAGTAGATAATCGCTGCATCTGCGATGCTCGAAATCATGGTTCCCTAAGGGCCAAGTCATAAAATATCAGAGGCTCGACTCAAGGACGTTGCTCTTCTGTGGCCCCGGCATTGTTGAGAGAAGCAAGAAACCACCGAGAAACCAAATCCCGATATGCCCCCGTGCCTTCTTCAGCTTCTTCCTCCGGGGCAGTAGCGCCTGCTGCACAACGCACTGAGTAGCTCCCCGAATTTAGGTGCAGCCGTTCTCAACACTTTCTCCGCTTGCTCTCAGGCAAGTCAGGGCAAGTCAGGGCCGTCTGAAGTGCCTTTGATGGCGTCCTTGATGGCATGGAAGGGCTGGGGATGATGCGCATCCCAGACGAGAATCACTGCCTCAGCATACGCAGAGAAGCTGCCGAAGTTTGGGATTTTTAATCGGCATGCCATCTCCTACTTGTGGCTTCAGGACTCCAGGAAGCACTTTGCTACAAAGAGGGCTTCTTGGCGTGCTTGCCATTGCTTCGTTCAGAAACAATGCAGGCAGTCAGTGAGCCAGCCTCTGCAGCTGCCATGGCTTCCTGCAAGAGGGCGTGGCTTCGAAAGTGGAAGTGCTGCAAAGTGCTACAAGTAATAAATTGGCAGTTCTAAGCGGCTTTCAGGCGGCAACCCAGCCCAGTCCTCCAGCTCCGTCACCTCCGGAACCGCCAGCACACGGTACTGCAGCTGCCTTGCGTTCTTTGGGTGAGCTAGGTCGATGCTGCTAACATTTACCGGAGCGAAAACGGATGGCAAGGCTCCTGGCACTGAGTAGTACTTGTTCTCAACAGTGCCAACAGCAACATCGGTGACATCCTGCAGTCCGACAAAATGGAGTCAAACGGAGTCAAGTAACTCAAGTGGCTTTGAAGCCCCTTGTGCCCCATCCAAGTTTCACACAGGCTGATGCATAAGTGCGCCTCCCGCAAACTCAGCGCTGACAGCAGCTGGCGTGCTAGAGCTCCATCTCCGACGAGGAGTACAGTCGGTAAATCCTGCCCACCAAGAGCGTCTGAACTCTCAAGACATTTCATCCTAGAGTCTGTACTTAGCTGGGAATCAGCAAGGAGCACTCCGCCGGCGAAATTATTGAACCTCAGGTATGTCCTCAAGTAGGAATATCGGAGTATCGTCTTCGCATCGCCCAAGCCTAACTGGCCTCTCCACCTAAACCACCTGGCATTTTAAGCCTTGTGAACGTTTGCCCATCGAAGCAAGCGCTTGTCATCAGCATGCTTTTCAGAAACACCTAGGCCGATTGGCCCAAGAAGACCGACGGGTCTCTTTGGGCTCCAACGTTGCAATGTGTGGCAATATGTGGCAAACCGGTTGAAAAGCCTCTTGCTAGATGGCGTAGCGGATGTGCTGATCTCACAGTTGCTGCAAGACATGTCGGCAGTTGGTGTTGCGTGCTGCATGGTCTTGTAAAGCTCTTCTTCCTTATCGTTCGTGAGGCCCTATATCGACTAACCAACCCCTGAACTTTGCAGAGGATGGTAGTCCTGCCGAAGATCGGGAGCTCGCGACGTTTCCGGGTCTTTGCGGTCCACCTGGTTTCACAGCTTCAGTTGTCTCTGCGCGTCCTCCAGTCAAGCTCCTAATTGAACCCCAAAGGCTTGGAGTCCAAGTCTTCAGGTCGGCACTTCGAGCCATGGCCGAATCTCAGAAAGCAACCGCTTGCTTTTGCTGGACCTGGGAAGAAAGCCCAAGTGAGAGCCAAAGCTTTTGCTTTTGCTTTTAGCAGTTTTCCGGGAGGATGAAGGTGTGGGGGCGGGGAGGGGGGGGAGGGGGAGAGGTCTCAGCCCGGATCCTGAAGCCCAAGATCGTCCCTGCTGAGGCTGCAGCTTGTGCTTTCTTGGGCCGTTAGTAACGGGTATTGACGGGTCGCATGGTTTGGAACCCAGGATTCGGGCTTTGGCGCTTCTTGTCCAGCTGCATTCGGGCGGCACATGACAAAATGCCGAGCACCACACGCAAAGTGCAGAGCACGTGGCCCTTTGCTGGGCCCCTGACATCAAAAGGTCGGCCATCTCAGCGACATCCTCGGCTTTGCACTGGCTCAAAGCATTCAAAGCTACTTTACCTACATTGTATTACATCGTTACACAGAGGTGGTTGTGGGAAACCTGACTGCAGACCTCGGATCGGCCAGTCTGAAGAAGATTGCATCGGATACATGGGTGGATTGGCCGAGGACCGGGCCCGGCGTCGTTCCAGCCAGAGCAGGAGCTCCTTACGCACGCGAGCCTGCCGGCAAGTCCTCAGACTCCACAAGGTCAGCAGTCACTGCTTGGCATGATTGCGGCGAGGGCCCTGCGCAAGAAGCCGTGCCATTTCCTCGGAATCCTCAGCTCAAAAGCTCGCCGGAGTGAAGGCAGCGTTACAGACAATCGGCGGATCAGTCAAGTCTGTGGGTTTCCTGCGGTACGCAACGTTTACAATGCTTAGACACTTTGTGGCATGACAAGCTGCCTGGCTCGCGTTCCACTAGTTTTACAACAGCGAATTGTGTAGCAACTATGTGATGGCTTCCAATGACTACTGGAACAATGCACATGGACACCACTTTCACGAAATCAATCACAATGGATCAACATGGTGTTCCTTTACCGATGGTCCCGCATCTTGCAGGCACAATGGCCGTGTCTAGGCATCCCCGCCGTTCACTCTCCTTCCAACAAACGCATGAGTTGTTGTCCTATGAGGGCCTGTCCAGAATTTTGCGGGCCATGAAGTGGTGTACGTGTGTACGATATTCATTTATCTTACAATTCCTGCGTGTGCTCCAGTCAACACAAACAGCTCTTAAAAGTCCTATGTCACGGTGTCGCTCTCCAAGAGACTGCTGATAAATCGGGCCACAAGTATTTCTATTCCACAGCCAATGACAATCGCTAAACAACCAGCCATTGCGTATGCCGACCATCGCTCGAACAGAAGGTTGCGGACCCCGTAGTGTAAGTTGACTAGATCCAGTTGAACGATGGTCTCCTACCCGCTTCTTATCAGCCGGGTCGTGGGCAACACGTTCGCTACACGCATCCAAGGCCGATGCTGCTTGGCAGGCTGCTGCCAAATAGCCATTATCGCGGGCCATGATGACAGTGTCGTGGGCATGCCGAAAGCCGTACAAGGCACAATACCTATGACTGATGTGTAAAGCTGAGGCGCCACTTCACTTCAAGAGAAAGGTTTGGACCACGCCCATGGCACCAAAACATACAAAACAAGTCCTCTCCTGCTGCTTGACACATGTGCTACACAGCTGGACTCTGGAGTGTCTGTGGGCTTCTCTTTGCAAAGGCTGCGACGTTCGCCAACTGGAAGAACAATTGGCCACAGTCACGCACACACACACACATACACGTTGTCGCACGCCTTTTGGAAGCCACGGCGCGCTTTGCCCACACTACCCTGCTCTGGTGAGCTCACGAAGCCAAGCTCAAATTAAGCTTGAAATCTCCGCTCCCGTCCCACTTCTCAAACTCCGTGGCCATTGGGATTCTTGCAGGCATCAAGATTTTTGCACTCATAACCGTCCCCTGCACCTGGGGGCAAATCGATTGGCAAATCTCAGCAGCAAGGCCTTTTGCAGCTCGTATGCTGACACTTTGGTACGCAAGTGCAGCTCAGAAGCATTGGAAGCATGGCTGCCCCTTGCTGCAGCAGTATTTCTGGCCACAGTCACCGTTGTTGGCCTGGGGCACACAGGCTTCGAGCAGGCCGATTGGCTGACAACCCGCTGATAATCTAGGATGACCATGGATCCTTTTTACTTCTTGAGCCAGGCGCCGCTGCGCAGTCCTTGGCATCCCGACCTTGCAAGGTCGAAGTCCATACACTTGGCAGTACACTCCCTCTCTCACTCTCTGTCTCTTTTTCTCGAACAACCTCTCCACAGAACCGAGGCGCCGTTGCAGATCTGCAGGCCAGTGCACAGAGGAGCACCACCTCTCATCACGGAAAGGGCGATTCTCTGTGTAATTCAGATACAACCCTTTCCTGCAAAACGACGCCACCAGAATCTTGATTGGACCAAGATGCTTTCTTCGCCGTGCGTTCTGATGAGCTTTGGGTTGATAGGTTTGATGGAGCCTGGCGATTCCTGAGGCCATGTGGGCTCAACGGCCGTCCTTGCATCAGCCTCACAGCATCGGCATCTAAGGTCCGCTCAACCACGAGACGGACTTCGGTGACTTTGGCCTCCTTCGAAAAAAAACAGGCGCGGATCGGAAGTGGATGCTGGTTCTAATACGCTGGAGTAATACACCAAGCACTCACCAAACTAAGATAAGTGAA
The DNA here is from genome assembly GCA_905221605.1 of Symbiodinium natans. Classification (NCBI taxonomy): domain Eukaryota; class Dinophyceae; order Suessiales; family Symbiodiniaceae; genus Symbiodinium; species Symbiodinium natans. Next base: position 209,035 of record CAJNDS010000081.1, on the reverse strand, counting down.
ATGGCACTGCGCAGGTAGCAAGAGGCCAGCAGCGCATCAAGTACACAGGGTGCACAGGGCCTTTGCAGCTGCAATAATCGTCAATATGGCGAACACCGCCTGAAGAGAGCTTTGAATGTTCGGCACAGGTCTGCCACCGCTCTACCAGTTCCGTCTCCTTCTCGAACCACTAAATTTAGGGGATGGAAACCACAAGATCGTTCGTGCATGTTGGCTTTGAACTGTTGGTATCAAGAATGCCAGCGAGCCACGGTTCGACATTGCACCATCTCTGCGCCGCTTTCTTACAGTCTGCGCATAGGCACTTGCCACGATGAAGAATAGAAAAAAAGTTGCTCTTTGATGATGTTCTGCTTGCATAGCTCGAGAAAAGTCTCTCCTCAACAGATTGCTGGCAGTAGGTGCTACAGAGGTAGGCCGCTTTGGCAAGCAGCGTAATGTACAAGATGTGTTTTGCAGACAAGGCGTTTTGCTTGAGCATCAACGAGGTGCAACTCGGTGTCATGGATGCCTGACATTGCATGACCAAATTCAGACACAAGGCCGATCAATTGTTGCTGATGCCACTTTGTGAGAGTTGATGGGGCTCTGTGGCCCGGAGTTGGTGGGGCGTCATCTCGTACTTCATGAGCATGGTGCAGGCTCCGTTCTCAGACTTGAGGGTGCTGTGCAAAGAGTCACAGCGATTAGCGTATGACTCCATGTAGTAGGAGCTCAGTGTGGGCAGAATCATGAGCTGGTGAACTTGGGGCAGTTGTTGACAACAACAAGAGACACGCACGAGTTATTGGAGTGGGCACCATTCGAGCATCGGAGACGGCTCCATGAAGGCTTACACCCGGGGGTATTCGGCAAGATTTTGCCTTAGTACAGCGCATCGAGGTGCATCTTGTTTTCTCTGCGCTACAGCCTACAGTAGCTAAACTGCTGTTGTGATGAAAGCCTGGCCATACACAACCCGAGGCCTCCTTCAAAATCCTATTCTGGATATGTCGTAAGCAGATCACGCAGGCCATAGCACAACACGACCCACAAGTTTAGACCGAACGTGCATCAGTGCATCATGCTTTTGCTCATTGCCAAGACATCATGCCAAAGCTGCTCATATGGATGGTAGACTTTTTCTCGGCTTGGGGTTGGTCAGGCTCAGGGTCGGGCTCCTGTAGCCATGCCTGCGCCAACACTGCGCCGATGCGAGGCCTGCTGCGCAAAGCTAGAACCAGCTAGAAGCCTTCAAAGGTCTTCGGAGACCTCTTTGCAAGGCAAGACTGCTGCTATCTGATGACCCGCGCCCTCAGCTGTGAGTTGCTGCGCTATGCTGCGCTATGCTGCTAGATTCAAAAGGTCAAAAAACACTTGTTTGAGTGCATCACAACCTTCCATTGAGGAACGCTGCAAGGGCCTGTGGCCGACGGAGGCCTTCCAAACCCTTCGAGGATCGATTGAACATGATCCAAGGTCTTCCAATTGCCAATGCCTTCCCTGGTCTATTTGTTCGATGCAAGCACATTTGCGCCTGCTCTTGCAGTCCACGGTCATTAACGAACCTGGGGGTTCCCACGGCAGATGGTGCACAACATCGACACACATGAGAAGCGCACAGAGGCACACATCTAAAACGGACAGGAGAACATACAACAAGGATTGCAACGAAAGCAAAGACACCCTGCTCCCAACTCCGGTGCAGTGGGCACCAACAAAACGCTGACCAACAAAACCTGAGAGGCAACTTCAGAGGAGACTATAGTTAAATTTCATCAAAGGTATCTACTTATAAGTGGTATTCATATTGATCTCAAGGAGGGCTTGCAGCGAATGTGCTATTTCCCGCGCCATGGCTGACTCCACTTTTGGGTTCTTGGACGTCTTTTGGGTGTTGTGTCGGATGCTTTTCGCGTGAGTGGCATCAAGCACGGTAAGCATGGTAAGCACGGGCACCATCGGTGCAACGATGGCTGGCCCTTTTGTCAGAGTCGCAAGCGCCGCAGCACATTACATGGCCACATGAAAAAACTACGGTACTGTATGAGGAATGTCAACCCGATAACCCTGCAGACCTCCTTTCCGCTATTCATCCGGATTTGCCTTTGTCTGTAATGCGGGTGGTCCCTAGCTGCAGGCGGGATGCGCACGAGATTCTTTGCCTCGGCCGAGATGCTGCTCCAGTCCTGTGTCAACAATTGCCATCTGAGGCTCGTCTGTGCATCCGACGGGTTGTGCTAACTCAAACTCAGTCACACTCACACTCACGCCCTCACACGATGTCGGGCATCAGTAGGATCCAACACACATGCAGCGCGCAGGCAGTGGTATCAATCGTACCGTGTTGACCACTACTAACGATAGTCCTCAGCATCAAACTCGTAGCGGCCCTGTGCAGTGGCATGAGTCTTGACTAGGCGGCGGAATCAAGATGTGCATGGGCCCAACATGAACATCACCTCACACAGGTCCACTCTAGCCAGCAGGCTTGTATTGTGAAACACCCGCCTGCAGAATTTGGTCGTAGAGGCCCTCATCGTCAAAAGGAGGCGAGCCGCTCAGCAAGACATAAAGGAGAACCTTTGCATGTGCGAATTTGAATGTCAAGCAGCAAGGAAAGCTTGCTGTTTTGGACGACTGAGCGGCAGTATTTGTTCTTCGGCCTTCTTTGAAAAGTTTGAAAGCTCCGGGACGGCTGAGCTCACGGCCCCAAGGCTCCAAATGTCGACCTGTCCCGTTCTGCTGCAGGTCTCTGCACCCTATAGGGTTCCCGCCAAGCATGTGACTTCATGCCAAAGAGAGCAGTCGCATGCAGCCGCGCAACACCGCGCAGCCCACGGAAGCTAGCTCATTCAATTTCATTCAGACAAGAACTCGACTCGCAAGCCGCACCAAGCGACCCGCCTTTTTGCCGTAGCCCGGGGAGCTGTCAACTGCCCACCCTTGCCTGCCATTGTTGGCATCTTTGCACTTCTCTGCTTTGCAGCGATGTCAGGCTTGGCAGGTCGAGCAGACGTCGGCTCAGGCCTGATCACCTCGGGAGCAAAGTAGTGAGGAGTCCCGCAGAAAGTCCGCGAATCTGTGGATTTCCTTGCAGTCAGAGCATGCAGAGTGCGTCGACTGCGTAGATCTGGGTGACACCTTCTGCGGTCTCACTCGAAAGAATTAGGAGCCAAGGCTGATCCTGAAACTTCTGAAGCTAAGACGCATGTTGAGCAGCGCCAACCCGAGATCCGCCAATTTGGGCCTGCACACAGACCTTTGCCGACGCATGCGGCATCGTAGGGCATGGTAAACTGAAGTGTGCGAATGAACCGAGACCTGGCACATCAATTTTCAATCTCTAAGTGCGATATTTTCCGGTGTCCCATCATTCTGGCTTTAGACCGCACTGCTTCGTTCGTCGTGCAATGGGCGACCCGAGACACACACACACACACCCACACAGGCACGCACGCATGCACGCACGCACGAACGCACACACACGCACGCACACGCGCGCGCACGCAGTCACGCACGCACGCACGCACGCACGCACGCACGCACGCAGACATCACGCACGCACACACGCCCCACGCGCGCACCCACGCACCTCTAAGCCAAGGTGAGACTATTTCTTGAGTATTATCCTATTCACCCACAACTTCTTGGGCCCAACTTGAAACCATGATTTCGCATAGCTTGAAACCATGATTCGCCGGAGGCCTTCTTGGGCCCAACGTGAAACCATGATTTATCGTTTATCATATAAATGTGGACAACGCCACATTTACATGATTCACTATTTATAGAACTGTATAAAATAAACACTATGATGTAAATTAAGTTTTCTTTTGGTTTTCTTTCTAGGAAAAAGGGCAAAATGGCAAGTTGGGAATGGCGTTTTTCCCACTTGTTTTTCGGTTCTAATGTTCAATTTTTTGATCTAAAAATTTAGCAAATTTTCTCAAAATTTTGATGAAAAATGGCCAAAAAGGCCTCAAAAATGGGGTCGAAAAAAACCCCTCATTTTTGAGTGCAATGACACCGGAGGGGCCTTCTTGGACACAACTTGAAACCATGATTTCACGGGAGAGGACTTCTTGGGCCCAACTCGAAACCAAGATTTCACCGGCGGGGCCTTCTTGGACACAGCTTGAAAACATGATTCACCGGAGAGGTCTTCTTGGGAAGCCGAGCGTCTCGAAGATGTCAGCATCGATGAAGTTATGGGTCACCACGGTGCCACTACGGCCTTCAACGATGAACACTGATGAAGAATTTTCTCGCTGCTTACCCGGCAGCATCCAAAGCGTCAGTCCAACTCTAGCGCAAAGGGGGAAACGTGCCTAAACACAGGCTCTTGCTTTGTTAGACGTTGGGGCCCGGAAGTTTTTTAGACAAAGCTGCGTCGAGCGGCTCCGGGCCTCAAGAAATAGATCTGAGGTTTTTCGGATGCCCAGGGGACCGGACCTATTTAGGCCTACGGTCTTGGGGGTTTCGGGCTGGTCGGGCTGGTTGCATTCCGAGGTCGGGACCCACTAGGCTTAAGGCCTGGGGCTGTGCCCTTGACCATTGCTTTGGAGGCTTTGGGCGCCTGTGGCTACCTTAGGTCTTCATTGTTGTTGCTCTTCTGATATGCACTGATGAGCCAAGAACCCCATCTGTGCTTCAAATGAATTTGCCGCCCAACACCCTAAAGCCCACTACGGCATAGCTCAAACCCCTAAACCCCTAAACCCCTGGAGAGTGAACTCAGAACCTCAAGAGAGCACGGGGAGCACCGCGATCTTGTTCGCCCCTGTGAGTCCTGAGTTTGCCACAACTTCTGCATCTGCATTTTGCGTTGCGAGCCTGAAATACTTACTGTATTGCGTGTCATGATTGCTGGCACCGGCCCGTGCTCACATGCTAGGCTTCAGGGCAAACTGCCGACGCCACAGTGGCCTGGATGCTTGCAGCTTCTCGTTCAGGAAGCCCAAGCACTTCACCGGGAAGCCCTCACCCAGCATGCTGCTGCGCGCACGGCCCGGACAACCCCGCATGACCGTGTGTATCAACGGCTACGAAGAGACTCTAAGGATTATGAGCAAAAAGCTCGACGAAGAACCCCTGGAAGTCGTCCGAATGGGTGAGACATCTGTCTCTCTGTCTCTGTGTCTCTCTGTCTCTCTCTGTCTCTCTCTGTCTCTCTCTGCCTCTCTCTGCCTCTCTCTGCCTCTCTGCCTGTCTCTTTGTCTCTCTGTCTCTCTGTCTCTTTGTCTCATTGTCTCTCTGTCTGTCTCTCTCTCTCTCTCTCTCTCTCTCTCTCTCTCTCTCTCTCTCTCTCTCCTCTCTCCTCTCTCTCTCTCTCCTCTCTCTCTCTCTCCTCCTCTCTCCCCTCTCTCCCTCTCCCTCTCCCCTCTCCCCCTCTCCCCTCTCTTCCCCCTCTCCCCTCTCTCCCCTCCCCTACTCCCGTCTCTCCCTCGCCCCGCTCCCCTCTCCCCTCTCCCCTCTCCCCCGCCTCTCTCTCCCTGCTCTCCTCTCTCCTCTCTCTCCTCTCCCCTCTCTCTCCTCTCCTCCTCTCTCCTCTCTCCTCTCTCTCTCCTCCTCCTCCTCTCTCCTCTCTTCCTCCTCTCTCCTCTCTCCTCTCCTCCTCTCCTCCTCCTCTCCACTCTCGTCCCCCTCTCCTCTCTCCCCTCTCCTCCTCTCCTCTGCCCATCCTCTCTCCTCTCCCTCCTCTCCCTCGTCCTCCTCTCCTCTCCTCATCCTCCCGTTCCTCCTCTCCTCTCCTCCTCTCTCCGTCCTCTTCTCTCTCTCCTCTCTCTCTCTCTCTCTCCCTCTCCTCTCTCCCTCTCTCTCTCCCTCCGTCGCTCTCGCTGCCCGCTCTCCTTGCCTCTCCCTCTCTCTCTCCTCTCTCCTCCTCTCCCCTCTCTCCCCGTTCCCTCTCATCCTCTCCTCGGGTCCCCCGTCCTCCTCCGTCCTCTCTCGTCTCTCTCTCTCATCCTCTCTCTCGCTCTCTCTCTCGCTGTCGCTGTGTGCTCTGTGTCTCTGTCTCTCTCTGTCTCTCGGTGTCTCTGTTCTCCTGTGGCCTTCTTCTGTGTCTCTGTGTCTTGGCTTGTGTCTGCTGTGTCTCTGTGTCTCTGTGTCTCTTGTGTCTCTGTTTCCTCTGTGTTCTGTGTCTCAAATGTGTCTCTGTGTCCTCTGTGTTCTCTTTTCTCTGTTCGTCTGTGTCTCTGTGGCTCCTGGTCTCGTGGGCTCTTCTGTCTCTCCGTCTCTCTGTCTCTCCGTCTCTCTGTCTCTCTGTCTCTCTGTCTCTCTGTCTCTCTGTCTCTCTGTCTCTCTGTCTCTCTGTCTCTCTGTCTCTCTGTCTCTCTCTCTCTCTCTCTCTGTGTCTCTCTCTCTCTCTCTCTCTCTCTCTCTCTCTCTCTCTCTGTCTCTCTTTCTTTCTTTCTTGGGGGCATGAGGGCACGAAGCCCCCGCGCGATACGCGCGCCCCAGCATTGCGGAGCGGCTTGCACAACATGTCGTGTGGACACAGCTTGTTCGGGAAGAGTTATTACAGGAGTTATTGCATGCCCCAAGATCAAGCCCCATAAGCTTCAGCTCAAACAGCATGCGGCCACGTGAAACTGAGGCGCCGGCACCATAGGTGATTCTGAGGCTTCCCGGAACTAGAGCCATTACAAATTTTCCAGTGTAGTGCCCCCTGCTACATACTCCCCCGTGCCGCGCCCCGAGTGAGTGACTGCCCTTCTACCTGCTCAACCCCAGCCCAGACCCTGCCTCACTCCCCAACGAAACCCTACCTATGCACGCACTGCCTCGACCTTCCACTGTCTCTCTCTCTGTCTCTCTCGCCCTCTCGCCCTCTCCCTCTCTCCCTCTCTCCCTCTCTCCCTCTCTCCCCCTCTCCCCTCTCCCCCTCCCTCCCCCCTCTCCCCCTCTCCCCCTCTCCCCCTCTCCCCCTCTCCCCCCTCCCCGCTTTCCCCCTCTCCCTCTCTCCCTCTCTCCCTCTCTCCCCTCTCTCCCTCTCCCCTCGCTCCCCTCTCCTCTCTTCGCCCTCGCTCCCTCTCTCCCTCTCGCTCCCTCCCTCCTCGCCTCCCTCTCTCCCTCTCTCCCTCTTCTCCACTCTCTCCTCTCGCCAAAGGCCAGGTTTGCCTTGTCCGCCGAGGCCCTCGGGCCGAAGGTGTATAGGTTGTCAGAACAGGCACCCCCCTCCAAATCCTCCCCAAGCGGAAAGCCATATGTCGACCCCTTTTTTTAACTGGAAAGGGTAACCCCCCATGGGCGACCCCACAATCTGAAAGCGGCCAGTTCGCCAGGACCAGGGCCTACATGCCCCCTCCCCCCCCACCCACCTTTCCCCCCCCCCCCCCCCCCCCCACTGCCGCCCCCCCCCGCCCCTGCCCCCTTTTTAGCTTGAGGAACCGTGAAACCCAAACCCAAAATTCCTAGACCCCAAACCGTGAACCTTGAGCCCTAATCCCTCCACCCCTCAACTAAACCCTCAACCCGAAAACCCCAAACCAAACACCATAAACCCGAAAACCCTAAACCCTAAGCCCACCCCTTATTGCTTGGGGTCCGGCGCTGCGGAATCACCATGCTCCGGCAGATGCGCTGGGCCGGGGCCGAGGCGGGGTCGTGGTTAGCGTTAAAATTAAATGTATTCAAAAAAGAAGACAAAATAATCAGAAATAGTCTATCCTTGGCTTCCCGCGCACCTGCGCACCCCCCGCACACGCCGTCCTAACGCCCGAGCACGCTCGCACAAACGACGCGCCACTACAGACAAACCCTCGCACCACGCACCCTCACACGCACTCAACGCACGAACGCCCACATGCCCCCACGCACACACGGCCCACGCCCACGACCCCCTGCACCCCTGCACCCCCCGCACTCTACTACGTTCCCGCACACGCACTCCACACAATCAAGTCACATGTAATCACACGCAAAGAAGCGTGTCGCGCAATCCTCCCTCTCATCTCGTTGATCTTGTTTATCGAGAGAGTTTTCGGTGTGAAGGCCAGCACGAAACCCCCACACACCGACGCATGCACGACAAGGGGTGCCTGTCCTTCCTTGTGAGGAGAACATTGTCGGGCTTCAGGTCCCTGCATGTAGCTGCAAAGATGCGTGGCGCAAATGGCATGAGCCAAAAGCATTGGCACCCGCATGTTGCGAAGACGCTTGGAGTGAGCCAGGCCCTTTCAAGATGCAATGCAATGCAACCCTGCCTGTTGCACACATCGCGGCTGTGCAGATAAGATAACCGCCTGTCGAATTGCTTTTCAGACCTAGCAAACTTTTCTATGTCGAAGATACTGTCACAATTGCACGCATGAAGCGCGATGTCCCGTCGCTTTCCGCTCCCATGACTTTGCTACTTGTACGTTAGCAAGCTGCGCTGAGCAACCTGTTGATGGCAATCGTCATGCTCGTGACTACCATAAACAATACGCGTTCAAGGTCCCGACATTCCCATCACTTTGAGTTTACGAGAAGAAACTCTCTCTCCCCCTTCCTTTCGGAAATTTGTCTCGCCTCGCAGATCTCTCGAAACAGGCCGCTGAGCATGACGCTCAGCAAACTCGCCTCCAAAAAAGACCGAGCTTGCTGAGTTCAATCGTGCGCTCCATGAAAGCTCACTGCCAACACTTGTGAACTGGTAGGATTGCGGAACAAGAAAAATCCAGTTTGCATGAGGCCACTCGCCCAGCTATACCGGGTGAGCCTGACCAGCCGAACTGCAACCTGACTGACGATCATCTTCATCATCTACTTTCCTGAGCACCCTCTAGTTCTTCTCATGGCATCTTTCATTGAATGCATCTCAGCTTAAGCTTTGAGTATAATTGTCAACACAGTATGGCAACGTCATTGCCAAGTTTCTGATTTTCTGAATCTTTACTGACTGGCTTTGATTCGGGTCTCGTTGTTGTTTTCCTCACGGGCCTTTGTGGATGATGTTCTGCAGGAGATCGCCTCCCTCGATGAGGCTCCAGTGACCTCACTGTGTCCATCACACCTTCGCAAAAGTTACGCGAGAAAACACATCGGTGCACTTTCAGTTGCACTTCCTGCATGTCCCCTGGCCTGAAAAGGCCACAACCCGTGTTTGACTCTCGCACTTAAACATGCCCTAACCCCGCGGCGATGCCAAAGACAGGGCTTAAAAGGTAGGCCTCCATTAGGGTCCAAAGCGGACCAACAAAGTAACTGTGTAGAATTCGTGTACGTCGTAGACTTGAAACGTGATGAATCCTGCCTCCTTCAATTCAACATAAGTTAACTCAGGACAACTGCTCAGGCACTTGCCAGGTACAGGTGACGCTCCGTTTGGAACCACTCACTGCACTTCACAATGCCTCCAGGGGCAGGTTGACGGCACACTGGATCCTCTGAGTGTTGCCCTGCAGGTCGTAGGCCGCAAAAACCAAGAATGTGTCAAAACCCTCTCCAAACCGTCGCAACTTTTCGTAGAGGCACAGGAGGCACATGGGATTCAACAGCGGAGTTTTGCCTCACTCTTCCTCAATTTAAAACATGCGCAGAGATCCTCAGAGGGACGTCTAGCGGCAGCAATACGCGAAATAGCAGCCGGCATCGCATGGCACCGACAGATGGCCCAAGTCAGAGACCCAGCTGCCTGGATGGTCCAAGGCTTACCCTGAATCTTGCTTCGCTTTCCAGGTTCGCCTTTCAATCGGAGATATGCAACTTGCTACGGCTCAAGGCGTGGTCTCGACGCGAGCTTCAAACGACAGCATATGTTCGTTGCCCAAGCACCTCGGACGTAAGATTGGGACCGGCTATTTTTTTTGGACTGGAAGGACTCGAAGCTGGCGCGCTCCACGACCTGCACTGGGCTGAGCCACAAGGTCAGTCGACTCGACATTTGAGGCTTTCGGGTAGGATTGCACTCGGGTTCGTCAACCGTCCGGCTGGACCTATCATTTCCAGAGAATATTTGCTGCTGCTGCTGCTGCTGCTGCTGCTCATTGCCCAATCCAAACATTTCCAAACCAGCCTTCACAGCATGCCGACCGCCACCGGCAACTCGAACCCCCAGCCTTTCCGAGCTCTGGGCTACGTCTCAGGGCAACCGAGGGTTGTGAAGCAGAAGGATGCAAAAGGATTCGAGATAGACAAGCGCGCCGGTGGAGGCCCAAACAAAAATCGCCGGACGACTGACGCATTCTGCACACACGGCTTGGTGACGCAAGGCGTGATGCCAGGTGTCTGATGCCACTTCCGCGGGATGCACGAGCCCGCACTCAGCCTTTGGCACAGCCCGGCCCTTAAGAGCGCGGGCGCGCTCGCGCGCGGAGGGGAACTAGCTGTTACCACAACAAGCCGTAAACTCCTAAACCCTATCAGAGTTTCAAATTTAAGCTTTGGTTACATCGGTCTGGTTTGGCACCATGCGTCTTGAGAAACGCCCCTACAAGGCCGGAAGGTGCTCTCATGGCAGGTGTCTTTGCGACGACACGTGTCTTCGCCCCGACCTGCCTTCGCCAAGTGCGCCTGGACGCCCGCATGTGTTTTCGTCTGTGCCTTTGTTTGGAAAGTGTCATCACACGCCCATGTGTCTTCGCTGCAGAAGGCGTTCTACCCCGACATGTTTTCGGCAGATGTCTTTGCACACCCACACATGTCTATCGGAGTCTGTCGTGTCTTCACCCTGGGAAGATGCGGGGAGTGTCTTGGTCAGGGAAGAGTTGTCATCGAACGCTTCGCAGCCGTTTTTCCATGTTTTTCGGAACAGTTCCATGTGTCTTCAAAACGCATTTTCGGAGATATGTCCTTCCAAACAAAAAGTGTAGAACTGGGCAGAACGGCACGGCAAAATCGCCACCATGCTCACCCGACATTATGTGCCCCTGAGACTCTGGCCCCGCCCGGATCCCTCACCTTGCAGCTCCTACACCCCACCGTTCGGCCACAGTTTTTTCGGCAGGGACCGCCTGGGCCACCTCTTAGCCTTTAGAGTCCTACAAGTCCCCGGCCCCGAGGATTGCAGCTGGCACATGTGCTCGCCTGGCCAGGGCTTGCCGCGGAGCCGGGCCGGGAAACGGAGAGTGGAAATTAGCCAACACTTTCAACAAACCAAGAAGAGCTTCCTGTTGTGTCTTCGCTTCCTATTCTCCAGCCCGCCCTCACCCGAAGCCAATCACCAAACCGGGGCGTTGGCATGGCGGGTGTTAGTTTCACTTTGTGTTTCACTTCACGGTTCCATGCAACGGTTCTCCCGAGATTTTGGGATGCCAGAGGCTGATGTCCATACTCTTTCTCACATTCCAGGGCCAACAACTCGAGAAGAAGAGGCATCAAGACACAGCATGTTCGTCAATGGCAGCTTCCCCTGCCGTAGCCTCACTTCGCTGAAGTTTCCTTTGCCCAGGAGTGTTCTCAAGTCCTGGGCAAACGGACTTGATCGATGTGATGGTTCCATTGGCTGATAGCGCTGGACCTTCATAATTCATAATTTCATTTGGCTAGTGTGTGTGTGTGTTATAAAACGCTAGCAAAGCACTGTAGCCATCTTGGGCACGCCAAGTCATGGACCTACTACACTATGTGTCACCCATGTGTTTTCCAACTTTGCATGCAAGCTGCCCACTTGCGGAGAACATCCTCTTCTTGAACCAGATTCTCACCAAAGACGCCCACTTGCTTGTTAGCCTTCATTGCAGCCGACTCAGCTTCACAAGTGCTTCATACAACTCCTTCAGTACAGGATGTGCACTGTGGCCAGTTGCATGCCCGAGACAGTGGCCTGGACGTCGGCGGGTTCACCTTGTGCTGTTCTTGATGCAGAGCTGATGAGAAGGAGGCCGTGTGTCAGTCCATTAGGCACCAAAACCACTACACTACATGACTACATGTGTGTCGCAAGTTGCCCCGACAAATCCTGCCGGGGGACCCTCTCTGACGAACGGTGGGAAATGCTGGGAACAGCTTGTGTGTAGGGTTCCAAATCATCAGGGGGGCCGCATCTGCTCCTTGTGGATTCCGCGGTGCTCCGTGGAGCTTCTCCGCAGGAAGCAGCGACAGATGCGACAGCTTCTGAGCTTCACTGCTGGGATGCGTTGGGGCACGGGCCAAGGCCGAGAACATCTGGCACCGGCACCTCCTTCGGGCAGATCCTGGCAAGCACATGCCGACGCGCTTCACACGACCGCGTTTCAATCAGGACGTCCATTGCGAGCGACCCTGGGTGACCCGGGTGACGGCAATTCAATTCTTAACAGTCTCCACGACCTTCGCCTCTTTGAAGCTGCCGGCAGCGCCTCCTGAAACAAGATGTGTGGACGTGGCACAATATGCATGGAATGCATGGAACATGTCCGCGTGATGGTTCTGGTACAAAGGTTTTCAGGTTCGTCATGCACCTTTATTGCTTGTTTGGCGGTCCTGGCGCGAGGTTTCCCGGAACACAAAGACGGCAAAGGCCTGGGCACCGAGCCCGACGGCCAGGCATGCGTATGCCGGCGGGTATGCAAAGAGAATCCGCCCACACTCCGCCCACCGTCTGTGGAAGGTTGTTCCCACCCCTCCCCTCGCTGACACGTTGCACCGCCCCCTCATCCCGGCATGTCGAGGAAAAGCTTGAAGCATTCCCCAGAAACTCTGTAGGGGGCTACCATGGGCTATCGACCAAAAGACTGCCTAGCGGCCCGGACCAAATCGCAGGGAGTTTAGGGGCCAGGGGCCAAAGTTCGCCGAGCTGGGGTTCCCAGAAGGCCCCCTTGGAACTCCCGACAAACCCTCTTTAAGGCTTGCTGGTAAACTTGGCGCACTCTGCCCGCCTTGTTCTCATCTCCTTCTATCGATGTGTGGGGCGGGTTGACCAAAGAGATCTGCGGCCAAAGAGGAATTCACTAGCAGTTTGCAGGGTAAAGCTGTCTTCCCCAACCGTCCTGCTACAAGATTTCATTGCCAAGTTCAAACGATGCTGACCGTTGAATGGCTTGTTTTTTGTTGTGAGTCTAAGGTGGCCTCTGCTCAGCGGGGTAACAACATGTACTTCCAACATGTGTATGAAACTACAGATGAGCAAAGTTAGAGCTCCAAAAAACCCGAAAGATTGCAGCAACAATGGACCCACTTAGGCCTTCAGCTGACTCCTACGATATTGCCCCCACTTACGGCAAGATTTGTCTCTCCGGGGGCGAGAGTTCCACGGTTTACTGAGTGGGCCGTAGTGACTGTAGCGTGGAGGCTTACATTCGCATGCTTCGGGTTTAGTATGGTTTAGTGTCCTGGGTTAAGCAGTGCTCCTGACCTCCGGACTGTCGCATCCATCATTGTGACAAGGGAGAGAACCATGATGAACCATGGAATGGCAACAGGGTGCTTCCCCACAACATCATGCCGCAGACTCAAAACCGCAGCACAGAGACCTACGGATCCGAAAGAAATTTAGGGTTGCTATGAGAGTCGTAATTAATGTTGCACCCGCAATATTCTAGGGGGCGCTATTATGAAAAGTTTTTCGGCTATTCAGGATCTGGACCCTTTGTTTTGGAGGTCCGCTATAATGAAAAGTTTTCGGGCCGTGACTGTTTTTTTGAGGGTGTCAGGAAGGCATAAGCTTCTCGAGAAGGAGAGATACTTGAAGCCTGAAGCCTCGACCTGTCCAGGATCTCCGACAATCTTCTTTTTTCAGGGCGCCTTTTCTTTATCAATTCCTTACTTAAAACTAGATGATTCCATAGGCGAATCATATCCGGAAAGGGGGTACCTTACGGAGGCCTCCGGACACACTTTAATACCTTTGTTTGGGGGCCCGCTATAATGCAAGTCTCCCGGGGCCAGGGGCTCAGTCCTTCGGTTTTCAGGAAGGCATAAGCTTTCTCGAGAAGGAGGGATACTTGAAGCCTGAAGCCTCGACCTGTCCAGGATCTCCGACAATCTTCTTTTTTCAGGGCGCCTTTTCTTTATCAATTCCTTACTTAAAACTAGATGATTCCATAGGCGAATCATATCCGGAAAGGGGGTACCTTACGGAGGCCTCCGGACACACCTTAATACCTTTGTTTGGGGGCCCGCGATAATGCAAGTCTCCCGGGGCCCGGGGCTCAGTCCTTCGGTTTTCAGGAAGGCATAAGCTTTCTCGAGAAGAAGGGATACTTGAAGCCTGAAGCCTCGACCTTTCCAGGGTCGGGGGGTAGCTTAGGGAGGCCTCCGGGCTCCGGACCCCCCCCCCCCCTCCCGACTGTTTGGGGTCTTTTTTTATTCAGGGTCCCCCCCCCCCCCCCTCCCGACTGTTTGGGGTCTTTTTTTATTCAGGGTTGCGACTGTTGAGGGGGGGGGGGTAACTTATTGAAGCAGGTCCAACATGAACTCCTAGGGTTTAGGGCCGAGGGCTTTGTGGAAAACGTTTGACATTCGGGCTTGGCTCACGACCTGGACACTATACCAACCTGATAGAGACTCAGACTATGTCATAGCAAGTGTTCGGTATGGCCTGGTCCCCGTGGCAAAGGGCCCTGGTCTCGCCCTTGTGCAGCCTGCGGTCATCGTCTGCGTTTGATTTGGAGCGAAGCCAGAATATCAATCGTGCAGCCGCTTGCAACCCGCGGCGCAGCTGCGCTCCCCTGTTTTCATCTTCCATTTCTGTCGGCGAATCCGGCTTTCCGTGCTTTCCTTCTTCGGAGCGGACCGCAGCTAAAAGCCTGACCAGGTAGTCGTCCTCCGGCAGGCCAAGCTCTTGGAGTGCCTCACAAGTCAGGGAAGGCAACTGGCCTCCAGTCCCTCGAGCTGATACTTCACCCGTGCATTCCTGTGTGATGGGCATCTGCAGCTTTTGGACATCATGCCGCCTCCACAAGCGAGAATAAGTACCTTGAGCTCTGGTCTTGTTTACAAGGGCTTACAGTGGACAACTCAAGACTACAATGACTACAACTCCAAACCATCGCGCAATGAGGCAATGAGATCAACAATGAGACCAACATTTGCCAGGGTTTGGGTGGAGGAGCTCATCGTTGGGCCCCGAAGGTCCGACGGCTCTTGCGATGACCTTCGCTGATGCCTCCACAGACTCCGGGCCAGCATAGGCCGCACTGCACTCCTCAACCGGACCCAGTGCTTCTTTTGTCTTCTTCTGTTGCGTCTGATTCTTTGCTGTGCTTTTTTCTGCTGGGCTTGGCACAACATGATGTGGCCAAGGCTCTGGATTGTAGGTGTAGTAAATGACAGCCTCGCCACACGAAGGGAGCTCATCATGCCCATCGGAGCTGACAGGATACAGTCTCGTCAGAGTTCGGGTGTATCCATGCCTGCGAGGCGATGGTGACAGCAAACATGGTGTGACATCAACGAGGCTGACATGCCCACTCCAGAAGCACTGTTAACAGGTGGCACATCTCAGCAGGGACACAAAATACAAATATTGGCAATTTATCTCTCTCCGGTTCATCGGAAATCGTGAAATATCTTCAAAGCGAAAACTCTAAGGCCAAAAAGCCAGCATTCACTCGGGGTATGGATTTTGGAAATGGGCACCGCCTCCTCAATCCACGAGTTCCTATTTCTTCTGCATCTTCCTGAACGCAGTTTCCTGGGTTGAACGATTCTTGCTGATTGCTTTAAGTTCTCTTTGGAGTGGGAACCGGGCAGTGGCTTGCTAAGCAGGCCTTGTTGGACTCCTGAGACTGCTTTCCCAAAAATAAAGCCCAGGGTATCGCATTCGGGTTAGGTGTCACCTCCTGTGCAACTGTTTCACTCCAGGCTATCCTAGACTCCCTAGACCAGATCTGAAAGGAGGGGTTTTGCCAGGCACCTGCCTCTCACGGATGTCCAAGGTTTCCAAGACATCTTGCCTGAAAAAGACTGTCGCATGCTCGCACTCACACTCTACTGTGAAACACTTGACCGACACGCGTCTGCTTGAGCGAAGGCCGGAATTATCTTAAGCATCTTGCCAGTCTGCTGCGTCGACCTCAGGGTGAAGGGATGTGCTGGGGCAATGCTATGAAAGCGGAACGCATGTGTGAAATCCGTGTAATTGCCGTGCCCCGAGATGTCGGGATGGCAACCTCCCACCTCGAAGGCCATGCCGAAGACAACATCTTCTCCATCGCCCGCGATCTGCGATACATCCTGCAAAAGTATGCAGAGCCGGAGAAAGAGTTCACTTCCATTCAGTTTACCATCCTGTGAAGTGTGCGCAACTTCGAAAAGTTTCAGCCACATGCTAATCAACTGTCGCTTCCATCTGATTGCATACCAGGCAGGCCCGTCATTACAACGGGCGGGCCCGTTAACACGGCATTCGAGCAACGGCAGATTTGTTAACGTGGCAAGAAAAGGATATCACGATGGATCAGGACCAACGGCTTGAAGAAGCCCAGGGCCGTCGGCGCTTCAGGACGGAATGTTAACACCCCGAAAACCAACCAATTGAGATGCAAGGATTGCATCGCATCCTCCAAGCCTCTTCTTCAATGAATGTTTGACAAGAATTCCAGGAGATTGTTTTCAAGGTGCAAACCACACGCACAGCAATTTCATATAGTCTCAGAGCAACAGCGCTCTGCTTCGGCTCACCTAGTCTTGGCTGCTTTCCGAGTGTTTCGGGCTGACTAAATGTTGAAACATCACACGGATTTGCCGTGGGTCGAATACTCCTGACAAACACCAGCATAGCATGCACATGATGCTTGGAACATTAGATTTGGCCATTGCTTGCTATGGATAACATGAGAATGTGTTTGACGGCATCGCAACTGCACCCCACACACAAGATCATTTTCCCAGGCCGATCTCAAAGAAAGCTCTGCTTCTGGCTATCTGCAGATAAACCATGGTCCCTGGCAATCGGATGCCTCTGTTTTGCACGAAAGCACAAACCGAAACTCTCTATATGGCTTATGTAGGGCTAAAACCGCACTCCAAGATATGAGTAGGTCTTAATAGAGACATGCGATCTATGACCCCCTGAAACCCAATCACGGATGATCACTCATGAACACTATATAGCTGCAAGGTTTGGCGCAACAGAACGCGCGGACACGCGGACACGAGGACGCGACGACACGCGGACGCGTGGACCGAACGCGCTCGAGGACGCGCGGACGCACGGACACGCGAACAAGCGGACACGCGGACAAGCGGACAGACGGACACGCGATTTTGCGGGCGCGCGGACACGATGAACCACTACGCGGAACTAAAAGCGGTCAGACCCGCGAAAATAGGCATAGTATGCAAGCATTTCACTCTAAAGCATACCTGATCTAAGACTTTCGGGTTTCGGAATGTGACTTCTTCTTGCGCGGGACTTGCAGCTTAAATGCATTCCTGACATATATTATTGGCTGTGGGTCTAAATGGGGGTATGTCGCGGTGTCCCGACCCCCACCCGTGTCACATATGTATGTCACGCCCACTTGTTTCACCTGTGTGTCGCGGCGTTTGTCGCGGCTGTTTCGCGCGCTGTCTAAATGCCTGCGTAGTCGAAGGCTGCAGTTCCAAGAAGGGGTTGTCGCAAAGGCTTGTCGCGGAGGCTTGTCGCGGAGGTTTGTCGCGGATGCTGCAAGCAAACCCAACCATACTTTTGGGTTTTGGATAGGGGGCGTTGGGTTTAGAGGTTTGGGGCAAACATGGGCAAACCCAGGCCCTTCTCGCGGTCGTGGGGGGGGGGTTGGGTTTAGTTTTGGGGTGCAAGCAAACCTTGAGATAGGGGATTGGGGCTGTATTTCAAGTCTCGCAGTCCAGATGGGGGGTGTTTTGGGTTTGGGGGTTTGGGGCTGCATCCAAGGGTTGGCCCAGCCCCCCTTCTCGGGGTGCGGATGGGGGGGTTGGGTTTCGGGGTGCAGATGGAAGGGGTTGGGTTCAGGGGTTTGGGGCATTTTGGGGCTATTTCAAGCAAACAGGGGTTTGGGGCTGTATTTCAAGCAAACCCGGTCGAGATGGGGGGGTTGGGTTTAGGGGTTTGTGGCTGTATTTCAAGCAAACCCAACCCCCCCTTGTCGGGGTCGAGATGGGGGGGGGGGCTTGGGTTTAAGGGTTAGGGGCTGTTTCACTGAAACATTGTTTCGGATTCAGGGGTGTGGGCCGTGCACTGCTCATACCTCTCAAGAAATTACGTGTGGGTTTTTCGAACAACTTCTGTGACCTTGTGCTGCAGAGCAATTCAAGGGATGGATCTCTAGTCTCGTGTTAGGGCTTCGGGGTTTCTACTGCTCCTTTCGGGAAGGTGTCGGACTTGCACTGCGCTCTGCATCGGTGAGCATGGACTTCTTTGGCTTCTTCACTGCGCGGATATTGCCAAGAAGCCGAGACAGCATGGACCCGCGCAAGCGCGCTGGCGCGGAGCAGAAACACTCGGACGAGGGAACACGCGGACGCGCGGACTTGCGGATGCGCGCACGCGCGGATGCGAGGACGCGCGGACGCGCGGACGCCCGGACACGCGGACGTGCAGACACGCGGATGCGCGGCGCGGACGCAGCTACCTGACGTTCATAAATCCACTCATGATAGCTTAAGTTTCGCAAGTTCTCTCTCTCTCTCTCTCTCTCCCGCACGCATGGCCGCCCCCGAAGGAGAGGGCGCCCCTAGGGGCGCGCGATGTCCAAGGTCTCGTGATCCCCATCTTGTTGACGGGGCAAGTTCTCTCTCTCTCTCTCTCTCTCTTTCTTGCACGTATGCCATGAAGAAGCCTCTTGCATGAATTTACATACTCCTAAAACCTGTCCACAACATAACTTCTGGCGCCCTGGGGCGGCATCCCTCTGCTCCAACAAGCGAGCGCAGCAGGAGTGCAAATTGGAATTCCACGTGCTGCCCGTAAAACTTATTACGCCAACGTGCCGCCGAGTACTACGCAGTGTACCACGTCGTAAAATTCCTTCCTTGATTGCATATGGATGTCTGAATGCATTGGGAGAACGGGAGACACACCTGGGCACCTTCAAGACATCGCAGTCTCTTGTCCGTGATGTTCTTGTCAATTTATCTCTAAGTCAAGTGGGTCAGGTGTGTGCGCTCGTTCGTGTCTTTTTTGATGCTTTCTTTTCCTGCAGCACTTATTTGCACATTTCGAAGCTATGCATTGACACCGTGTTGCCTGTGTCCTCAGCAATGCCAAAAAGTTGCAAGTTTGATCAACAGTCTGAATGCACATGAATAGCTTATGCAATGGGCAAAGGGAGACGCTCCTGCGTCCTCAACAAGGCCAGAACACGACCTGTCCGGCTTTGGACATGGCTGGTGTTCAAGATGTATGCAACAGCTTCCAACAGCTTGTGCGACAGAAAGAAAGCTCGTGCAAGAGTGCAAGTGGCCTGGGGACTCGGGCGTCCCCCGGTGATCACAGGACATCTGCCAAAATCGGCGGAGGTATCCCCGAACGCATGCTGGGTACATTCGCTTGTATGGGAATCCCGGGCGGAAAATGAGTGAGCCGTAGCCGAAGACCGTTCGCGCTTTGGCAAACTCATCCGAGCTAATATTCTCGTCTACGTGAGCACGTTCCCAGCAGTCAAAGGCAACCTCCTCACACTGTTCTGGCTCGATCAGCGCAGGCTGTTGCATGCGCGGCACAGAAAAGGCAATTGGCGTACTCTGGAAACGCACCACGAGAATTGCAGTGACAGCAAGTGAAGTATGCACGAGCTGACGCTGGTGAGTAAGCAGCCGTCTGCCAGCAATCATCCGCATTGCATGATTATCTGTGAGGCTCCAATGTCCATCTGCAGTTCAAAGAAGGGATGCATGTAATACATCTGTGTATTCGGCCCTGTTCTAGTTGCTCGAAGTTCAAGTGCCATTTCAAGACCTAAGACCCAAACAGGCTTCTTGGCTACGGGAACTCCTTGGATGTCGAGAAATCGCTGTGGTATGTTGATGCAGGTTATGGTGCATCGGTGGCGGGCAGCCTGAGCCAAGTGTCAGGCCGGTTTCCGCTCCGAATCTCGTGACCCTGTACAGTTACTACCAGTGACGCGCTACGATCGACAACCTGCAGTTCGGGTTCTCCTCTGCCATCATCTACATGCTGTCACGCGATGCAAATGAAGATGACGAAGCACCCGTATGTTGCCGCTATCATCAACTGAAAAGCGCCTGTTGTCATTGATCCAGGAGCCATTGCCCCCAAGCTGCTGCACGAAGAAGCCATCCACATCCCAAGAGATTTGCAAATGCCTTGGTGGCATCTCTGTCCGTTTGCACGATGACTAAGAGAAACGTTGAAAGCATTGAGGAGCGTGGTATGTGCTGTGGATTTGCAAGTGCGCCGGAACGCTAAAACTAGCGATTTGCTGGACATGTTCTGCACAGCTCAGCTCCATGCTGCCGCGAGCAGCCTGGGAGACAAAAGTTGCCACTCGAAAGCCATCTGCACAAAGTGTCATGGCCAGCAAGTTGCAGGCTCCATATGTCTGACCGTATGTTTGTGAATGCTTATGCGTGTTTGGCCCTGCTTGGCTGCATCAAAGTGACGATCGTCGGCAACCTGGTGATGGGAATATAGTCGAATCAGAGGTATTTCGACTACATCTCGACTTACACCACGATGAGGGCTCATGATGCCTTCAGTGAAGATTCATGGGCAATGGACTCGAGAAATTGACGGTTGGTCACCTGGCCTTGATGTCACACTGGGAGCCTTTTCCGCGGCCAATGACAACCTTCTGTGAACCTTGGCATAGTGACTATTGACCATTTGTATTGTGACTACACTGTGACTACACGTGATTCCACGTATCTTTAAGGACTTCGAGGTGAAAAAACATTTGTGGAGCAACATCGAACAATGCAGGGTGCAGGCTGCTCTACGAAGGCCAGACGTTTCGACTTCAGATCTTCGATCCTCTACACTCTACAGCACTCACACAGAGCGCAAGGATGGCAACGATGACAAACAGCAATGATGAACGATGGGCCGGCTGCCCTGACGCAGTTCATATGGCGCAGGTGGCTCAGACCTCGATGTGGTGTCAATCGAAATGACCGGGTACAGAGAGATGATCAAATACGCTGGGCATCAACCTAGCTCATGGTGTAAAGTCAAACGTCATCCACCGTGCCGAGGTCTTGGCTCATCATATTTGTAGCTGTAGACCACAGGGATCAGGGTGGCGACGTGGTCCGGATCCTGAGCAGCATAGCAGGTGCAAACTCGTTGTGATGTGCAAACCTTTCCGAATCACCTTATCTGGCTCCTGTGGCGGAGCAGCATTGGCAGGCTGCGTGGGCTGCGTCTCAGGATCTCCAGCCATGGAGCCTGTCCATGCCTCTTGACGGTCGCATCTTTGTGTGTGACATTGATTTGGTGTTTCCTCATGTACCCACTGCAGCTTCCGATGGCGATCTGCGTGTGACCGGTACATTGCTATTAAGAGATGGAAGACCTGATTGTTTCCCGTTTCTGGCCTTGTTGTAATTTTTCACACCTAGGTACTATCAGCCGAACGGATGTACTTGAGACGTCCTTGAGCCAATGAGGCCCTGGCGCACTGCTGTGGGATACACGGAACGGCACAATGGCCTCACTGTTTGCGCTCGGCTCCATATATGGATATATTGTATATATTATTAGATACAAGCTTAACTTTTTAACGAGTACTTTTATTATGCAGGAATAATATAATAAGTGGACTTGAGAATGACTTGAATATGACAGCATGAGTGGAAAAGAACCTTCACTTTGCGTTGACTTGTCCGGGCATTTGCGTGGTGGACAGCCGCTCAGCTGGGCTATGGCTATGAGATGTCTCACACACAACACGAAAAGCTGCTTGCATGCAGTCTTTGGTCCATTTCTAGCGCGGCTGGGCTCGCTGAGAATGGCACATCTTCGATGGTGCCATGAGATGCTCGAAAGGGCAGGAGCATGGACAGCCAGGATGTTCAATGTTTCTCCCTTCGCGGCCAAGCATCCGCAGGGGAACTTTGACAAGGACATTCTTTCAAGTAAAACGGAGCTTGCTACCCATCTGACTCAACCGATAAATGCGGGACCATCCAACGGCACTGTCGAATTGTCCCAAGTTGTCCATCCCTCCATCAAGCAGTCCCTGCCTTCCAAGATCTTCCTAGCCTACGTGCACTAAATAAGCTGCTCTGCAGCATAATACAGATCCAAATGTCCATGAGTTAGATATGCTGTGTGTCATGTGAGCTTGTCCAAATCCCTTTCAAATCCTTTCAATATATCTTGCAAGAACCGCCAGCTTACTAGCATAAACAGCAGGAATCTTGGCAACTTTTTTCATCAACGTCTAGTAACGCTCCAAGGCACTTTACTTCCATGCAGGTCAGGTTCACATCAACAGATACATCTCATGTAATCTCTGCAGCTGCAGTGGCAAAGACCACAACAACTGGTCACTGAAATGCAGTCTATTTACACCTTTAAACACGCGCTCGGGCAGGAAGCTGCGCCCGAGTGATGAGAACCTGCGCCGGCCTCCAGGTCGGCCGCAACCGCAATGGTGAGCAGGACTTGTAGGACGGACTGCCCACACGTGGGCAGATGCTGCAGCGCACAGGGGTTTTGGCGGCATTTGTGGTGCAGGCCTTCAGGATTGGCCCGGGCCGGATTTTGCTGGCCCAGGTGCCCTCGACCTGCCCTCCAGCAACGACTGCCGCTGGGGCTGTGGCACTCGCTGTGCTCGCAGCTGTGCTTGCTAGCTCCTCTGCTCGCAGTGTCTGTGGATGGGTGGCACCCAGTGCTGCCCGAAGACCGGCGACCACCCGCCGGTGCAGCGGATCTGCTTCCTGTGTCCGGCCCTGAGCATCCAAGCAACAGGCAAGGTTGCTGAGTGTTCCCAGAGTGCACGGATCGCAGGCGGAATACCACAGCGTGTAGGTCTCCGCAGCTCTACGGTGGTACTTCTCTGCTTCGGCATGTAGCCCACGCTTGCTGAGGCAAACCTTTGTACGTCTCCATGCCATGCTTGTTGTGCTTGCACAGTGCAAGATGCATGGAACGTCATGGAACAATCAGAACAAATGTCAACTAATGTCAACTTAACATTACTTGTTGGCCCTTGTTGGCTATTCCCCGGTTTGGCCCAATGCGTGGGGGCGTCAGAGATTCCCATACGGAAGCCAGTTCCTCGGTCTAACCTACCACGGCACTCAAACGTGTTTTGGGGACCCCTAACGGGCTTCTGCGGGACCTTAGACCGTCTACATTTAAAGCCCTGGGTTGAGATCAAAGCCTCTGCGACCATTGCGTCTCTCGGCTTGCATCCCGAGAACCGGGGCCGAGGCCGTCAGACGCGTGGCGTTTGCAATAGCATTGGTACATCACTATACCATATGATAGCATTATCACGTTGTTATCACTATATTGGTCTGCCACTTATTCGGTGTTTCTTTCATCAGTATTGCAGCTTTTCTCCTGTATGTTACATGGCATATTGTGGTTCAAATGCGGCACAAAGAAAGCTTGTGCGGTGGCGCCCAGACGTGAGATGTGCCCAGTGACGCCAAGGTTGCACTCCGCATCGGCCATCTCCAGGCGCCTCTCGCCCTGCTGCGTCGCCAAAATCCGATGGTAGAGCTCCTCTCGCATAGACTCATTGACATCTCATAGACTCTCCCTTTGTCTCAGAATCTCTCCAACATTTTTCGGCTCTCTTGGGAAGTTCTTGGAAGCTTACAGGCTTGTAACTTGTAACCATTGGCACGCCCAAACTAAAGTGCTCTGGTCCAGAAGCACGACCGCTTAAGAGCAGACTACCTGAGCTCAAGTGCTACGGCTACATGATACCAAATGAGGCCTGGAACCCGCGACTAGTGGCAATTCGGGTCAGAGCTACTGATCGCATCCCAAAAGCGCAATTGTTATCTCGTTGGATGGCTTTCGCCGCTTTTGCAGGGCAATGGGCCGCGGACGCATGCCGCACACAAAATATTAGTCATACATTGTCATTCAATGGGCCGAGCCATGTCTCCAGGGGAACCTCTAGGGCCCCCGTAAAGCGGAAGCTTTGGGCGAAGAAGCTCCCATATCAACACCGGCCTGTTCTGGCATGCGACCGGATAAGTGCAGTGCACTGTGGAGAGCAGGAATCGGGGCGAGGTTGGCGTCTCAATACGGAAAAATCGCCTCTTAGGTCGGCTTGATGATGAACAAGCTGAGATCACGAGTTCCAGCCTAACTCTACCTTAATGATGCAACGCACAATATAAGCTTTAAAAACCTGTTCCTATGTTGCTAAGTTCTGATTCCAGGCAGAGCCGAACAGGCTGGTGATGACATGTGAGCAGCGGATATGCGGCCTCTGCACCGGCGATGTCACCACCCTCACGGCGGAGCTTTGCTAAGTCCTGCAACTGAATCAGCAACTGAATCAGCTGGCAACTCATGGGTGCAACAACAAGGTGCACAATGGTGCAAAGGATGCAACAAGACAGTGTGTGCCAGCACGCCCGGTCCGAGCAGCAGGCAATCCACCCAGGCCGGGCTTCTGCGTCCTGCATGTCCTGTCAAATTTTGACATCAGCCAAGCCATTAGAGCTGTGCGCACGTCCACATCCACTTGCCGGTCCTTGCAGGGGGTGGATTCCATCTCCTTTGACAAGATCATGCGTTATTCTCTTCTGCTGTGGAGCCGGGATGACCGGGGAACCCTTTCTTGGAGACTGTCCTCCAGCTTCTTCGCCAGTAGCTCTGCAGCCTCCTTTCGAAATGGCACTCGAAGCATTCGCGTCAACTTGCGCTGTATCTATACTCGAGCAAGCATGGAAACATTAAAACAGCTAAGAACAAGCCGACCTCTGCCGACACTACCTTCGAATAGCTTTATGCCAAGTAGAGGAAAGCATCCCAGGGGCCTTTGTTCGACCGACAGAGGCCAGAAATTCAGCCAGGGACCGTGAGGACTCCAGCGTGTCTGGGTGCCTCGGTGTCTGGTGCTTCAGGGACTTTAGCGTTGTCGTGTCACAATCCTACGTGGATCAACTAAGACAAAGATTTACAGGTGCAACCGAACGATGGCGAATGCCCCATGCACCGGGTCGCGTGGAGCCCAGGCTTGTGGTCCGAAGCGCAGTGACCGCCCTGACATGTCACTATCAAGGGCGTCCATGGAGGCACAGGAGCAAGCTCTCTCACTTTGGGGTCTCAAGCTGGAGTCGCTTCTAGTTCGAGCCTCAGCTCTTCCTCGGCTTCGTTTGTGCGGCGAGGCACTGATGCCAGGAACACCTTGAGATCAATGATTATAGCTGATGAGCGTCCATGGGCCCCTGGATTTCACTGCCAGCAGTTGCCGGTACTGTGAGTTACTGTGACATGGTGTGCAGTATACATTTTGGTGACTAGTTGATGGCGCATTCAATTACACCTTGACTTGGACCTGGGACTGGCAGGGTGCTGGGCCAAACCGCGCAAAATCGCTCAACTGCCTTGATGTTTGGAGACAAGGCGCTGCCAGGTTGTGCTTGGCCAGGAGCGCTTGCTCGTGAGAAGGGCCTTGGTGGAAACAAAGGAGCAGCATCAGCAATTGGTCAAAGGCCCCTGCGATGAACTCACTACTTTATCTGCTAAGCAACAACGCACCAAATCACCCTACAAGTAGGAATCCTACAGTTCTGTATGTCGTCAGGTGTTTTCTGGTCTCCTTCAGAGAATCATTGAGGTAACTTCTTCCGTGGAGGGTGCTATCTGAGGCTCTTGCAGGCAAGCCCGAGAATGAAATTGGATGAAATTGGGCCAAATTGGGTGCAAGATGCCCAGAGACTGAACGCGGGAAGTGAGGACACGCCGGAAGAGACTCTCAGCTTCCACCTGAGAGGAGACAGCAATCATTGATATTGCAAGTTACAACCCCTTTTTGCAAACACGGAAAAAACACAGTCCATCCGATTCCTTTGGAGCTTAAGTTTTGAGGGCTTGTTGCATGCAGAGTTGCACCCACGCAACTACTAAGCCCTGTAAATTGTGAACAAACGTGTCCGAACCGATGTTCTCATGTCTTCTCATGATCATGACTTCTCATGTTTTTCTCCGGCTTCCGCCAAGGTGCCAGGCGCCCTCGCGCCTCCAAGTGAACGGCCAGATACTCCATGGCCTTTTTGTAGATATCGGCGGGTGATCAGTGCGTCAGTGAAGTTCAGCCAACGCAAAGAAGATGCAACTAACGATGCACATCGACATACATTAAACCATCATCAAATTTCAAGCATGTATATATATATATACATACATGCGTCATATGTTTATACTAATTAGTATATACATGTAGCAGTGCATCGTCTGCGTACCGTCTGCGTGCCTTGAGAGTGGACGGGGCAGCGTGGCCGAAGTGGTCGGTGCAGCGCTCGCAGGCCCCCCGGAGCTCGGCCTTGCAAATCTTCTTTCAGGGCAGCATTGCAGAGTAATTATTGCAGAGTACTGCAGAGCATTGCGTAGTATTGCTCTGCAAAGTTTTGTGATCGGGACGTCGTCCTTGCCTAAACATGTCACCAGCCTCGGCAGCGGCTGCATCACCACCGCGGCCGGCCAGGAAGGCCGCGAGCGTGTTGAGAGCATGCCTTTAATTCTGGTGGCTCGATAGGGGAGGTGCGCGCAACAACTCTTGCTTCTCAAGACGCTCGGAGCGCAGCACCAACTCAGAGCCACGCCCGCGTCCCTAAACCGTAGTGCCCACTCCTATCGCTTTTCACCGCCACGCTTTACACCTTCAATCCCTGGCACTTGTACAACGGCACCCGAGGTGCCTCGAATGGTCTGCCAGAGTGTTAGGTCGTCAGGATGTTGTATGATTTTTTCGCATGGGGTTTTACTCTTGGCCCTGCCCATGTCTGCTGCCGTGATCTCTCCTGATCTTCTTCTTTGTTCTTTTACGGGACCTTGAGTTCAAGGAGAAACACAAGCTCATGCCCGATGTCTTTGCTACAAGTACTGTTGCATGAAACTTGCGATGTCATGCTTCGTGATGGCACGCGATGGCAAATCTCCCACATCATTGGCCATCGCAATCGCGTTCACTGCAACTGATCACAAAGATCACAAAGGTGCATCATGCTACATCTGCCAGTGCTCCCAGGGCACAGGGTCGCCAGGTCCCCATCACCCAGCGCTTTCCGATGCCTGCACAACGCCCCACAGAAGTAAGCGTGGCAAAACTTTATACCAGTAGTGCTCAGATGTGGTTCTTCAGAGGTTGTTCAAGGTTATTCAGCACCAAGTCACCTGCCTCGAAAATTCCTTCCAACCGAGTCGCCCCAAGTTTTTAGAGCCTAGGCACTCAGACTTGCTCCGCACGACTTGCCCTAGGCATCCCTGCGCCCGATGCCTGCGAGCTGAGACCCGCAGTGCTTCTGCAGCTGCGCCAGGTGCTGCAGCGCCACAGACCGCAGCAGCCGCCAGGACGTCGGCCAGCTTCCTTTTGGGATCCGGAATTTAGACCCGCGAATCCAGAATAATCCGTAATCCAGATCGGGCAGCCCATGTGAGCTGGGCGTTGAAAGACATTGGAAAATTGTTTGTGTGTGTGTGTGTGTGTGTGTGTGTGTGTGTGGGTGGTGGGTGGTGTGTGGTGGGTGGTGGGTGGTGGGTGGTGTGTGGTGGGTGGTGGGTGGTGGGTGGTGGGTGGTGTGGTGGGTGGTGGGTGGTGGGTGTTGTGTGTTGTGTGTTGTGTGTTGTGTGTTGTGTGTTGTGTGTTGTGTGTTGTGTGTTGTGTGTTGTGTGTTGTGTGTTGTGTGTTGTGTGTTGTGTGTTGTGTGTTGTGTGTTGTGTGTTGTGTGTTGTGTGTTGTGTGTTGTGTGTTGTGTGTTGTGTGGTGTGTGTTGTGTGGTGTGTGGTGTGTGTTGTGTGGTGTGTGTGTGTGTGTGTGTGTGTGTGTGTGTGTGTGTGTGTGTTGTGTGTTGTGTGTTGTGTGTTGTGTGTTGTGTGTTGTGTGTTGTGTGTTGTGTGTTGTGTGTTGTGTGTTGTGTGTTGTGTGTTGTGTGTTGTGTGTTGTGTGTTGTGTGTTGTGTGTTGTGTGTGTGTGTGTTGTGTGTTGTGTGTTGTGTGTTGTGTGTTGTGTGTTGTGTGGTGTGTGTGTGTGTGTGTTGTGTGTTGTGTGTTGTGTGTTGTGTGTTGTGTGTTGTGTGTTGTGTGTTGTGTGTTGTGTGTGTGTGTGTGTGGTGTGTGCTGTGTGTGTGTGTGTGTGTGTGTGGTGTGTGGTGTGTGGTGTGTGGTGTGTGGTGTGTGGTGTGTGGTGTGTGTGTGTGTGTGTGTGTGTGTGGTGTGGGTGGGTGGGTGGGTGTGGGTGTGGGTGTGTGTGTGTGTGTGTGTGTGTGCGCGTCTGCGTGTGTGCGTGTGCGTGTGTGCAACCATATGACACGAATCCAGCGAAGAACGCCTTGCTGTCTTGGTGCGGACAGTTCTGAGGCCAGAAAAGCCATTTACCACATATGAGAAGCCGCTTTGCTGCCGCTTCTCTTTCGAGCGGAGACGTCCCCAAAAACAGACCCCGGGCAGTGACATGCCTTGCTGCAGCCAAGAATCGCAAAGGCTGCCAAGGATGCAGGGTCCTCGTCACCGAAAGCCTGTCCGAGCCGCAAAATCCAACAGCATTCAACAGAATTCAACAGCTCTTCTTCTGAAACCGAGGGTGACATGTCATGCCAATGAATGCCACGCCATGCCACGCCTCGCGAGTCCACTCCAGAAGCTGCCGCCGAAGCCTCGCATGTCTCGAAAGCAAAGTGTGTGACTGCGACTGCGGCATGTGCAGACACTGGCAGACACGTAGAATGTTTTGACAAGCTCTTGAAGCTGTGATAGGCCAATGTGAGGCATTTCGGGCCAGCCTTACACACCCCTGGGCCGAGTGCTACAGTGCTGCTACAGCTCGCTGTTCAGTGGCGCACTATTCATGACTCCCGATGGCCTGAAAGCAGCTCCAAGGTCAGCTCGTGCCTCCAACAAACTTAAGGAGGGGCCACCTCATTACGCAGATAGATTTCGAATACTCCTAGTGGTAGCTGGAAACTGTCATTCTCCTCATTTTCAAGAAGACCTCTGGGCTATAAATCAGTATAGCTCATGCATTACAGGTGCATGCTGCTTTAAATGGTGCCGCTTGAACTGCTGTCAAACATTCTAAAACCAGGATAAGCCCGGCAAAAATCAAGCCAAACCTAAGAAACTCCCACCAAAGCCTAACACAAAAATGAACCTTAGCTTTTCCTGGATGCTGTGTGGATAGACTGTTCATGTGAAGGTGTATGTTGCAGCACTGAATTTCAGGGCTGAGCACCATAATACTACCATAATCTCGAACTCGCAAAATGGCAATGTATGCAGTGCACCCATCCAACTTACAAGAATCCCAGCCTGTCCCATCGCAATTCCTAGTCTTGCGAACGTCCTACAGCAACACAAGGCTATCCTCTACGAAAATCCCAACCCTAATCCTACAAGAACCCCAACAAATCCCACGAATACCCCAACCAATCCTACGAAAAATCCTACGCAAATCCCAACAAGTGCTAAACAAACCCCAACAAATCCTAAAAAACTCCCAGCATTTTCTGGGCGTCCCATGCAGCCCCACAAGAGTCCCATGGTATTCACTGTTCGGGAGAACCCTCTGGCATGTTTCGCCTTGTTTGGGGAAGGGATGCCGCCCTTGTTTTCCAGGACGGCAAAGAAAGCGTTCAGGAACATCGACAGCATCGACAGAATAAGACTTCGTAGCATGATACCCTGGACCTACAAGTCAACATCCCGATCCTGGAGTTGAAAACCGTATAGGTTTATCCCATGGAGCATTGCAGAAACATTCAGGTTTCGCGGTTTGAGAGCATGAGATAAACAGGGATGAAGAAGCATTGTTTAAAGCAGCATGCACCTGGAAAACAAGAATAGCATTATGTCAGTTCTGTCCCAACCCCATCGCCCCATGCTTCATAATGGTTCATGCATATGTCGTGGGCCCGTACTCGGGAACTCGTTGCGAACCGTATGTCGCAAAAAGGATGTCCTTGGCCCGGCTACATACCCCGGACCCCAGAATTGCAGCCATGTGTGGTGAATTAATGCGGCTACGGCCCACTTTTCTGCCTCGAGTAACTCGGCCAGCTGTTCGGCACAGTCTAAGGCTCCCGGGTGGCTGTGGCCAAAGGCCTTCACAAGTGGACTGTTTGCAAAATGCATGTGCATGTATGTGCGCAAATTGGGGGGAATGTGCTGCCATAAAGTCGTGCCATGTCGTGCCATGCCATGTCGTGCCGGTGGGGGCCTTCTGGCAGCCCTGCAGCGTCTCCCGCAGAAGGGGCTCGGCCTCCCTCACAGCACCCAGCGCGCGCATGCAGACGGCCAAGTTGAAGCCTCTTTTTTCGAAACTTCCGCGAATCAAAGGGGAAACTCGTCACACTTGTCACACAGCGTTACCCAACTGTATCCCAACTGTTGTTGTCAAGTTTGCTTGGAGAGCCTGAGTCCAACGTGTGAGGGTGATCCAAACCAAGGCATCGTCGACGGCCATCCAACGCCCGCCGGTAAAGCTTCACCGATGCAGCCTTGTCACCCAGGTTCTCCTCTGCAGAGAAAGACTCGCAGATTTGATGAGGTGGCACAATGTGGCACACGGCAATAACCGATGAGTTCGTGCTGTTGAGACATGCTGAGACTGGTTGTAATATTCTAAGGTGCTGGCAGTGCACCATGGTTACTTCTCCTCTTCCGCCCGTGCGTCCCTTGACCGAGTATGCACCGTGCGCTACAGTACTTGTCTGCAGTTTGCCCAGAAAGCTCCAGCGTCACAGCCAGCGCGTGCACTGCAGCCAACAGCTCAGGAGCATCAGCCGGGAGATGGCGCTCAAAGCCGCGTAGGCTGAGCTGAAGTAGACTCCCTGAAGTGCAAGGTGGTGCAAGTGAATAACTTCTCTCTCATGATTCTCATGGCAAGTTTCAAGGGCAAAGATGGGCAAAAGAGCCTCGGGTGGGCAAGATTGGGCAAGGATTACTTACAGGCCGGGGAACGGTGGAGCTCGTCATCCTGATGGCCGAGTTCTTCCAGTTGCTGCACGATCCTGCATCCGAAATGGCTCTGATGGGCAGCACGGCAGCACGGGGTCAAACTGAATGATATGCCAAATTACAAGACCAGACAATCTTGCAGTCCTTCGGCTTTTCACATTTCTTGCCAGCACGACACGAATTTGCGTGGAGGAAAAGCCCCGTCGCTATTTTGCCAGTAAAGCATCGTTGTGTGTTCCAGCTACAAGCACTTATCGAACAGCAGTTGCTCCATTCTCAAATCACCACCCAATCTTATAGGTCAAAATATTCCATATCGTAGGCCAATACCCGGTACAACCCCTTATCCGCCGACCCGTTCGGGAGTGAAGGCTTTGGCCTCCGTCTCCGGTACGGCAGTGCAACCTTCCTACAGTTCTAACCCTCCACACTCTTTCTTCCTTCTCCGCCCTCCTCATCTCCTTTCGCCAATCTCCCCTCTTCTCCTGCTCTCCCGACTCAATCAGTGCCTAACTTTCCTGCTCTTTGCACTCTTCGCTCTCGCCCTCTTGCAAGTATGGAAGACACCGCCCCGGGCTGTGCTCGCTCTCCCCAGGCTTTAGCTACTCAGGCCCTCTGTCCTCCACGCTCCCGAGCCTGAGATTTTTCTCATAAGCGTTTTAGAATGCTCTTGAATGGGAGCGGTGAGCGTGAGGAGCGGGTCGGGCCTGGGGCATCATGGGCCCTTTCTCGTAGGTGGAGTCATCGGGGGCATGGCCGGATGTGGGCAACAGCCCCGATAGATTCATATATGGTTGATATTGAAGGGCGCGGCGAACTTATTTCGAAAACCATGAGGCGTTTTATCCTCTGCGATGCATCTGAGGTGTACAACATTGTGCAACTGGACATAACTGGACTAGCTTGGACTGTCCAGAGCACAGGATCCTGCCGGCTCTCCGAGCGTCATCCAGGGTCAAAGGTGGATTTCCGCCCGCGGCCTTCCAAGATTTTCCATCTCAGGTCGCAAGGGATGGTGAACGCATCGTAGTGAATGTGCAGTAGAGATCCATACGAATAGGGAGCCTCCAGGTCCCTGCCCGCAAGCAGCAGCCGGCCCTCTTCGAGGCAGGCGCGAAGGGGGCTTTCGGCTGGCAGCGTAGGTTCCTCAAGGTGCACTCCGTACTGTACGGGGCCGTATGAGTGGCATATTATCATATGCAAGGGCACACTGTGGCTCGATGAGGCTGTTATGATCTGTTACGTAGTGCCTCGGCAGGCGTGGCTCCTTTTGCGTCAGCGTCCACTGCCAACCTGTCCAGATCGGGGTGCTGCGCAGGGCTGCAGTGCTGGGAAGTGCAGTGCTGCTGCGCCACTCTGGATCTAAGACTGCTCGTCTTAGGGCATCCTACCGCAGATGCCAGTACCTTCTCTGCTCTTCACCCTCTCCAAGCTTCAGCTGCTGTGGGCTGCAGGCGCGCATCTCCGAACTCTTCTCCTGCAAAACAGCTTGAAGTGGTATGTGTAGTATTATGTGGTATTTGAACTGTGCTGGAGAAGTCATGGATCAAACCTCTCGAAACATCTGGCTCTGCGCTGCATGGCCTCTTCCATGGACTGCTGGCAAGCCTTGGCCTCCCGGTCACTCTGGAGACAGGACACATCGTGGGTAAGGGCATCGTGATGCATCGTGGCATGAAGTCTCATTAATACATGCAGAAACCGTGCCAAAGCAGTCTGAAGGGCTCTCTGCATCTGAGCCGTTGCGGCCGCAGCCAATCGCAATTCCTTCTCGAGTTGCTGCCTGTTGCGGGCCAGATGTGTGGAATATTGTGCAATAGTTAATTGTTGCAGCATCACGCAACAGTGCGGCAGCATGGGCACAGTCAGGATCGGCTGGCCTGGTTGCTTGGACTCCGGCCCGCACCTGGCATGAACTACTCAGAACTGCTCGACTACTCTTGCTCAATCGACTAACCAGCAGAATGTAATAGAATATAGCAATATATAGCACATACAGCTTAGTGTACCTCACGTTGACAAGTCGTGTTTACCTTCTCGAGGCGGCTCTGAAGTTCGGCCCCAGCACGCAGCTCGGCGGAAAGCTGCTGCCTCAAGTGGACATGTCGTAATGTCGTTTCATGTCGTTTCATATCAATTCAGAGAAGGATCAGCTTCACTTCGAACACTGCTGATTCTGCGTTGCTCCACCAAGCTCAGAACATGGACAGCATATGATAGCACATGATCACGTATGATGAGATATAGAAGCGTCTACGACAAGCAGACCAGGCATCTGATGGTCTCCTTCCCCCAACCAGAAACTTTCGGCCCCCCCCCCCGCCCGCCGCCGCGCCCGATTCCGTGGAGGTTCCAGGCTGCGGGCTTCTCTGCCGAAGCGGCCCGCGCAAGCGTTGACAATTGGATTTTTGAGTGCCACATGATGCAGCCTTTGGCTGTCCGGTCACAGCCGAGACACCTGATCGTGGCATTGCGTTCGCGCGCCTCTGCAAGGGCCGCCTCGCGAAACGGAAATCTGCGATTTAGCAAAGAATTAGCTGAATCGCTGCAGCTGCAAGGAAATGCGAGAGAGTTGTCTTTGGCTTGTGTGTTGGCAGCTGCAATGCGTAGCTGGTCGCAGCACGAGCAAACGAGCCTCAGTGGCTTCCAGGTCTGTCAGCTCCTGGGTGCTGAGGCCCATTTTCGACACAATTGATACAAAAAACCTTCAGAACTTTATGACCAAATATACCAAACACCAGCCACAACCAGTCCAAACCCTTCACGCCTGGAGGAGTTTCGCCTTGGAAGCCGACACATCCGCCTCCAAGACAGCTCTGGGCTCGCATAACATAATACGAGGAATGTCTTGCAGTTGTGCGTAGTTGCGCCTTGCCTGGTTTGAGTCTTCGATATCTTGCATCTCTGGCACAGGCATGGCTGGAGTTGGGCTTCGATGACCCTCTTGTGCCGATGGTATTTACACCGTTTTTTATGCAGACATTTTCAGACATACTCAGACTCCGCAAACAATTGCTATGATGTTGCCATGCATGTAGAGAATTGGAGTATTAGAAGTTGTTGTTTGTCGCGTGTGTTCATGTGTGTTCTCTGCAATCTCCAACTAAAAGCTGAGTGGCGGCAACGAACACACTAGAGGTTTTGCTATGTTTTGCTGCCCAAGCTCTGCAAGCAACCTTGTGCTGTATCTATACCTGCCAGAGGCAAAGTCACGAGCTACGGCAACTGGTACCGTAAAGCAGAGAGCGTAGAATGGTCCACGGATCAGATCCGGCCAGTGCACTTCGACTGCGACTGGCAGATTTTCAGCGGCTCTGTCGTCACGCGCTTGACATTCGCGCGCTCAGGAAAGACAGGCGATTGGTGCGGACCGTGCCAATGCCTGATCAACTGCCCAGCTGAGATTTTGGCAGCTGCAGATGTCTGAGCATCTACACTGATCTACACATTGCTTACAATCAGACATGCTGACGAACTATCGAAAACTCAACGACGATGTCCATGGTCAGATCGAAACTGCAGCACCACCATCCCTCCTGTTACTTCAGCGTACTGTATAGATAAAAACAACCCATCAAAGCCCCGAAGCCCCAAGCTCGGAACCCTGAGACACCGGGGGCACCAGGATTCACTAAGTGAGCGAGCCTGCACTTCAAGGAACTACCACAGCAAACCACAGCTAACGGGTGATTGGCCTGACGCTGACTTTGGCCTGCGAGGCAGGGGCACTGCGGAGGCCACGGCTGTGCAACGGCTGGAACCCGGGAGGGCTCGGCAGCCCGGCATCAGTTCTAAGGCCTAAGGTGTCGAATGCGGCACCGCCGCAGCCAAAAGCGTGCGGCAACATTTCAATAGCATCTGTTCTTTTGTGTGCGCTCGCTCGCTTTGCGAAGGGCGATGCAGGTCGGTCACGATTCCAGCCGCTTGACTGCCCAATGTCTTTGACATTTGAGATCAGTCGAGCAATCTGAGAGCACACCAACAGGCGTCTTGGAGCGTGTCCTCTTGATCATCACATCAGAGGTCTTGACCGTGACACTGCGTGGAGTTAAGGTTTCTTGTAGCTTCGTCGCCGCCACCACTTTCCGAAGTACTCCTCGTGCAAGCACCATTGGCGGATTGTCCATCCAACTCAAGGGCTCTGATGTCCTCATTGGCTGCTATATGCTGATATGTTTCAGTTTCCGCATTGTGCCAGTTTATGTGCCTTGCCTAATAGTAATGAGTATAATGATGGTACGAGTACTGCAAACCGCTGGAGCCTGCTACTGTAGAGGACTGCCAAGCATCGGCGGTGATGTCTCCGAATGCTCTCCAGAGCAGGTTCTCCGAACTCTGCGTCGTTCTCCCATGCCCATACACTGCCCATGCGTCTCGCCGTAGAATTCCTCGATGCGACAACATGAAATACTGTGCTATAATACAAAGCCACAAAGCCAACTTCTGATTGCAGAAACTCTGCAAAGAATTGCAGCCAAAGGCTCCCGATAAGGTGGCAAAGGTTGCAAGTCTCAGCGCAATATGCGAGCGCCTTGCAGAGTGCTGCGCATCTGTGCTTCCGTTCTCCGAGCGACAGCGAGACTCACAAACTGCGAACGCTCATAGGGTCATTGAATGTCATTGATGATAGATATGATAGAGCCGATAGAAGAAAGCTGATGCACGTAACCGAGCCAGACATGTACAGACACTTCTCATGATCTCTCCGAACACGAACTGATCGAACTGCAACCGAACAGCTCCGAGACTCGAGCGGAAGTCCTTCAGTGCTCAATGTGCTCAAGACGTCTCTCAAAGAGATTCTTCACAGCGCTAACGACAGCAGCCCCCTTTTTTCAGATCCCGTGGTTTCTCGGAAAGGACTGGAAAAGAGGCTGGATGGTGGGTCGCGACACGGAAGAAAGATGTCTCAGCTTCAGCCACGGACGGTCCTAGCACTTTTGCACCGAAACAGCCAATCACATGAAGAGTGCGCGCACAACGATCTCGCAGAGAGGCTGGACCGAATGACTGCAAGACCTCAACATACCTGAACATACCTGAACGGATTCCTCTGCTCATGAAGGCCAAGCGGCCAGTTTAGCGGAGAGCAGAAGAGCTTTCTCGAAATCCTCAAGGATCAACCTCGATCCCCCTATAGGCAAATAGACCTTTCACGAGCGCCGATTCAAACTCTTCGGAAATCTTCGGAGTCAATAAGCACACAACTATTTAAAAAGACATCGCTGCCCAGTGAGTTACTCTCCAACTTCATACCAACCTAACCGATAGCTTGAGAACAAACTGCAAGATTGAAGAAATCTATCTCCTGCGAAGAAAGCATGCATTCACACTCCCAGCGCACGCGGACGTACAAACGTGATCTGAATCTAGTCGCGTGCAACACTTCCGACAGTGCACACACAACGTGCGCTGTGCTTTGTATGGTGCCCATGGCCTGATCTGGGAATTGGACGCAGAGCCCTGCAGCTTTGGCCTGATCGCAGTTGGAAATGCCTCCCACAACAGGAAATGTGTCAGCGTCTTTGCAGCCTCAGCGAGCTGTCAACAAACAAGCAAGCTTCTTCTTGTCGAGGTACACATGCACAGGCAAGTTAAAGCAATGTCGGGAAAAGATCTACAGTAAGAGATCGACCTGCGCAGCTCTGTGGACAGTATTCTGGCAGAGGATCTGCTCCGGCGCAGGCGCAGGACTCCTGCGCTGAGGCTTG
Organism: Symbiodinium natans; assembly: GCA_905221605.1. NCBI lineage: Eukaryota > Dinophyceae > Suessiales > Symbiodiniaceae > Symbiodinium > Symbiodinium natans. Next base: position 172,435 of record CAJNDS010000081.1, on the reverse strand, counting down.
GTCAACTCAGTCAGTGTGCATGCGCGGACAGAAAAACAACTACTCAATCGGGACCCCGACGGGGAAAGACTGATGCGAGAAGTCTACTACTCAACCACGGTCAGCCACGAGTCCGGGCAGAGCCACGCCAGGGGCCGGTAAACGTCAGCATGCCCTTCGCACCACGTCCGCCCTGCCCATGTCCCGCTTGGGGCGCGTTGCGTTCTGAGCTTGCGTCAGGTTGCAAGGAATCCTGCCTAAGCACAGTCTCTGTTGTTGCACTCTTGTTGCACTCTTGTTGAAATCTTGTTGCCCTCTTGTTGCACTCTTGTTGCACTCTTGCTATCTCCAGCTCTGGAGCCATGCGCCTGTGAAGGGATCAAGGGGAAAGTCCACTCCGCCGATGCCAGGGCATCCCACCTTCTTGACCTGCAGGTCGATGTGCGGTGCAGTAAAACCATGCAAAACCACTCCCACTCATACCACTATCTTTGCGCCCCACGATGCCACAAGCCTGAGATCCCCCTAAAACCTGAAGTTTTCAAATACTCCATATCACTCCTAAGATTTCATAGGCATCCTGCTGATGTTCCATTCTGGAAGGAGGTCTGCCTGCTGGACGGCACTTTCAAGCCAGGCGTACCCAGAGGCATTCACATCTTCGATATTGAAGACATAAAGCATGACGGCTGTGTACGTGTCCTTGGGCTACATGTGGCTTGTATAGTATAGTGGACTGTCGACTGTCCCATGCTGGCACTTGGCAACAGAAGGCGAACGAGGACAGCATGGTCGTTTACATAGTTTGCTTTAGCACTTCATCATCTACATACTTTCTTCAGGGTTTCTATGCTCGTGCTGCAGGGCCTCGTATAGGCTTTCAGTGTGGTCGTATTCTTGTCCAGGGTACGTGGTTCCAGTAATGCAGTCGTGACTCCCAAAAGAAGTCCCATTTCACCTGCATCTCAGACACGTCGTCATCCTGACAGGGTGTTGACCTCATTGCAGCCTGGGCTTCATTGGCGCCTCGGAGAAGCCATGGGAGAATGGGCACTGAATGGGCTGAGTCACAGATAGCTTGTGGTGAGTCTACTGAGCTTTGCATGATGCTGCGAAATCGAGGCATTGGCATTGCTAAGAATGCCGAGGTCTTCAAAAGAGTTTCCACGGCACTCACTGTCAGTTTGGAGATCTTTGGGGCTTTGGTCTACTCGATTCTTTTTTTCTTCAATTTTTGCTGTCGAGAGGCAGCCCGAGGGGCAGCCCTCGGATGCCACTCGAAGTAAAGGCTGGGCATCTCGTTCGTGACATCCACAGGTTCCTGAACTCTAGGATGACTCCCGACTAGACTCTGACTAGTTTGATCAGAGGTGAGGCTCGCTGGTCATGTGCCATCGCTGGACAGGAAATTCCTGCCCGACTTCGGCAAGACAGCCTGATCGGCCCGACTCGCCCACCAGCAACCAAGTTTGCATCTAAGCTAGCCCGGCATTGTTTCCTGTCTCGTCGAGAGAACCTGATTGCGCAATAGTGCAATCTGGTCTAATACGTGAATGCATCCAAATTTCTTCGGTAGCCGAACTTAAGGCTGGAGAGTCCACTTCAATTCAGGTGCACATGAACTATAGAAGCTCAGTGCTGACACTTTCTGATGCACAGCGTGCTGGTCATTAGGAACACGCTGTTGCTGTCATACGATGATTCGATCAGTGTTGCTGCGTGCCGCAAGAAAACAATTGTGCTGAACACACACACACACACGGTGGCTTCAAAGCAGTGGCTTGCACGATGACACATGACGTGGGCATGACCCGGAGGCGTAATCACTTTCCTTCCTGGATTCAAGGGTGAAGAAATATGTGGGAGACCCATGATCGAAAATGCCAAACAATGTCAGCTTAGGACGTTCTTTGCTTCCTCGGCGAAGGTCCTGAGGGCGATGAAGCCAAGAAGCTGGCCAGGGAGACCCGAATCCCACGTCAGGACTCGCGAAGAGCACCGGGCTCGGGCCTCCCTGGCCAGAAAGGGAATTCAGAGGGCACAGGTGAAAGAGGTTTGCCCGTGAAAGCACCAAACCCATCGAAACCCCAAACTCCAACAAGAAGGCGCTCCGCTCAGGGTTGGGGGGGGGGGGGGGCTAAGCGCCTGCTTTTGACGGACTGAATCTTTCTTCCGAAAGGCTGGTGTTCTATGAAGGAGTTCCTGTTCGGAGGGCATCCGACATGTCGCGTTCAAGATGAGCTACTATAACTATAAGGTGCGCAGATCCCCCTCTCACCTGTAGAGCCTGGAAGCCTCAAGCTGAAAAAGTGAGGAATCATCGTCACTGCCGAGAAAACTCTGAAAAATGAAAGAACCGGGGGGGGGGGGGGGGGTGGGAGGGGGGGGGGTAGTAGGGGGGGGTGGGGTAGCGGGGGGGGGGGGGGGGGGTAGTGGGGGGGGGGGGGCGGGGGGTAGGTAGCAGGGAGGATGACCTGGACAGAAACGGAGCTGAAGGAAGGCCCGACAGGACCTAAGTCTGAAGTACCACCACATTAGAGCCGAAGTAAGACCCTAGACATGCACAGTGTTGCCCATGGCATGGCATGTTTCTGCTATGTGCTTCTTGCGGCAACTTAAACTCATGGGGGGGGGATGAAAAAAGATGGAAAGGACAAAGCATCAAAAGCATTTGAGTCTTTTCTGCGACTTGCAGGATGCCAGTTGCACAGACAGACTTCGCCGGACGTTCCACCATTGACAACAATCAACGAATCAACCGTCCACAGCAAAGCGTGCCACGTTCTTTGCACTACCAAAGTGCAGCAAGCGATATAGTTTAACAAACCAAGAATCGCGGGCACACGAAACGCAGAACTCGTCCTGCAAATGTGTCGCAGAACGACGCCATGCCTGAGCAATTTGTATCTGCTGGCAAGCCCAATGTCAAGCTGGCACTGTAGAAATACGGCCGAAACATCTCGTGGCGGTCGTGCGTCAGATTTCCCAGGAACACGGTGTCCCAGTTGATACATTCCCCTTCTGACAATGCCTTTCCTTCCATGGTCTGTGCCAGCCGCTCATCGAAGTGCGCATTGTCTCGTGCAAATGCAATGTAAAGTGGGCTTGCGCCAATTGGCTTCTGAATCCACTGCTCAACAGCGAATTGCGCAGCGTTGGCAGCATCTTCACTTCTTTGGAATATGCGCGTCTGCAGCCCGACAGTGATGTTCTGGTTCGTGTTGGATGCAACAACAAAATCTTGTCTGCCACCGCAGTATGCCTGCTTAACCTGACCGCATGACCACTTGCAACAGTGGGTTGAAGAGTACTGTTCACGACATTTACAACTCCATGCCTGCATCATGCTCTCGGTCAAGGGCTTAACCACACTGAAGTAGGACCAGAGGGTGAGGCCAGCCATGAAAGCGAACAGAAGCAACGACTCAAGCTGGCTACGCCGGTGGGTGTATGTGACCTCCCGTCTGCCGCACTCTATCGCACTGATTGCTATGATGAAGACTAGTAACATAAAGAGCCTCTTGGTGCACTACAAGTCAGAATCCCAGGCTGACCTTGATGGCTTCAAGGTCCAGGATACTGGTCTGGACCTGCTTGGGCATGAGCGCAGCATAGAAGATCTCATCCACCTCATACCAGAAGAACTTAGGGCTTAGGGTGCATGAGACCATGCGGGTGCATGGTGAGCTGCTTAGACCAAGCTCGGACTTGCTTGTTCGACGTAAGTGCCCTCTAAGCATGTCTCTGTTGCGCAACTCGGCATGACGCAACAAAATCCGCAACGCCAACTATCACCTGGAGGACGGCCGACAGCGCGACAGCATTCAGGATTAAGTCCGTGATGGAGGTGGTGGCACCAAGCCTCAGTTGTTGATGCAATAGACAGCCGCAAGTCAGAGTTTCGCTTCAGAGGCCAAAGAGAGGCAGTTGGAAATTCCCCAACAATGATCTAATTTGCAGCTGGCGGCCACAAGACCCCTGCATAAAGGAGTCCCATTGCAATGCCAATGCGGTAGCACCGGAACAGGCAGTACACTAAGAACCTCAGATGCCGACTGCACTCGACTGCCTGTGTCGGAAGCATGTAGAGTGACGACAGTGACGACTGGTCTCAGTGATTCGACGGCACCATGCCCACCGCACAGGCTACCGGTACCTTCTTGCACGACATGTAATGTGGACTATCTGACCTGTCGCTGCTAAGAACAACGAAGACGATGAGAGACTCAGCACACCTCCAACATCGTGGTGTGACGTCATCATCGCGATCCTCATCGTCGTTGTTGTCTTCGTCCTCGCTGTCCTGGTCGTCATACTCCTTCCTTCCTCCTCTTCCGAATCTGTAAAACTTCATCGTCCTCTGCATCATCTCAATGGATCATGATCATTGCTGTCTCATTGTTATTGGCATCGTTCTCATCATCACCACCATCACCATCATCGTAGCCATTCCCGCCGGCCGTCGCCGCTGCATGCCGCTGCATTATGATCAACGTGTCATGCTCAAAGCCTGCAAGTTGTTGCATGTTATTGACACGGGAGACAGTCCAAGCCAAGGTGCCGAGATTGAGAGAGGCATAGGAGATGGCCCCGTTGCAACTTGCTCCGCCCAGATCGCGGCACCTCGTGCAAAGTGTCGTGCGGTATGTGTCGTGTTGTGGCTTCGTGCACTCTCCTGCCTGTGCCACGGCTTCCAAGGAAAGCAGGGAGGACCGGAGCTCGTTGCCTTTGCGTGCGTGCTATCGAAGGCATCACGTCTCCGAATTGTGGACTTCTCGGTGCCAGCCGGTACATCAAAATCCCTAAGCAACACTATGAAGCCGAGGTGCAGATGTAAAGGCACCAAAGGAAGATGCAAAGCATGCAGAGAAGTGTGCCAGGCTGAAAATATGACAACTCAAAGCCATCCTGTTGCAGGTCGAGGAAATCCTTCGCTCACCGCCAAAGTTTGTGTGTGCCGTATCACTACATATATATATATATATATACAGAGGCGCCAAACTAAACCCACCCACTTGTGAAGGCGGAGCAACATGACGCAAACCCTAGCCGCGTTGTTGGGGGGCATGGGTCACACCCGTTTCAGACACGACCTGCAAAGACTTGAGATCGGCGCTACGAAAGCTCGACAAACCCCGGACATCGAAGCAATGCATTGTCGACGGACAGCGAAGCAATGCATTGTCGAGGGATGAATGAGAAGCGCGGATGCGGTCAGTGCAGCCGAGCAATGGTGCTACTTTTCGAGGGCCACTTGTGTTTTGCGCTCTATGGCTCGATCTGAATCAGATCAGAGGGCAGCTCGTCGTGCCACAAGAACCAGGTCGAAGCATGGATCTCACTAACTGTCAGCTTTTTCAACCCCAGTAAATTCTTGACTTGAAGCAGGCCTAGCCACCCCAAGTCCTAGACCCCAAGCTCAAGCCCAACCCTGTGCAGCAGAAGATCGAAGCATGTCCCCATATCTGTATGCCTCACACCAAAAACCGAAGCCTGGTCGGCGGCCCCCCCCCCCCCCCCCGCATCGCCTGAATTTCGCAACCCGGGGGGGGGGAGGCAGAAACATTGGCAGACTCAATTTTTTGGGTGGGGGGGGGCCCCCTCCCCCCCCCACCTTGCAGCCCTTCGGTCGCTTGTTGACCCACCTTAACACGAGAGAGATAGGTTCTCAACGACAACTCAAGCTCCCAGGACCTGGCTTTCGTGATTGGGGGGCCGGTTGGGGCAGAACATGAGACGCACGTGCCCGGGATCTGGGCCAGAAGAGGTGGAACAGGTCGGCTCATATACATGTATATATATAGGGGACGATACAAGCGCGATGCTCCGACGGCTGATGTGCGATTCTGAGAATAACAAGGGGCTAGGTTAACTGAAATCTTTGCGTGTGAAGTCACATCTCCCCAGTGACACGCGGCTCAGAGCGAAGTCACATCACCCCGCGTAAAGTCGCATCACAGAGACATACGTTGAAGCCTTTCCCCCAATGTGCAGGTGCCGCACTCGCATGGTCTCGACACACATGCAAAATACGCACTTGTCACCGCACGCCTGGGAGGGGAGCACATTTGTCAGCGTGAATGAGATTTCTGCTTGGGGGTGCAAGTGGGTTCTGACCAATCTTGGAATTCGCGAATCCCCAGTGTGCACACGACCGAGATACGACTTTACACAAGAAGATACGACTTAACCTACCCCCCTGTACCCCTTGCTGGAATTGCCTTAGAATCCAAGTCACGTTGATCTGTCCGAGCAGTGAAGCGTGCTCTGTTGACAGGATCAACTTGCCATCGCCATTGCAAACCCTGGAGGTCAGGCTAGTCTGCTCCAAGTCCATGTACCTTATGCTTTCCTTATGCTCGCTCATTTAGTGGCATGCTGGCATGCTCTCCGGTAGCCGAGTAGTCTTGCAGTGTGTGGAAAGGGGCGAATACCGAGAGTGCAGACCCAAGAAGCCCGTACCTGCCGAGGCGCTTGTAGTCGTGCGCAACACTTCGCCGCCAATTTTCCGCAATTGCAACATTGTCTGCGAAAGGGTTGCCCAAGAAGTCTTCTGTCAGCAAGATGACGCCTGACAGCATGCACATCATGCTGCTGCTGCTGCTGCTGCTGCTGCTGCTGCTGCTGCTGCTGCTGCTGCTGCTGCTGCTGCTGCTGCTGCTGCCGCTGCCGCTGCCGCTGCCGCTGCCGCCGCCGCCGCTGCTGCTGCTGCTGCAGAATGTGCGCCCCAACATATGCCAGGGGTCAAAGGAGTTTAACCGATTGAAACAGGTTGGAAACTTCTGCAAGAAGAAAGTTCACAATGCTGCCGGGGAGCAGAAGGTGATCTGCATGCCCATACTTGCAAGTAGCAGGAGGCAAGCGATCAGAATGTCAATCCAGCCACTGCCCTTGGTCACCGATGCGATCGGGGCACCATGCAGTCGGAACATGTCGGAACCCAACTGGGCTCAGTTTGTAGCAAGTCAGGCCGAAACTTATGGAGCAAACTGCTGAGAGGGAGCGAGAGTCAGAGACAGAGAAAAAGAGAAAGAGAGAGAGAGAGACAAAGAAAGAAAGAAAGAAAGAAAGAAAGACAGAGAGAGAGAGAGAGAAAAACAGAGAGAGAGAGAGAGAGAAAAAAAAAAGAAGGAAGGAAGGAGGGAGGGAGGGAGGAAGGAAGATAGAAAGACAGAAAGACAACGAGACAGAAAGAAAGAAAGGTTTGCGATTTGAGGGTGCCCCTCAAGGTGCAGGCAAAGATAAGCTCGGCCAAAAGAATCACGGTCTACCCCGAATGTCTCCCAGTCGCCGTGTATCCCAGCACAAGGATAAGGTTCAGCGTTGTCTCCATAAATGCAACTGGCTCCTGCAGGCATTGCAGGCGTAACATGGCCCCACGCAACACTCCGGGATACAAATGGATGCGACGTGCAGTACAGACAAAGGTCCTGCGTTGTATCGTCCACGTCGGGTGCACGGACGTGCTCCAACTGGGGATGGAACTGTGGATGAACTTCGTGAGCTTCGTGAGCGTCGTGAACTTTGGGGTCCGCGATGGTCTCGAGTGTGTGAGGTTTGTCCTTCAGCTCTCGGCAGCTGCGTGATAGAAGTCAGATCCGAAACACACCGAGCCCATCCAAGATCCCGACCGAGCAGAGCTTGACCTGAGCCAGAGGAATTGACTATGGGAGCACGCTCTGACCCCGTGGATGACCCAGCCGTTTGGAGCCAATGTGTTGTGCCCAATGCTGCGCCCAATCCTGCCTCGATGATCTCCGACGCATCGTCGCTCTTCCGGTCCTGCAAGGGAAGACGGCATCATACATCACATCAGGTCACTGTCAGGTCACCGTCATGTCGCGGGTAGTGTACCGGTAGCATGCAGTGGCATGTAGCACATCATGCGAAACCGATCATATGGGCAGCGCATCATGTAGCATCAAATATCATGAAATGCGGCGATGGTCATCTCACATTCTCAGCCTATCTTTCTTCTAACCCTCGCCCTGGCAGTTTGGTCCGCGTCGGTGTCTTTCGCTTTTTTTCTTTCTTTCTTTCTTTCGTTCTTTTGTGGGGCCTGAGGGCACAAGGGCACCTTGTGGCGCCTCTCTCTCTCTCTCTTTGCTCTCTGTACGCCTAGGCCCCTTTTCGAAGGGAGAGCTGCCCCAAGGGGCGCGCAAGTCCACGGGTCAGTCCGTTGTTCCTGGGTTGGAGGTTTTCCGTCTCGATAGCATCTCTATCTCGAACTCTCTCCGCTTCTCCCCTCTCCCTCCTGTAGCACTGTAGCATCAAAGACCTGGCACCGCCACCCCCCTCCCTCTTCCCCACACCGCTCCAACTCCGGGCCACTCAGTGCGCCTCGTTTGCGAATTGCGTCTCCAGGTGCGACTCCAGCGCTTGCCTCACGGATCAAGAAGTCACGTGATGTCACGTGCACGCATAACGATGCAATGATGCAATGCATCCTGGATACAGCCGTGCCAGACACGGAGCGAGCTCCCTTGACAGCCGGTGCTCCAGCTCGTCGCAGATCCTGGAAAGCAAAACGGCCATTAAATGCGCACGGCACACAGCGGCACATTCTTGCAGCAGAAGTTTGAATGCTCCAGCTCAATCACAATACGATGGCAATGTATAAGCTCGGTTGAAGAAAAGGTGTCGAGAACACGTCCGTCGTCTTCTGTCACAGCCTGGGTGCTCGATGCGTAGCTTTCGCTCAAGGTTCGCCAGCGCTTTCTCCAGCTTCACGGCCGAGATTGCCGACATCCCGCGATGCAGCTGCTCTTCTGTGTCTTATGGCGCTTATGGCTGGCATATCACAACATCATAACTACATCCAGTCCGAAGAGACTAGCCGCGATACTGGTTTACGCGCACTCTCTTTAGAAAAGGGCTTGCTGCACAATGTGGAGCGTTGACATGGGAGCTACGATCAATGATCCAGGACGGCTGCGGATCTTCAAATGGTTATTCCGTAAAGCCAAAGCATGAAACCTCCAACGCAAGGTCCTGAGTCACCAAAAGGGTTTTGGGCGTTCGTCCAAAAGGATGCAGATGATCCCTAGGCCCTAGGCTCACGCGGCCGGCAACCAATTAGATGTCATGAGAAACGGAAAAAAGTCAACCCCCACCTTCCGGATTCTCAATGGTGTTGTGGTTGCTTTTTCGTGTGAATAAATGTGAATAACTTTTGAGTCTGGCTGTAACTTGCCAAAAACCTCACGTAGACGTGCCCCCAAGATCCGCAAGCATGCCAGCCTCCTCCGCCTCTCTGATGGGCTTGCAAGCGGGGCCTCGCCTTTGGTGAGGCCCATCGCCTGACGTCAGACACAGCACAGAAGATCCCAGAAGAGTTGCTATCAATTGAGTTACTTGGGCTGCGCAGCAGATCCAATCGAGCCTGCAGCACGGACTTCACCTCGGCAACATTCCTGGCACCCTCGAGACTCCTGGGCTGGGGGGTTGATAGTGTTTTACACTCATGTGAACACCTGCGGAAGGGGAAGGGGACTGAAGTCGATGCTCTCCCCTTTTCCAGAACTCTACATGTCTACATTATCCTACAAAGCAGCGCAAGGCGTGGTGCAATGCACTTCTACGTTGATTTCGATATACTCCCCCCAGCATTCCAGGAATTACACCCCTTAATACTCCTAATTTTCTTTACCCCCCCCCCCCCCCACACACACAAAAAAAAACCACAGAACTCCCAGCATTACACCCCTTCCCCCACGACGCAAGCACATGTGAGAGCATGTGGCAGCGAGCAAGAGCTACTTGTTTGAATCCTACTCAAGGCCCGAGAGACATCCCGAAATGAACTCGAAACGAACTCGAAACGTAGATACTCGTTCGAAACGTAGATGAGGTGCTCGAGGCGCCCCACCGCCTCGGCAAGGACGCCCTGGAGGGAAGCCAGGGAGCTCCCGCCGCTGGCTTCGTCTACCTGGTGAAACAGCGCACTATAGTGATACGATAGTGATACTATAGTGACACTATAGTGATACTATAGTGATACTATAGTGCGCTTCGGGGCACGACGATCACGACGGAGAAAGGCCAGAAGGCCGAGGCGAGGCTTGAAGCAAAGTCTAAGCAATTGAATGGAAAGCCCCGTCCAAAATGAAGAAACAAGTCTCTGCAAACAGTGCCACATAGTCACACGTGCCAAGTAGGCCGAGTCCTCCCGTAAATGCATCGTAAGTTCTTCCGAGCGCCGCGCCTGCGAAAGCAGTGCCGCCCCTTGGCGGAGTTCCTCCGCCGATGCCAGGAGCTCCCGAGCCGTTTCGGGTAAACCTTTGCTGAACTTCGGCTGAGGTTACTGAGGTTGGTCTCGGCAATGGCTAGACTATGGGCAGGCGTTGCCTTGCAGTCCTTGCAGCTCCGGAACAGCGGCGCAGGTCGTCCAGCAGCAAATTCGCTACCGCATTCGCGCCATCCGAGATGAGCCGGGAGGCGGCAAAGGTGGCAAGAAGGCCCACCTTCTGCAGCCAGTAAGGCACACAGCGAGCCTGAGGTCCGCCTCAGAAGGTGCCGGCTACTGAGACATCATACATCATACCGGACAAGCACTGTCCCAGCACGGTCCCAACACGACCCAAGCTGCCTTTAGGCTGAAGCACCGCTGACACTGGCCGTTTTCCGGCATACGCCGATGCTGGCCGTGAAGGCCGTGAACCACACAGCAGATGCCGTGTCTGATGTGTCTGATGTGTCTGATGTGTCTGATGTGTCTGATGGCTGGATCCGCACAGCCCGAGCATCGCGTCCACAATGGCCGACTGGAGGCCTCGGGGGGGGGAGTCCCGGGTGATGCTTTGCACAATCTGCGCATACTCTGCTGCTCTCCTTTCTGCTCTCAAATGTCCAATGTGCTGGTCAGAAATGGTCTGAATGGAGGTCGGGGAGCTTTGTGAGGGTTGGAGCAAACCATCCTCCACGAGACCAGACATCACCCTTGCTGCAGCTGCCGCATCCAGTTGCGACCTCCAGCCAACTCTGGTAAAACCTTGGCTCGTCTTATGATATTTCAGTCCCCGTACATGTGTCGGCCTCGTGAGGCAAGTGGAGAGCATCAGCGTAACCTATCCAATGGTTATAATAAGTATATACAAGCTTAAGGTTCATGTCAGATAATACGTGACCTGCTGGCCGCGAGACAGCAGCAGCGCTTGGCAACAGCTGCCTGTACATTCCGACGGTCACTTGGTGAGCTCGTCGACATCTTTCCTGCACAGAGTGAAGCGGGTGGGCACGGGCGGGGTATCCGAACCATCACTCACTCGATCCGCTTCAACAGTGCGGCGTGGCGTCCTGAAATGGTCAAGGCCGCCTCATGCAACTCATCTAAGCCGTCACAGTTTCGCAACCTTTGGCTGGACAACAATCAACAGTACAAACAATCACTTCAACAAACAGCCGAGAATCCTACAGCTGAATTTGTCTGGGCCATGAGCATGGCGTAGAGCAGCAGATGCAACAGATGCAAGTTCAGCAGCATCACTGCTCGGGAGGTCCATTATGGTCAGAACCAGTGGGCTGCTGCTTCCGGAAGCGTTCGTGTCGAGGAATATGCTTAGCTCTGGCTTTGCTGCAGCTACGAAGCAGCTCCAGATCTTGCTTTGATAAAGGCGTCGGCCCGTGCTGGATCTCCTGCAGAAACAGAAAAGGAGAGAAGCTTTCAAAGGGCACGTGCAGACTCGGGCTGGAAAGGAATTCAGTCAATTCGGTCAGTCAGTTCAGTGTCACTACCCTCATCCACGCCTGGACCGTCACCACGAGCTCGCTTCGACAGTATGGGCATTCCCGTCGGCGAAGGCGCCGGAAGCAATAGCTACCTCGAATTGGTGATGCTCATGATCCTAAGCCTCAAGCTGCAGCTACGCTCATGATCCTAAGCCTCAAGCTTCAGCGACATTCATTAGCTACATTCTATAATCCAATACAAGATTTGCGTGAGTCATACGCATGAACTGAAAGGCTTTTCGGAGTCAAAAAATCTGGACTGAGCTCTTTCGGGGGTGATGCTAGGTTGGTGAGCCCAACGCTGGGCTTTGAGGACCTGGATCCGCTTGTGATCACGGATGTGGAGGCACTGGCAGCCGGGGGCACAAAAATCATAGACCAGACGGCTTGCGGCGGAGGAGGGTCTAAAGCGAGGGGCAGAACATGCGGAATCTCGCGGATCTGGGTACCAAGGCGCTGGATCACTTCTCCACTACTCCACAAGATCGGAATCGGCCGGGAGAGTGGGGTTGAGAGAAAGGTGTCCGTGTCAGGGACCAGGTGACCAGGGAGGACCCAGAAGTGAGACCAGCAGTGAGCGCGGAGCATGTGGGAGTCATTCTGGAACCAGCAGCCCAAAGGCCGAGAATCAATCGAGTGGACGGCCGGGTCTGAGTTTGAGTTTGCTGTACAGAGATGAATGCTTTTGCTGCTTTGAAAGCCTTGAGCTGAGAGTCTCTGTTGCAGAAGGGTGTTCAGAAAGCCTTAATAGCCTTAGACATTTGGCCACAAACCCAACTCAAACCTTCCCCGAGAAGTCGCCACCCGCCCGCTTTCATCAGGGCACAGAGTGGATGCCGGCAGGGTGTCCGCCGGCGGGTGCGACGGAGGCAAACGCAGCACTCTTCGCGGTGGGCGTCCATCACAAACCAGGAACTCGTGCAACTAGAGCAGCTAGAGCGCGCAGAGGTCAATACAGAATAGAGCTAGCACGGCTAAACAGAACCATCGTCCTGACAAAACGGCGGTGCTACCACCGACAGACTAGGTTGGGTCCTTCCAGCCTGATCCACTATGTCACCATTGCTTCGTTCATACACAAGCATGCCGTCTACAAGTCAGCTATCGAACCTAGTCCTGGACATGAAACTAATTAACAAACACTGCCCAGAGCCAAGCGCGACAGATTTGCATTATCTTGCATTTCAGGCATGATGACGTGAGATGAACTCAGCTGGAACAACTTGGCCAGTCTAGGCTCAGAACGGCTCTCCTGCACGGCAACAGTTTTGATAGCATCGCGCTGTCACCACATCCAGACAATAATAATTGGAGTCGGGTCAGCTTACGGGGCAAGTGGCCAGCGTTCCACATCCAGCAGAGCTCTCGCTCTGGCAGACTGCAGATTGTTAACCTGTGTGATTCAACGGTCCAACAAAACTATCCCTGCTTGTCAGCACGTTCCGACGGCTGCCTCTGCCAAATGTCTGGTGATAGCCTGATAGCTTCGTCTCGGAACCGGCCGTGGGCGTCAGGGATTCCGATAGGGACCCCCCAGTTCCACACCTTCCACACCTTCCACACCTTGCCCACCCCCCGGTTTCGCTAATCCTGGAGGCTTCTGAGAACCGAGGTGGCACATGCTGGGATTGGGTTCCTGCCGCCCGCATTTTGGACCCTATCCCCCAAAGCACGGGATACTAATCCAAACCAGCGTTTTGTTCTTGTATCTTACGCACACAGACGAAACCCCAGGGACCCTCAGGCCACGCCTTCCCCCAGCACCTGGGATTTTTTCGGGACTCTAAAACTGTATAGTGCGTTGAGAGCCAACACCTCAGAACCCCGAAAATACCCCCTTGGGAAGTCCCCCTGCCACCAACACTCCCAAAAGCTGCCCTTCAACAAACATCCCCAAAAACCCAACCAACAGGGAACTTTCCATCTCAGCAGGGATTTAAAAAAACATACGTAGGGTGATGGCGTGATCATTACGAAGTGCTTTGAGGGGTGCTTCGCCTCGGGCCAGGCCGCAGGTTCCCCCCTGCGTGATCCCTGAGGAATCTTGATGCACCCACGGACCCACTGTGAGCCCCTCGACGGATCTCTACAGACCTTATTAACCTGCTGTGACCTTCGAGACTTCCCTAAGCCAGGTTTATGCTCTGACTTCGGTACCCAATGCCACCAATAAAGCAAAACCAAGCAAACACCCTCACCTAACGCCAAATGACGAAGTTAAACCTGCCCAATGCCAGCGAGAAGCCTACCTGACCTAACGTCCGACTACGGCGAAACGCACTGTAAACCCAAAGCCTCTACCGCTGCGTGTCAGGCCGTGCAGAGGCGGCAGACGCGCAGCGTTTACAACTAGCCAGGATGCTGCGACGCATCAATGGTTCAACATGGTTCAGGCAGCACTGCGCGAAACCAAGTGGCAAAGGGCAGAACATCGGCCGCACAGCTACGCAAATAAGACACCCGCATCAGTTTTCCCGATAGGGAAAGACCTGATGGTGTCAGTCACATACGAGTACTGATACGGAGAAACAGGCCCGGATCGAGCCCAGGCATGTTCTAGAATGAGTCGCCCCCAAGGATAAAACAAGGATAAGATGGCACAAGAGATAGTGTGAGCTGAGTCGGGGTGCACCACGGCTTGCTACAGAAACCATGCCGACGCCTGGACCGGTTTCAACACATTTCTGAAACCTGTAGGGCCCAAGGCGCAGAGTAGAACCAGCTTGCCAAACTTCGAATTATGCCCACGCTTGCTCGCTCAGTGCTGCGGGGTGCGAGGGCTCGCAGGGCTCAATTTGCGAGTTGACCCCAGTTGAAGCCGAAGCATGGTCGGAGTGATGGTCATGAAAATGTCATGAAACATCTTCTGCAGCAAGGTGCACGCTCTCTGGCTTCAACATCGAAGATGATTCTCACTGCCTGCGCTCCATGTCTCACATCCCACAGGCAGCCCATCAGAACTCCGTCAGACCATTGGTTTCTACTCGGCTAGGGGGTATCGCTGTGCTGATGTAAACATGCCGTGGGCATATCTGCGATGTGCAAGAATGCTTGTGGCCAACAGTGGCCGACACAGAGGGCGCGCCCACGGTGGCTACAGATCCTATACTTGTGCGATGTCTGTGACATTTTCCATGACTCATGCAATCCGAAGGCAGCTTCCTTTGCGTCGGGTTTCGAGCTGTTGAGACTGAGCCGTTCGGCACTCCTCCAATGTAGGTGAAGAATCGTAAATTCCACCACTATTAATTCCCAATGGATCATGAGCATCAGCATAGGTCAGATGCTGAGAGGCGCAAAGTCTCAAAGTGCACTGAAAGGTACGGAAAAGCATGGTTGCAATTTCTACTCTACTTGGCTATTACAGAACCGAACCCACCTTTATCCAAGTGCTGTGGCGACATCATGTACCGTGCTCTTCCCATCTGTTTCATCTGTGCCACAGCAATGCTAGGCTGGAAACTGGATGTCCAGGACCTCCAAAGTGAAAATCATCACAGCGTCCGGCGGAATGCCCCAGGCTTTGTAGCCGCGCTGAGGCACAGGGATTGTGAGAACATGTGCTTTTGAGCGATGGGAGATATATCAGACGTCGACACAGCTCACCCGCTATAATCAACAGCAACACAGCAACACCGTGTAAAGCAAGAACCATGCTCCGTTCAACATCCGCCCCGGCCTGGCCGTAGCCTTCGGACGCAGGTATCCGAAGCTGTCGCTTCTCGCCCACCTCAAACGCTTCAATGGCAACCTAAGGCCCCAGGACCTAGGATGCCCTGCAACTTTAATTCCCTGGCAGTTGAAAGAAGCCCGGTCAGGATTTTCGTGATTTCCCTATCCAGCTCAAAGCCGAGAATTACGTGCATTTACCTCATCTCGAAGACAAAAGCCCAAGATAAATTCCGGCAGGCGTCCGCCTCGGGAAGGGGGCTGGGGGGGGGGGGGGGGGGGGGGGGCAGCAGGCAGAACTGCTGCAAAGCATGCCGCTTGCCATTTCTGTCCGGAAACCTGCGTTGCGAGGCTGCCTGAATAGTGAAACTGCCGACAAGATCTGAGCAGAAAGCGCAGACGTTGCGCATGGCCACCCCAAGACACATGCAGTTGACGCGTCAATGTATGCATGTCCAAGCTTTCTCTCAGCTCAGTTGAAGGAGTCTATCAATTACTTGTAATCGTGACTGCGACACTTTGTGTCGAGCCAACTCCTGTCAATCTGCATCCACAAGGGGCGTGACAAATGCATAAACCGTCAACGCAGTTGAAGAGTTTACCATGGTGCTTTGTGATGGTGGCTTGGGAACATGCCCCTGGAAACAGATCAAGCAATGTTCTGGCCTCACTCCATCCCACCAAACAGACCTGAGACAGATCTGGTGGCTCCACCTACAATGTAGTCATGCCTTCCACGACATGGCACGACCAGATTCCACCAACAAAGGAATCCCGCAAACATTACGCTGATACCAAACTAGCCACATCTAGCGGCAGCTTTTGTTGCCGAGAGGCATTCGACCGATGCCCAACCTTGTAGATAAGTGAGTGCGCACAAAGAATTGTGACACAAGCAGGGAAAGACTTGGGCAGCGCAAATCGTTCAAGCATGAACATGGCATGTGTGGGCTACTGTAATCGGTTGATTGCTCTCATCTCTTGCTTGGCGGCAATCGCTGTGACGATCAGGGCTTGACTACTGCCCGCGACAGTTTCAAGCCGAGCGTCAAGACTGGCAAGGAGCGCACAAGATGAGCTCTGCCTGACGGAACAACGAAAGCCATCCACATACTCTCCACATCTGCGCCCTGGGATCATGAGGGATTCAATGCGAGTGAGTACGTGGAAGGGGTTTGGTCGGGTTGGCTGGTCTAACTCGTACAGTACTGCACGACACGGCACACGCCAAGGGCCCGGCCATGTAGATACTTCAAGTGGCTACGTAACAATTAGAATATTGTTGAATCCTTACACAAGAACACTCATGTACTGGCCTGCGTGTCACTCAACCCGCAGCAGCTCAGGCCGCAAACGCATGGTGCCCTTGCAGGGTCAGCGTGCTGGCCAAAGCAAGAGCACCCTTTCTCAACAAGCCCCATTCATCCCCATTCCTTGGGCAACTGGTCTGTCTGTATCAATCCGTCCAAAGCTACTGAAGGCAAAACCAGAGACCTCAAATCCAGACATGTCGGGTGCTTTCTCGGTGTTGGTGCTCGCGGGGGGTGCCCACAAACCTCCAAGTCCCCGACGCTATTGGGCACCACGCGCAGCTAACCACCACCAGTGCGACCGCGGTTGCAATGAT
Source organism: Symbiodinium natans (assembly GCA_905221605.1). Taxonomy (NCBI): domain Eukaryota; class Dinophyceae; order Suessiales; family Symbiodiniaceae; genus Symbiodinium; species Symbiodinium natans. The sequence goes on along the minus strand of CAJNDS010000081.1, from coordinate 155,433 downwards.
TCCCAAGCCGCACACAAGCCTGAACCAAGACATTGCATATTGCAACACAAGAGCGCAAGAGAGTGCCTCTTGCTGGCAACATCTTACACTCACATGCTTTGTTGGTGGCCAAGGTCTGGGCCACAGAGGCAGCGTGCACCAAAACACCAAGAACCCCATAAACGTGCCAGGCCTCAGTGCAACGATGCCCCCGCTGCACTCAACCGACCCATGCACCCACGAGCATGCACCTACACTTTGCTTGCAAACTTACTACCTTCCCACATCTCCCACCACATGTTGCATAATGTTGCATACGCATGGGCTTGCACTGCGTTCGGCGCCCGCCAGTTCCGCGGATTTTCGCATCTCGCGGCTGGAGCCCGTTCGCATCCGTTCGCACTTTGCTCGCGTTTCTGCTTGAAATCGTACTTTGTTGTAGGCTGCAGGTTCAACTGATGCTCATGGCTGGAATTTTCCGGATGACGATGGTGTAAGTCAAATAAGCTTATTGACGGAGATGGTGACAGTGTCTCCACAGGGACCTGCTGATAGTCTCTGGCACGGCATATCATGGCATGAAGGAGATGCATGGAGATGCAGGAGTGTAGAGTAGAGGACATCGCGTGAATCGAAGCTCCAAAGCTGTTTGTGCATTGCGTGCTCATGCGCATGGCAAATGCCAGATGCTGCGTGCGGTTGTCAGCGACATGCTGGGAGCCAGTGACCAGATGTTCAACATCATATCGTAGAGTATCACAGAGCGCAAGGCAGGCATACACGGCAAGGCGTGCTTTGCGATCCTGATCAGATGAACTGGCTGACTGCTGTCCTCGTGGCGCTTATCGCCTCTCCAGCTGGCTGATGGGTTGCTTGAATTGCTGGCCTTCAATGGCCACATGGTTCCCCCAAGTCTGGAGCGTCTGGCTCAAAGTTTCAGCAACGATCGTATGAGGCTGCGGGGCCGCACGGGTGGCACCTCAAAAGCGCACGTTGGAGGGCCCATTGGAGGGGGCAAAGAACATAAAGAATACGAGCGCGCAGCATGCATGACAAACTGTGTCTTGTAGGACATGCACATCACGAGGCGCAGCTTTCTCTGCATGCGCAAGCCATGAACGACACGTACACTGTTTGCACTGTTGCACGCCTCCTACGCTGTGAAACTTACACGACTTACAGTACACAGGCACACGCAGGCACGTGGGCTATTGCTGACAACGCGCAGATGCACACAAGCCGCAAACAGCGCTTTAAGCAGTCAAGCACATCTTCCAGGGCTCTCACAGAGCCAATACTCCTGAGCAAGGCGACTTCAGAACTCGGAAACTCTCTGTCAAGCTGAGCGTTGCGGAGGCCGGTACGTGCAACGAGAGTCAGCTTGGAGGCAATGTCCTGATAAAATGAAGCCGAAAAGCTGCATAATGCTGAGAATATATCTGAGAATGCAACACAGTAAGCTGCTTGAACGAGGAGCCTCCACTCCACCTGCACCTATTCTAACCAACGCACTGCCTGTTCGTCACACGATTATGATGGGTGCCCGGCATACAGTAGCAGGTGGTAAACCATGAACTTTCGCAACGCTGGCGAGCGTTGTAGAGGTATGGGGGCTTCATGAGGTTTCGACAGCTCTCGATGACACGCGATGTCGCTAGCAGCACTAGCAGTGGGGCCCGTGGGACCTGAGCAAACTGACACGCAAAAACCAATTCATTGACCTCCATCACACCTTGCACGCTCACAAATGTCATGCGCTCCCATGTTGCCTTCCTGACAGACCTGCCATGAACGTGACCCCAGGACTGTGATGTACGGACATGTCATACGCGCACCCCGAGGTGTTGTCGCGTGGCAATGCAACCCGCTGCCATTGCGCAACACAGAACAGGAAAGCAACTGGTCCTTGCTTTCCAAGGACGAAAATTGTAAGCAGCCTAACAGGGCAGCAGAACAACTGAAAACAGTTGACAGCATGTCCAGGAGAGCACAGGTGCCTGCCGGATTCGCCGGATTGTAGTGCCAGCCTCACTGCAGCAGATGAGTTCACACTGCAGCGCTGATCAGTGCTGTCTCAGAATGTCAATGGATGTCCCATAGGCCCTAGGCCCGTGCACATGCTGAGGGCCCCTGCCTAAGCTGAGGCGTCCGTCAAGAAGCTTCCCGCATGTCCAGCACCAATGGCTCTGGCAGGCCTTGCTTTCTATGTGACTTAACTTACTGTGACTTCAAGCCGATACTCCAGCCTTTGGACCTACGATTGCAGCTGCTGCGACAGCTGTGCACTTCTCACACAAGGTACGCTCACTACGCAATGAAAGGTTGCCTGAGTGCCCGCCTCAGAACCGAAGTAATCCCCAAGGCCACACAAATGTTTGGAGGCACGCGGCGAAGCAAACCATGTGGTTGCAGCCATCTGCCTTCAGCGTCTGTGCCTCTCCGGGCTATGGCCAGGTCGGATCAAAATAGCGCCTAAGGGCCTAAGGATAACGCCTCAGGATGCAACTCGACACGATTCTGCCTGGCAGCTCGGGCACTCTTTGGCGCCCTGAGCTTCTAGCGCCAGCTTGGCCTCCCGCGCCTCCTGAAACTCAAAGGACAGGGAACTGACAGAACTGAAGAGTTTGGACATGAAGGCGGAGTCGGAACTTCGGAACCTCCCGCGCATAGGCCTCGCAAGCCCCTTGGCCTGCAGAACTTGCTGAGACGACTTGCTGAGAAACGTGACTCGTAGGTGAAGTCGCAGCTTCGGCCTGGTGGGTGCGCGTTGGAGTGGTAGTAGCAGAAAAGGTGCCCTTGGCTGCACCGCCTGCCAATGCTAAGGCAACCCACGGTTTCGTTGCAGTCGCACCACCACATGGCCGGACATGGATTTCTTTCGCGTTCAGATATGTGCAAATGTACGAGTAGACGTTTGAGCTCCAGGCATCTCCGGATTCAAAGCCAGCACCTCCACACAAAAAAACACCCACCATGACTTTTGATTGCAAGGGTTCCGACGCCCCTTTTACCACTGGGCCGCCTTGCCGCAGACTGCCACGAAGCATGACATAGCACATACCCGCATGTCATTACATGCAACTGCATCCAACTACATCTGAATACAATACATATGTACATATATACATAGATACATGTATGTCAATGTCTATAGTCCATTCTGTGTACTATATAGCAGACGCAGTGACAAATTGGATCGTCGCAACAGAGTTCCCAGGACTTCCGATGAAACTCTCCCGGTACATCCCGTTGCCCTCCATCAGCCGAGCCTCGCTAGTGCCGTTGGCTTCAAGATCTGCCTGGCACAACGGAATAGAAAGTGGACAGTGAGATGAGATGAAGGACATGCTGAGCATTCCACACTGCTCAACCTACATCAGCCAACAACATCTCACACAGTCTCGCAACTGACTCGAAACCGCTCAGAACAGTTCACAACATGGAACAGGGAAATTTGGGATTCGCCCGCCTCTGAGCCCATCTGCGGCCTTGGAGTCAACTTCTGACAAGGCCCTAGCCGCCTAGATTCTTGCTCATTTTTCCTCCCACATGCTCCCACCTACCGCGCTATATGTATGTATATACAAAGACATATGCATACGTATACATCTACACGTATATCATATACATATTCATATGCATCTATGCGCATTGCTTTGCGGCCTTCTTCACGACCGTAAGGCTATGGAAAGCCGGCTAGCTGCTAGCTCGCCTTCTCCCTTTTGTTTCGGAGGCTTGAGGAGACACGGTCTTCCGAAACCCGCCCGATGGTTGGAGTGAGGACACTCCGTCTGCCCACCCGCAGTTCAGTGCCAAACATCCCCCGAGTATGCAGGCTCAGAAAAAGCAACCCTGTCCAAACCCGCAATTGCAAGGACCTAATGTCGTGCAAGCCCTCAGCGAAAATACAATCAAAAGGTAACTTGTGGCACACTCCCTCGAGGGCAACACATGTCGCAAACGGCTGTCTAGCTTTCCTTCTTTGAGGGGGGTTTCGGGCCAGGGGGCCCTGCACGAGTTGCCCCCCACACTTTTCATCGTGATTCATTGATGTTTTTCGGCCTGTACGCATCCACCTCCATCATCCTCACCGCTTTGCTTGTCATTCAACCTTCATCCGGTGTACCCTACTTCCCTTCCTTCATCCTCCTTCCTCCCTCTCCGCTCTCTGCGCTTCTCATCCTGGGGTTCCAGCTTGACTAGTTCCGCACATGTTGGACACTCGCGAAGCGTGGCGTCCTCTCTGCGAGGATGGGTTGCACGCGCCAGGGCCCTAGCTATTCAATTGCAGCTTACACATCCGCACCATGGCAGATGCACTCATGATCATCCATGCATGCACTCATCGCGCCTCGAGCTCACGACATGTCACGATCAGCTCTCATTCGAGCACAATGCAGTACAACTGCAACGCCCATAGCAACCCATGTGGTATCCTCGACCATGGCGCTGAAGCGGAGATACTTCTGAAAGACCTTGGCATAGGTTGAATTTGTTGAACGTGTTGCACATGGTCTCATTCTTGTCATGTTGCTTCTCACATCTCACCATCTTTGCGTGTTTCATCCAGCCTCCTCCGGAAGGATGGAGGCCAGCTCATGCTCCTGGCAGAACGGTGCTAGCAGCAAAAAGTGTAGGACGAGCACAGGCATGTCTGCGAGGTTCATCGAATGAAGATCAATGAATTTCATTGTCGCTGCGTGTGAAAACGGTATGCGCGGCGTCACCTGCGCTACCGCCTGGCAGCCATCACCTCAGCATGCAGTCCGCCCGCTGTGCACTACTCAGCATCACTCAGCAACCGAATATAGCGGAGGGATTGCTGCAGCTGACAGAACCTGTGATTCTCTTTCCCAGAAAGCGCTAAAGCCCCAAGCGCGCAGAAGATCCAACCGGAGCAATCTCCCTACATGGCTGGCCTAAGCATTGCCAAGAGGAAATCCTGCACTCCACTCTACACGCCCACAGTTGCTCAACTGCACATTGTTGCTTCTTCAAGTAACAATACGAAGCCTGCATGACATTTGCATGACGTAGTAAGCCGGGCACTGCCAAACAAGGGGCATCGGAGATCTTTGACACGCCTCTCCTTGCTGAAGATGTGGCGAACTCGACGAATTGTGCTGCGAAGCGACTGTACTTGTGAGCGCTATAGCAGGGTCTGAAATGGATGCTCACGGGAGGACTGATGGGAGGTTTTTGTTACGCGAGGTGACGAGATGTTGCCAGTCTTCGCCTCTGACGAGCTCATATAGGACATCTCGGTATTGATACGCTTCGTACTGATCCGAGCTTGTACCGCGAGAGTCATCTCTAATCCGCTCCCCTAGCGGTCCTCAATCCGACCTTTGAGGTAGCAGCACAGGCAATCTCTGCACCTGGCGTTGCTGCGTCCAGTTGCTACGCAAGACTTCCTGGTGAAGCTTCCAGGGACTGGTGATGAGTGACTAGACATGTATACAATACACGAGATGTGCGCAGATTCGGCACGCATCCCTGCCAGCATGAGCATTGATCACAGCACATGCCGGCTGCATCGGCCTATCGTTCGGCTATGTTCCACTCGCCACACTCCATCTGTGTACTTCTTGCATGTTCAAATCCCAGAGCTCAGCCACTGCAACTATATCCTAATTCCGTCCAAGAAGCAGGGTGTGAGTCTGTGGCGCAGCACACTGGGACAAAGTCGTCTTGACCCTGCACACGAGAATACCATCAAAATGCATCAAGACAACTTTTGATGAGGATTGCACGGCACGCAGGCAGTATTTACGAATGCCGGACAAATCATCGGAGGGCAGCAAAGCCAGACCTTCCCACGTGGGCGCATCAGCAAACGATGCAGGGCCATCAGAATAACATTGCCTTCCCCGTCCATTGCAATTTGTGCATGTCCCTCACAAGTCGTCTATCCAGCAGAAGCAGCAGCAGCAGCAGCAGCAGCAGCAGCAGCAGCAGCAGCAGCAGCAGCAGCAGCAAACAACGGCTTCATGGTATCGGCCTGTCATCGCACTGCATCAAGCAAATCTTGCACGTGAACTCCGACCTTATGCGAGCTTCGAGGCCACCGGGCAAAGATGCGCAGGTATCACATGGGATTGCCATGTACCGCCGTATCGAGCGGGCCAAGACATTTCACGTCCAGTCTTGAAACGTCAGTCACTCAGTCGAAGCATATCGCAAGAACGGATCGCGCATATCTCGTGTAGCTCTCTTGTAACCATTGTAAGCCCGTGGCCTGGGAAGGGTGCGGAGTGGGAACCCCAAGCCGGCACGGCCTTGCAGCCACCTGACAGCGGTCGACACATTGGACCTAGCGCGGTCTTTCCAACATAGGAGTTGCGGCCAGCAAAAACGCAAGAGGCTATGCTTCTAAGTTAAGGCTAGCGAAAAAAAGACGCCCACAGCGGCAACAGACCAGACATGTTTGGCCTGGTAAAGAGGGTGCCATGGAGATCCTCAGAAAACGCCCGCCGGGCCTCGGTGATGTCAACTTGCTGGAACTCTGCGTCTCCGAGCTCCCCCGAGCACTCTCTTGCCGCATGCCCCCATATACCCAACGATTGAAAAGCTCCGAGATGAGGGTGTCTCTTTCAGTACTGCAAGCACCGTTGCCCAGCCCCTGCCCTTCAGCCTAAGTACAAGCTTCTAACTGTGCTTTCCATCCCCCCTCCCACAAATGAGATGCATACATGCTGGGTTGCTGGTCATTGCTCATTGAAAACTTGCTGCGCAACCTTGAACAGTTTCTGTGGACCTGCCGCTGCATGTGACCGGTTAGAACCGGACGATGTAAACGGCTTCGGTAGATGGCGTCAGTGGAGAGGAGTGGACGCGCTCCAGCACCTCGACAAGCTGGCTGTCAACAGTGTGTCACACGCAAGGTTGACCACTTCGACAGTGTCAAAGCCCCATGAGCTCAGCTTCCCTGAGACCATACGCATGGCACCTCAAACAGAACACATCACGTGCCATCCGAGCCAAACCCAAAGTTCCAGCATTCCGAACTCCCAAAGCCTCACCTTGATGCACATTTGAGTACAATATTGTACAATGGCAAGAGATGGCAAGAGAGATACCAAGATCTTACTTTCTGCTTCCGTTGAGCCCATGTCGAGGCCAAGCCATGTCGAGAACCAGACCAAATAGCCGCTGAAACTTCTGAATGTCGTGAGAGTATAGGCGCGCAGCGGAATCAACTAGGGTATGGTGCTGGCGAGGAAGTTGCATAGAAGATGATAGAGAGTCGTCGAACGGCAACGTTCTGTGGTACTTGGCAGTTTCGTTGGGCTGCCTGTTCCCTCGAAGCATCAGCAGCACGAGAGGCCATCCAACACGATCCAACAATCAATGTCTAGAGCTGCGCCTAAGCTGCAGGTGAATTTGTGGAGGTGTCCGGGCATGTCCGGGTCAAAGACATTATGCCTCAAACTGGCCACCTTTTTTATGCGTACATGCGTAATGTTTCTGTTAACACATGTTTAAGGTCGATTGCGGGCGCCTTCGGTTTGATGCTTCTCTCACTTCAGGCTTAAGATGTCTTGAAGTGCTTTTGTCTGTGCTGTGCACTTGTGTGAAAGCTTGAAGTGGATTGGCAAATGGCGAGGCAGTTGAAGCTTAAAACTTCAAACGGTCATGCTTTGCCAGCATCTAAGGAGCCGCGCCCTCATCCCCGTGCAGCCGGCGTCCCAACCAGTGATGACGCTGCCATCGCCGACCTGACACTGAAGAAAAGCACTGACCATTCGAAGCACAGCGGTCGTGACTGAATCATCGCAGCATGCCGCAGCGTGTCGCAGCTGCCGTTGTCTACCACCGCCCTTGGGTCCGGACTTTAAACTCGAATAGTTTCTTCTCCTTACGCAAGCTTCTGTGGCCGATTGCGGCCCTTGATGCAAATTTCAGGTCTTAAAGACCTTAGACCCGAAAGTGCATCAACCGCATCAGTCTTCCAGTCTGGAGGCAACTTCAAAATACCGGAAAAGCTCGATCTCACAGCTGCCCCAACATATTCCCGAAGGATCAAGAAACAATGCTTGCACAAGGCTTGCACAATGCTTGCACACTGCATGGAAGTCTGGGCTCACAACTTCAGTGCTCCAAAAAGTCTTGCCAGTCTGTTGGAGCATTCCTTGCCTTAGAGTCTTAGAGCTTGGAGAAGCACGCACTTTAACTTTAACTGACTAAGCGAGGTTCTAAAGTTTCTGGTCGAGTCGACCGCTTCATGTGCTCTCTGAGATAGGAGCGCGCTGACAATAATTCGAGCGCCTTTCTTGACCTCAAGGCAGGACACAGCCATCGGGAGGGAGGGGTGGGAGAGGGGGGGGTCGCCTAGGCCTTCTAAGCCTCGAACAAGATCGAATCCCTGTCCATGCTTGAGGACCTGACGCAAAGCCGCAAGATTCAAGGTTTCGCAGCTGCATGAGGAGTCTTATCATGCGGCAACAGGGTTCGCTCTCTCAAAATGAAAAGAGCTTCAAATGCAACTGATGGCCGCCTGAAGTTGCAAAGCAAAGCAGCGCACGCCAGCTCATGCAAAGCAGCCGACGCAGCACGACAAGACACCGCGCCTGGTAGGTCGTTGAATGTCCAGGGATTGGCTGCATCTTCAGCCTCTGAGCATCATGAGATATCATGAGATATCATGAGATATCATGAGCATCGGTTATCATCGGTTCATGGGCAGGATTTCCGCCTGATGCCCCGCCTGGCTCTGGGTCCAAGAGCCGAAGATGCCGCCCAAGAGGAGGCGGCTCGGGGGATTGAGGCTTCGGGTGCGAGTCGGCTTCACATTGATGAAGGGGATGTTTGAGGTTGGACTGGTTGGGATGGCTTGCATCTGTACTAAGTGTACGATTCCAGAAGATTTCATGTGACCTGCCGCAACGTTTTCTAAATGCCATGTCTGACCTCTCTGCCACACCCTCTCTGAATGAAGATGCTTTCGATCCTGATGCGGGGCGCCTTTGGCTGGCGCATGCGGTGTGATACAGAGCCAAAAGGCTGCCATTGAAAGGGCTTTGCAGCATGGGGTCATTCTGCAAAGAGCTGTTGCAGACGGGCACTACTCTCTGCAGATATCACGGCTTCATTCAGTGATGTCTAAAGAGCAATGTGGAGTGCCACATGGCGCTCTCTGAGGGAGCGAGCCTATTCTCCAGCTAACGCTGTTAACACTTTGCACTCGGAACAGCTGCAAGTGCCGAGCATGGGACAGTGACCCATACTTCGACCAGTGTGCAAGCCCCTCCTTGCTACTGCTCAGGCATGTGCCAATCCCAGGAAACTGAGGACCTCGTCTTCGAGTTCTGTTGCAACTAGCCCAGCACCTCCCCGGATCCCGACACAAAAGAGGTGTCGCGGGTGTGGGGAGAAACACTTGCTGAAGGGACGAGCTTTAATCCAACCCTTCTGATAACAGAAAGTTCAACTCTCTGACTCTGACCTGTGAATATCGAGTCTCGCAGTCCCAATTTAGTGTAGCAATGGACGCCACATGGCACGCTTCGTGAGTATACCGCATGCAGGACTGTCTTTGTTTCTGGCATTTTCCCTGGCCTCACCAGTTGCAGGTCTGGGCACCCCTCAGCTCAGCCGAAGCTGTGCCCATACGACGTCTGGTCACGCACGCAGATGAAGCCCAGACCTTGCGGAGATCCAAAGAGGTCTTTACACAATAAGCGTCACGTGCTCAAATCTGAACCACGCTCCTCAGAGGAGGGCCGCTGACATTGCGCACAACCTTGCAGAGGGGCACATTCGCTTCGACCACACGACTGTAGCTCTATGTATGGCGCATATCGTTCCTAGAAGGTGGTTGGTTCCTACTGTAGTCGGTTGCTTGGACTTTAGTCTTCGAGCAAACAGACTTGGTCAGACAAAGCCGAGAACAGGACCCAGCCAGCACTGCAGGAATCCTGTCGTGATCGGCAAATTAAAAGCGGCTTCGTCAAAGCTACATGCCACCCCGTAGATAGCTGCGCTCGCCTTGTCAACCTAAATGTGTAAACCAGAGTCATCTTTAAAAGACTCGGTAAAACCAATTCCATGTAAACCCTGTAAACCTCCAACGTCCTGGTCACAGAGGCCAGGCCCACGCCGCGCGCAGTGCTCACATTGGTCTGCGCAAGCCTCGGCAGATCTCAGCAAGAGCCACATTGGCACGTGCACGGACCAAAAGTCAGTGCAAGAGATCTTCGGAGTGTGTTGCCCGTGGTTGCTCGACGTTGCTTGGCAGACGCTCGTCACATGATGCAAAGGCAATGAGGAAGCACTCACTTTCAAGCACCCTTTCTCCGTTGTGAACTCCTCGGACTGTGGAGGTGGTTTGTCGGGCGGTGTGCTGTGTGGCTTGCCTTTCCTGAGCTCCTGACCAGGCAGCGACCCGCATCCAATCCGAATCCTGGCACGCATTCCTTGACGGGTCACACACAAAGGCCCCTTTTGCAGTGATCTCCATCAACCAAAGCTGAGATTTAAAGATATTTGAAACCTGGATGCCGAGAGTCTGCGCAGCCCGGCGAGACGCCTGCCTGAGCAAAGCTCTGCAGGTGCCAAGCACGGAAGAGAGCGATGGATTGCAATGGAAGCGATAAGCAGGCTGATCTGTACCTCGCAGACTGAGAAGTTCTCCAGAACTCTCCAGGACTCCAGCCCCTGTGCAACGTTTGCAGGCAGTCGCGCAGGCCTCGACAAGGAGACAAGGAAATTAAGGAGACGCGAGCCAAAGAGGCAACTCCAGGGTTCTGCAAAAACAGGTCTGATGAAGAGGAAGTGAAGTGTGAACACGCCAAGAAGCCCACTAACACACAAAGCCCAGTGACGGATGCACACGACCGAGGGGATCGTGGGGACGTGCAGGACTCCGTATGACATGTCGTGCGTTGACATTGGTGACTCTTACGCCTAGGCGCTCTTCTGCCACACAGAACACGTCAAGAGAAACCTGTGTCTTTTCATAGATAGCACCATACATAGCACCCGCACCATCCTCATGATTCCTCATGAAAAGTGAGAAGCCTCGACACTCACGACGGGTACACACTCCGAAGATCAATTTCATGGCTCCAACATGCCAGGCGGCAGGTCTGGCGCATGGTATGGCCATCCGCTAGTGACCGTTTCTGTAGTGTACATGTCAACGTGTGTACAATCAAGCCACACTGAGGGAGAGGAACTATGAGGAACACACAAACCCACAAAAACCCTCAGAGATTTCAACCCTCGCCTCGCAGCTGCGGTCCGGTGTGAGTCCGAAGCCCTCGCGACAGACGTCACAGCGACCCAAAGACAGGTCCTCAGCGCAAAATATTGGGGCTGAGCTTGCATGCTTGTATACTGAGGGTGCGCACGGCGCTTTCCAGGTCTCTCGACTGCGCCAGCTCAGCTTCACTTCAGGGTCTTGCAATGTCTTGCAGGAATGTTGCAAGATGCTAGTGAATCCATGTGAATCCAGTGATATGGGCCTGCAGACCTCACAGCAGTAAGACCAGACGGCTTATCACGACTCACGAAACGCTGCGCTGTCGCAATTTCTTGGGCTCAGGACTCAGAAAGAAAGCGCCTAACGAGGCCTAACAGTCTCATCAACTCAGTTAGTCCTTGTATGCCTTCAACATGCGGTTAGTACTGGTTAGTACTGTTACTTGTAGGCCCCGAGCAGAGCCTGATAGGAAGCCGAATAATGCTGGTAGCTGGCATAGAGCATGTTCTTTGTTGGCTAATACCTCGAAGATTTGTCCTACCTGTGAAGTTGGTATGTTTGAGTGACGTGCGTAGTCTTTCAGCACTGTGTTTCTAATTTCGCTTTTCCCCAGTCGTGGGCGTGAGAGGTTCCCGCAAAATCCACTATTCTGCAAGCTCTGCTTTGAGAAATCGAAGCCCGGGCCCAGTGTAGCTCTTTCGGGGTTCGGCATTACCCTGGACTCCTGAATCTCCTAAACCAGATATCAGAGCACGGGGGTTTGATGGGGTTTGCGCTCGAAAGCTCCGAAGCAGAGAGAGACAGAGACATGGACACATACCCAAAATTACTGCTGTTCACCTGAGACAAACCTGATTCAAACTGCTGCGCGTCAACGTCTTTGCAAATTAATTCGGTACTTAGGCCAAGATATGCCAAGCACATCAAAGCTTCTTGTGACGAAGGGCGCAAACGTCGCAGCCTTCGACCTGGCACTTGGAGCACTCGGTGCCTGCAGGAAATCAAGGGGTCCCGACAGCTTCACTAATTCCCTTCTCGGTCTTCCTGATCCCTCCCAAACACTTGGCCAGAGCCCCCCCAAGCCCCAGGTCCACAGACTCGGTCCAAACAAACCCCAACCTGGGAACATGTGCTTGCACATGCGCAAGCGCAGAATGGAGGCGCAGTTGGCACTTGCATGCCGTTTCACGCGGAGTCAAACATCGCACGTCGAGTGTGCCAAAGCAGGTCCTACCCAGACGGCTCTCCACAACTCGTACCAAACCACGGTAATGTGGCGCTGCCAGCCTGCTTGTAAGCCATAGCCAGCTCGGCAGCTTCCTCTCGGCAACCGTTTTTTTGGCTGAAACCGCTAAACTTGGCGACCACCAAGGTGCGCCATGTCCTTCATCGCAGTGACCTGGCCCAGCTTTACCTTAGACTCCAAGCACATGACCGTGAGTCAAGTCAGTTCCAAGTCTGCAAGTAAGCACTTCGGTAAGGAGGGAGCTTCACAAGGCGATTGCCAAGCAGCAATGATTCTTACAGTACAGCGATATAAATATACATAGTTTGATAGATTGATATTGATATTCTTATGTGACGAAGGCGTCCAAAACATGGCGTGGGGTTGTGGCATAGCGAGTGTGCCTCACAGCCAAGGACAAAAACCGCTGCACCACGCCGTCTTGATCTCTTGGCCCGCAACTCCTCATCCAGCATCATCCAGCATCATCGGTGCAGAGCCCACGATAAAGTGCTATCCCGCGATGAACAGGCCAACATGGCCAGAGGCACCCATCGAAGCTACGATCGATTTAAAGTGTAGACGACACAAAGAGAAGCCCAAGATCTGCCTGTCATATTCTTTTGTTCGCTCAGCGTGTATAAGGCATGCCACGAGAAATCTGCATTCGGCGATGGCGGCCGTTGAGTTGAAACTGCTGTACATGCAAAGTGTTCTACCAGATGCTACCAGACGAGCATAGAATCAACCTTCAAGGTTTGGCATAGTTTTGCTGTGTTGGGCCGGGGGTTATCTGCCATTGGGCCTTGGGCCTATGCTGGACGCCTCTGGCAGCAAAGTCATGCATCTTCAGTCCGAGACCTGATGGCCTGTGCTCGTGACATCTCCGGGTTTCACTGTTGCGCCGCCCTCAAAAGTAGCGGTTGGCTTGAAGTTTCTTGGTTTTGTTTCAAACTTGAGCTGCCCTCATAAGTAGCGGTTGGCCGCTCATGTCATTGAGAGTCGGACTTCCTGTGAACACTGGCACCTTCATGGTTGTGATGGTTGGGGCAGGTGGGATGGTCGGAATGTTCAGGATGGTCAAGGTGACCGTGATGGTAAGGATGGCTGAGATGTACGGGGTGGGAGGCAGGGTGTGGTTGATTCGGCCGGGTGGTCTGGATCCTTTCCTAACGGAACTCTTCAGCACAAGGTGCTGCAGTTGGAGCAGTGCATCGAGCACGGAGCGCAGACTCCTACAGGTCAAGTCTGGATCCGAAGGCGTGCAAGCAAGGCTGTGATGCCGGCACGCTGCAAAGCAAAGTTTTTGAAGGTACTCCGTGACACTCTGCGACAGCTTGCCACATGAAGCCTCTATGAAGCTTTGTCTGTATACGCCAGTATGCTTCATCTGGGAACTTCTTCCGGCAATTGCCAGAGCTAGAAGGGCCCTACTGAAAGGGTTGTTACTACTTACTCTAGAACCTAGAAACATGTTTCAAGTCTCCCCGGTCTCCTGTGGGTGTCAAGCTGAAGCCCTGGTCGCAGCGCTCTGGGTCACACCGGCCTTCTCCAAGTAGCTCACACCTCTCCAGAACAGGCCAAGTCAAGCTACAAGTATGCCGGAGTGCAACCATTTGCAAAATTCTGAACCTTTAGTCCGAAGTGTTGCCGACCCGTTTAGGTACTCTCGTGAAGAGGAAAGCTCTCTCGCTGTGACCCCTGTCACTCAAGTCCATGCAACTCCTTCTCGTCAGCAACACAGCAACGCAGCTCACAGTTGATCAGCCTTGCCTCGAACAGTGATCTGCACAGCTCAGGCAGTCCTCATACGCAAACCATGCGCATGCCATAAGAATCGCTGGCCCCACCCCAATCCAACAGTCCTGTACAATTCTGCTGCCATCGCTCCTGTTCTTGAGGATAGAGCCTTCAGAACACTCCTGCAACAGTGGAGCATAACGTCGTCGATGCCTATGTTTATGTGCATTATTGTAACAGGAACAAGTACATGCCGACTTGCTGACAAACAGCATCAAAGAGCACACATGTCCTTCTATGCATTGCGGCTGTGATGGCAGGCCTGGCAGAAGTCCAAGAGCACGTCGCATCGCCGGCAACCCCGAACTTGGCAGGGCCTGAGCTGGCAACTCTTCATATTCCGTACGTTGCCGGCTTTTGCCCGGATGTGCTGTCACAGATTCACGCGCGTGCGAAGCAACTTAACTTCAAAGCCACAGAATGCCACGGGCCCGAGCTCACAGCTCCGGCGGTCTTTGGCCAGGCCGAACGTGGCCGGGCAGCGACGGCCTAAGGACTCTCTGTCAGCGGCGTGGAATTTGCGGGGAAGAAATGCAGAACTTGACACGAGGCAGCGGCATGGGAGCTCTGTTGGGGTTACAACCTTCGGCTCGCTGCTGTCGCCAGTTACAGAATGACCTCGAAGGCAAGATTCCTCAACGCTTATAGCAACGCTCATAGTGCGCTCCCGGATTCCAAACATGAAGTTCAATGTCCCGCTGGGAATGGAGCGGGAGTCTACATGCTTTTGTCATTGTCATGTCAACGTTGCAACCTTCACCTGTTCGAATGTGCCATTCGGACACGCCCCCAAAGATTCCCACTGAAACTTGCCCGGAACAGCTCAGCCCTGCACCTTTACCTGTACCTGTACCTCTGCAGGTACCTGTACCTGGACTGGACCTGTACCCCTGTGCCTGTTACCTGGACCTGTACCTGTACCTTAGACCTGCACCTGCACCTGTACCTGCACGTGTTTCTGTGCCTGGCCACCTGTACCTTGTACCTCTGTACCCTGTGCCTGTACCTGCACCTGGACCTGTACACGTTCCTGGACCTGTACCTGTCCCTGCACGTCTGGACGTGGACCTGTACCTGTACCTGAAATTTGTACCTGTTTGGACCTGACCTGGAAAGGGGACCGCATGCCGGGACCTGGACCTGGACCTGTACCTGTACCTACCTGTACCTGTACTTCTGTACCTGTACCTGACCTGTACCTGTACCTGTAACCTGGACCTTGAGGTTTGAGAAGTGCAGTGACCTGGAGCTGGACCTGTACCTCTACAGGTCCCTGTACGTCTGGACCTATACCACCTGCACCTGGTGTACCTGTGCCTGTACGTGTACCTGTACCTGGACCTGTACCTGCACCTGTACCTCTGTACCTGTACCTGTATACTACGTGACCTGTACCTGTACCTGTACCTGTGGACCTGGACCTGGACCTGTACCTGTACCTGGATCTGGACCTTGCATGAAAATTTTATTCATTATTCTTCGGGCTTGTCAGACTAGGGTTTGGGGTAGCTCTATATAGAATGACTCTATATATTACTAGGTCCAGCTCTGAGCAAGGTTAAAGCACGTTCGTGTTAGGCTTGGAGATACAGCCGTTCTCCTAGCCAGAGGTTACTATTGGTTTTCTTGGTTTTCTAGTGGTTTTTATTGGTCTTCTATTGGTTTTTATTGCTTTCTATTGGTTTTTATTGGTTTTCTATTGGTTTGTATTGGTTTTCTAGTGGATTTCTATTGGTTTCTGTTGGTTTTCTATGTGTTGTTAATCAATTTATATAGGGTATGATCGTATAGGTCGTATATAATGAGCCCTAAGCCCTAAGCCCTAAGCCCTAAGCCCTAAGCCCTAAGCCCTAAGCCCTAAGCCCTAAGCCCTAAGCCCTAAGCCCTAAGCCCTAAGCCCTAAACCCTAAACGCGTCGCGCCCTTAATGTTGGGCGCGACGCTTGCTGAGGGAGCATATGACTACTCCCGAGCTTGGCTACGCTTTATAGAAAACCAATACCAAACCAACAGAGAATCAATAACAAACCAAACCCATAGGAAACCAAGAAAAACCAATAGAAAACCAATAAAAAAACAGTAGAAAACCAATAAAACCAATAGAAAACCCATAAAAACCAGTAGAATACCAAGACAAACCACTAGAAAACCAATTAAAACCAATAAAAACCAATAGAAGACAAATAAAAACCAACAGAAAACCAATAGAAAACCAATAAACACCAATGGAAGACCAATAAAAACCAATAGGAAACCAATAGAAAACCAATAGGAAACCACCAAAAACCAATGGAAAACCCATAAAAACCAATAGAATACCAAGAAAAACCACTAGAAAACCAATTAAAACCAATAAAAACCAAAAGAAGACAAATAAACACCAATAGAAAACCAATAAACACCAATGGAAGACCAATAAAAACCAATAGGGAACCAATAGAAAACCAAGAGGAAACCAATAGAAAACCAAGAGGAAACCAATAGAAGACATTAAAAACCAATAGAAAACCAATAACAAACCAATAAAAACCAATAGAAAACCAATAAAGACCAATAGAAATCCAATAAATACCAATAGAAAACAAAAAAACATGTTCGTATTTGGTTTTATTGGTTTCTATTGGTTTTTATTGGTTTTCATTGGTTTTCTATTTGATTTCGATTGGTTCTCTATTAGTTTCCTATTAGATTTTTATTGTTTTTATTGGTTGTCTATTGTTTTTCCATTGGTTTTTTCTTGGTTTTCTATTGGTTCTTATTGTTTTCCATTGGTTTTTATTGGCTTTCTATTGGTTTTTATTGGTGTTCTATTGGTTTTATTTGTTCCTGTTGGTTTTCTATTGGCTTTCTATTGGCCTTTCTTGGGTTTCTATTGGTTTTTCTTGGTTTTCAATTTGTTTGTTGTTGGTCTTCTATTGGTTTAGGGTTGGCTTTCTATTGTGTTTTCCTGGTTTTCTATGGGTTTTTTTTGGTTTTCTATTGGTTTGTTATTGGCTTTCTATTGGTTTGGTATTGGTTTCTATTGGTCTTCCATTGGTGTTTATTGGTTTTCTATTGGTTTTCTATGGGTTTTCTGTTGGTTTTTATTGGTATTCTATCGTTTTTATTGGTTTGTTATTCGTGTTTGTTTTTCTTGGTTTCGTATTGGTTTTAATTGGTTTTCTATTGGGTTTTATTGGTTTTCTATTGGTGTTTTACTGGTTTTCTATTGGTTTTTATTGGTATTCTTGCAAAAGCAGGCGCGGGCTGAAGAGGACTTATGAACCGTTAACAACCACACTAGCACACAGACCTTTTGAACTGCTGTCACTGGTCTGAGCTTGGCTGGGAAAGGGGCTGCGAATGCAGCACTGTCATCTTCCTGCATGCACACATGCAAGGCTGTCTTGAATAGGCTTCTACTCTTGACACCCCTCCACAGGAGGAACTGGCCAGGTACCTTGGCCTGTTGCTACTGGACCTGCCTATTCATGCTGTCTCACTCCCAGCTTCGGCTCACTGTTCCCAGGAGTCACGCAGTTGCCAGCCCGTCTCACGTAGAGGGTCACTGGCCTTCAACCTAGGTCGAGATCCACTCAGACCTTCCAGTTGGCGATCCACTTCGAAGTCTCTCCACGAGTCCGAAGATTCTCATACTGAATTCGGCATTGGGCTCGATGACGATGGATGTAGAGCACATACCTCAGCTGCTTGGTGCTTGGCCGGTCCGACAGCGATTCATCTCCACCATCGAACTTGTGCAGAAGTCGCTCCATCAGGTCTTGCTTCAACCCTGTCACCTGGAGCCCTTCCACTCGTAGGCCACTCTTGAGTTCTTCCACCGTGAGCAGGCTCAAGGTATCTCTCACCACTCTGACTCGATCGTCGACACCAGTTCTGGCGTCACCACGGAAACTCATCCTGTCACTGTCACTCTGTCCAGCAGGGGATCTCAGCACGGAGGTTCCCTCGGGGACAGATGGCATCCGTGTTGTAGGAACCTCTGCACTGTGTTGAGCCTCCTCAGCACCGCTGCCACGAGGAGTGTCACGACGACTGAGTGCCATGGCTGCACTGGACTGCGCTACACTGGGCCTATTGCCCCTTCCACACAACCAGTGCCAACCTTTCAAAAGCACTTCAACTCCCTTGTAGCTGGCAAACAGCAACCCAACCAAGGCCAACAGGTGAACCAACCCTAAGTAAAGGTTCAACCACCAGACCTCTTCACTCTGAACTGGAGCTGCTTGGACTTTCTCCAAACAGCAGCTGACCACAGCTGCCACGATGCCCCTTTCCAAGGGCAGCTGCTTCATCAGCGAGTCCATTCTGGCTGCTTCTAAAGCCTTCGTGCCAAGATCCGAGATGTTCATGAGCGTATCCACTTTGCCTATGGAAAGTTCTTTGTTTCGAACTGCTTGCTGTATCCACATCTCCTTCAGGGATAAGTGCTTGACTTTTCCACACCCTACCCTCTGTGCCATCGACCTGGCGGCCGAGCTATCGCTCAGCACTCGGTGCTCGACCTTCCAACCAAAGTGTCGGAGGATCTCTGTTGTAAGCTTTCCTTCTGCTGCTGTCTTGACCATGGCATAGAACTCGGCCTCGCCCGACGATAGGGCCACGAGACTTTGTCGACCACAACTCGTGTCTAGGAGGTGCTTCCCAAACCTCTGATACGTGGAACTCATAGACCTTCTGGTTCTGCGATCTGTTGCCCAGTCTGAGTCTGAAAAGGACTCTAGCTGCGCAGGTGCTTCTTGCAATTCGAAGTGCCATTTCTCGACGGGGTACTTGGCAATGTACTTTCCGACGCGCTTCAGCCTTAGCCAATGAATCTCCAAGGGCTTGCTCATCCCTTCAGCCAGTTCACTTGCTGCGTACTGCAACGAGGGACGGTCGACTGCCATGTAAAGGATGGTGCCAGTCACTCGTCTGAAGACCTCGGCCCTCTCACGGCTGAGCTCCTTCTCCACTTCTCTGTTTCCCACGCCTGTGGCCTTCGAAGCAGGAGTGTCAACTCCTTTGCACCCTTTTAGCTCGAGTTCCTCGATGACTTGTGGGGCAAACTTGGGGTCGCATTCCCAGGTAAATCCTGAGCCTGTCCACTTGATCAGGCGCCCAAGATGGCGTCCTTCTGAGACTTCCCCTCCATGAGCTGGGTCACCGATTCTCGGTAGCACTTTCACCTCGTAGTTCTCCTCCATGATCTTGTCCAGCATGTCGAGAGCTTCTCTTTCTCCACTCGCCAGGAAATCGTCACCGTGGCACGACAAGCATAGATCATGCTCTTTCAAGTAGTAGGTGTTGGGGCACAACAGCAGCTCGTCGAAATTGTGTCTTGTTTTCACCTCACGGATCTTCACTCCCCATTGCCTAGAGGCTTCCCGGGTTCCGTTCATCGCCTTGTGCAACTCCCAGATGATGTTGGGAGTTCCTTCTGACGCCGGGGGTATTACCCCAATCTTTTCGCTGTTGTCGGCGTGGAAGAAGGCCACGCTCACATCATATCTTCCGATCAGCTTCTTGCTCTTGCTCTCACCGGGCCTCGCTGTGGCTGCGTGCGAAATCACAGCTCGATGCACTCGAATGGGAGGCGTTCCCATCGATACATCTTCTCGCTTGTAAGTGTTCACTTCCTGAGCGACCAAGCGACTCCTGACTCCAGGCTTCCCTTCGATCTCCTTCTCGGTGTCGATCCACCTGGATTTCACCAGTCTGAGCCCCTTCGCCTTGGCTTCATCATATGTGATGTCGCCTTTGACTCCAAAGGACTCCATCTTGGTCATCTCTTTCATCCTCCCGATCTTCACCTTCTCGGGGTCCAGCAACTTTCCAGTCTTCTCATCGTAGACCGGTTTCTCGAGCTCCTTCGCTGCTGATGCGATCATTCTGTCACTGATCACCATGGCCGCCACGTGCATTGTTGGCAATCCTGCCACCATTTCTTCTTCAACCTCCTCCGGTTTGCCTTCCGCTTCACGCTTTCTGCTAGGGGACCTTGGGCTGTCTGAGGCCCGAGCAGGTTCCGAGGTCCTGGCCTCCTTGAGGGGGCTGTCGCTAAGGTCCAACCCACCTCGCTTTCTTTCACTCGGGGCGCCAGAACCGGCAGCCACCGAGCCAGACCCAGAGGCGCGACTACCCGCGGCCTCTGAACTTGCCTGCTTATCCGAGGGGCCAGGGCCGGCACCCATCGGATCATCCCCTCCATTGCTTGATGGCTCAACTGTGTCGTCCCCGGGCGCTGTTTCCGCAACCACAGGTTCCCTGCACAGCTTTTCAAACCTGGCTCTGCACGTGGCATTGTGCTTGACTGGGGCGTCACCGTAAGAGGTATCGCACCCAGGGCAGCCTGGTGTCCTACCATGCTTGATCTGTCTTTCAACCGTGATGTACACACCACGAGGTTTAGGCACTACACCCTCCAACCTTCCAGCTGGCAAGGGTCTTCCCGGAGCATCGGGGGTCCTTTCTGGCGTGCCTCGAGGCTGCCAAGGTGTGCCTACCATCCTCAGAACAAACGTGGGGTCAAAGCGCTTGGCCTCAACTCGCCTACGAACCGAGCGACACCTCTGGATGCCGTTGGCTGTTGCCACGAAGTGCTCATCGTTGCTCAAACTTTTGCCTAGCCAAACCCCACATGACCAACGATCCTCAAGCTTTCTTAAGTTCTGATTCGAAATACGGAACAGAACGACCTCTCCAAACTCAACAACTTCGCCCTTGTAGGTCCTACCCCGAAGCCTCTCGTAGGCTGTACGACCGTCATGCTTGATGCCATACCTTGTACAAAGCCATCCTGCGTGACGAACCATCCAAGGAAACACGAGCGAGTCCTCTGTGACCTTAATGGTGGGGTACCTTTGTTCAAAGGCTACCTTAAGGGTCCTGACTTGGTTGCTAAGTTCCAGCACAGCTCGCTCAGCTGCACCGTTGGCCTTGTGGTCTCCTTTGGGCACTGGTTGACTGCTTGCTTTCTTGGGGTACCTCTTAACAAGTTCTTCACCTAAACTTTTGATAGCTGGCTCAGTATCGCTAACAACTATCATGTCTGGGTGACCACAGAACTTCATCCCTTCTAGCGCAAAAGCCATGGAATACGGATCCCCGGTGCCCTTGCTGTTAGCTACACCCGTAAACAGAGCCCCTGACTTTTGGTCCCTGCAAACCAAAACGGCCTTGGCACCAGCTTTGGCCTCGAGGATGTCCTTGGCGTCAGTGGAAGCTGCTTCCTGGGACAAGGCTTTCGTGAAGAAGCAGTAGTCGATACAGTACCTTGCTACGTCCTCTTTCTTTTCTTCTTGGCGCCTTTGATGGAAGTCTTTGGTGCCCTTCCCCACCACGCAAGACTCACACCAACTCCGAAATGGAAGGTGTGTTAACTCGTGTTCAGCACGCATCTCAGCACTGACACTCGGGGGTACCTTCTTGTGCTTAGCCTTACGCCCGGCCTCTCCTTCAGGTTCAGGCGGCTCTTCCAGGGGAGCGTCGCCAAGAGGCCTCGCATCCACCTGGGCAGGTGGGGCGCTGTCAGCTACCTCCACTCCCGGGGCGCTATCCGCTACCTCCGGTCTGGCTTCCCGAGCTGTTGGAGCTGCGATCCTATGCCTTTCAGGGTTCTGGGGCTTACCCATAGTCGCTTCCAACCAGTAGACACCTTTATCCTTCACTAAAGGAACTTTTGGGACTTCCTTCAAAGCTTTCTTGAGTTGCTCACCACCACAGCGACCTACGAGGAATTGGTGCGAGGGCCCTACCACCAACCAGGTTCCCTTCTGACTGGCTTCTGACATGGAGATAACAGGAAACTGGACGCTGTTGCTTTCCCTGTAGTTAAACTCAACTGGCACATCCCCATGCTTGAGCGACGAAGTCTTGCACTTACCCAATTCCAAGGCTTCTCCCGTGACCGTGTTCATGCGGACCCTGTCACCTGCAACCTCGACGGCCTTGTTGTCAAAGCCAACCGGAGCCAAACCACCCCCAGCCCCTGTGTCTACAAGGATCCTACAGTGGGTTTCAGGGTTTGCTACAGTTGCAACACACAAGGTTGAGGCTGCTAGGCCTTCACTTTCGGGCTCCTCTTGGGTTTCCGGGGCTGCTGCAGCCGTCCTACCTTTGTTCTCGGCCTTTTTCAAGTCCGCGGCTCGCTTCCTGCACTCGGCCTTTGTGTGGCCGGGTTTCTGACAGTAGAAGCACGGGCCCTTCTTCTTGTCGCCCTTGCCTCCTTTGTCTCCACCCTTCTTTCCGCCAGCGTCCTTGCCGGTGCTCTTGCCCTTGTCGCCTTTTCCATCACCCTTGGCGCCCTTCGGGGAACCCTTATGCGGCTTCTTTGGTAGGCCTCCTACGTCCATCGGTTGAGGCGTGCTTTGCAAGTACTTCTGCGTGCGGGCAATCTCTATGATCTCCGCTCTCATCTTCTTCCAGGTGTCAAGCCTGGATGAGTGCCTAATGAGGTGCTCCTTGACCGTCTGGTCTTCCACTCCCAGAATGACAATCCCGATGACGGTTTCGTCGTCCACGTCCTTCCCAGACTGCTTCTCGTACTCCCTCACCTTGCGCTCAAAGGACTCGATGCAACTGACCAAATCCCCTTCGAACTTGTAGCGCAGGATCTCCAGGAGCAGACCCACATATCTGGAGTTGAGCTTCGGGTTGTACTCCAGGTAGAGCTGCCGATAGGCCTCGACACCTTCATTGTCCCCACAGTTGTGCAGCTTGTCCAGCGCACGTCCCCGGCAGAGCATCACCAGGACGTAGTAGAGCTGAGTCGACAGCCCTTGCTCCTCCTCAGTGAGAAGTCGGTTCCAAAGTTGGATTTCCGACGACTCGGCCTTCTGGAGTAAGGCTTGGTACCTCCTGTCCATCGCCCCCATGTAGCTCCGAAGGATGAAGACCCAGTCGTTGAAGGTTGCTGGATCTCCTTTAAACACCTCAGGCTTTCCGAGCCCTCTTGTGTCCACCAAGGGGAGCAGCCCAAAGACACCTCCCTGACCCGGCGCTGTAGCAGCAACCTGGGCCGGTGGGCTCACTGGTGCCTGGGCCACACTTGAACTGGCGGCCTGAGCTTCCCGTAGCTCCTGCAGCTGCTGGCCTTGCACCAGCATCTGCTGTTGCATTGCAGCCATGGCTTCACCTGACTGCTGCAACTGTGCCCGGAGCTCCTGGATCAAAGCCTCCATGGCGACCACCAAGAGAACGGTGATCACCGTCAGGATCCGACTCCTCGTCACCCTGGCCTTCGTCGTCCGCCTCGTCCTCGGTGAGAAGTGGCTGCCGCTTCTTTCTTCTATTCTTCTTTTCCTTCTTCTCCTCTTTCCTCAAACGAAGCGCACGGATCTGCCTCTTCACAGCCCGACTGGCTGCAAGGAGAGTTGGCTCACGCTGCTTCTTTGTTCGCTCGTCGCAAGTGTCGCAAGCCTCCGCAAACTCCCGGACGATGTGTTCTCCAACGGACCCAGGCGGGATAAGACCCGACTTGCGAAGTTCTGTCTTTCGAGCAGTCCTTTCACTGAAGCTAAGCCGGGGCCACTCTTCCCTCAACCTCTCGATCTTCGGGGCGATCCTCAGCCTGTACCGCTTCTTTGGTTTCGGCTTTGCCTGGGCTGTCCTCGTCACTAACTCCTCTGCTGCTTCGCTAAAGCCTTGGTGGCTTCTCCTCAACAAGGCCTTGTCCGATCTTCCTCCTCTCCTTTTCTGCTTGTTCGGCCTCTTCTTTGCCTTTGCCTGGATCTGCTGGTCCGGCTCACCAGCAGGGCGATCTCGTCCACGATCTCCTTGGGCTCTCTGGCCCTGCCTTTCAGACCTTGACCGGCCTGGTCCTTTCTTGCCCTTCTGGGCTCCTTTGCTGGGTTTGCCCCAGCCCTTGCCCGTGTTGACCACAGGCTGCCAGGGGTGCGCAGGGCGCAACCACCTGGCTGCAAGGGGTGCCTCGAAGGCAACCTCCTTGTCCGAGCAGCTCCCTGGGTCAGAGCCGCCCCGCTACCATGCAAAAGCAGGCGCGGGCTGAAGAGGACTTATGAACCGTTAACAACCACACTAGCACACAGACCTTTTGAACTGCTGTCACTGGTCTGAGCTTGGCTGGGAAAGGGGCTGCGAATGCAGCACTGTCATCTTCCTGCATGCACACATGCAAGGCTGTCTTGAATAGGCTTCTACTCTTGACAATTCTACTGGTTTTTATTAGTTGTTTTTGGTTTTTCTTGGTTTTTGATTGGTTTTCCTTTAGTTTGTATTGGTTTTTTTTTCTATTGGTTTGTGTTGGCATTTATTGGTTTTATTGGTTTCTTATTGGTTTTTTAATTGGTTTTCTATTGGTTTTTATTGGTTGTTTATTTGTTTTTATTGGTTTTCTATTGTTTTCTACTGGTTTCTGGTTGCTTTTGTAATTGTTGTTCTTGTTT
Source organism: Symbiodinium natans (assembly GCA_905221605.1). Classification (NCBI taxonomy): domain Eukaryota; class Dinophyceae; order Suessiales; family Symbiodiniaceae; genus Symbiodinium; species Symbiodinium natans. The sequence goes on along the minus strand of CAJNDS010000081.1, from coordinate 130,842 downwards.
TTTGTTTCTTCTTTAATTAGCTTCCATTGGTTTTTATTGGTTTTCTATTGTTGTTTTTGTGGTTTTCTATTGTTTTTGAATTGGTTTCTATTGGGTGTTTTTCTTATTGTTTTTCTTCGGTTTTCTATAATGTTAATTTGTTTCATTGGTTTTTATTGCTTTAGTTCATATATACTTGTTTTCAGTGTTTTCCCATTGTTTGATTTTGTTTTTTGGGGGTTTCTATTGGTTTTCTATTTAGGGTTTAGGAGGTTCGGTTTAAAAAACACCAATCCGACTTTTACCTGCCCGATCAGGAGACACCATAGCGTAAGGATATGCGGTTTCGAAAATGCTCGAGGTGATGCTCCATCATAGATTGGCTTGAAACTGATCAGGCAGAGCCAACCCCTCAGCAGGTCACAGTCACCTCTCACATAGAGAGGGAGGCGGAGAGGGAAGCGGCGAGAGGCAACCGCTGATTCGTCATGCAGAGGCACGCAAGAGTAGCTCAGCATTCATGATATCACTCTACGTAGCGCAATGCTTCCCCAAAGCTGCTGGGCGCCCAACTATGGCTTGTAGCCTGCGTCGAAGAAGGCTTTCCAAGTCCGAATGTTCATGTCACTCACAACGCAACACTGGGAATACTGTACCTCGAAGCCATTGTCTCAAGACTCCGTCGAGCGACCTCTTCATCACAGCTAGAGCAGATAGTTCCAGCACAAGGAACACCTCAGTGTCATGAGTCTGCCATTCTCGCGCGGACGGAGCTCGAGAAGGAAACGACTCAAGATTTTCAAGGCTCAACACTCCAAGAACTGAAGCTGTCACCTGACATTACCTGACTGAGCTACACGGCACTGACCCCATGAAGAAAGCCCACGTCCTGGGAGTTCATATCGGCTCGAGACTCGAACGCTGTGACCAATGGTACAGGAACAGCCCACTTGCCTGGCCTAGGACACACTTCCCTGCATCGCACCGCCCAGGGCCTGTTGCGAAGCTAGGAGGCAGTGCAGCACAAAGAGATCTCAGGACGCCCGAAGTTCACTGCAGTCTACACTAGTGATCGTCCATTTCCAAGAAAAAGAAGCCCAACATCCATGCCAAGTATGCTGAATATGCTGCCGTTCTGTCTCAGAACTCCGGCCTGACTCCCGGCAGTGTGCACATCCTTCACCACAGGGCCTCTACAATACACTTGCAGTTCGAGCGAGGAAAAGATACGGCTTTTATGCCAGGGGCCAGGCAGACAAACACGCACCTTGCGACCGGTCGCCGGTGCCTCCGAACTTGCTCACAAGTGCGCATACCATCCAACGCTCATCGCATTGAGCGCCGTGTGGCATCACGCGGCGTCCCGCCTGGTGCTTATCTTGCGCACGTTCCTGGCGAGCACATAAACACTGCCGGGCTGAAATCTCAATGTGAAACCTTTTATTTTAAACTTTCAGTTCTAAGCATCCGACCTCCAGGACATAGCCACTGTCACAAGACAAGCAGGCCCCTTCGGAGTCACACCTTGCCGGAGTCCCGCCCCGTTGCAAAATTGGGAGCTCACGTTGTGATTGTGGTGATTGTGGTAAAAGCATGCTGTTTGCATTCAGCCATTCAGCAGCAAGCACGGCCTGAGGCAATGGGCTGAGCAAACCTTGCGCATGATCACAGCCGACTGCACCGGCGATGGGCCTCGGAATTGCAAAGCCCAATATTCCACAGCTTCCAAGCGACCTCTGATCTTCCAACGCTTCGACATGCTGCAAGACAAGCATCAAACAGCCGGACTCTCAAAAAAGTGAGCGCTAGCAGCAAAACACGAGTGTGTGGCTGAGAGCACCAGTGTCTTGATTGACCGCTGTGACGAAAATCCGGGCACGCGCCTCGCAACAATCTGCAGCAAGCGCGAGCTAGAAACGCTCTGAATTTTAGTTGTGGCAAAATCAAAGCACTCGACCATGGAAACTATGGCTCACTTCTTTTTTCAGAACTAGCCGGTTCGCAGACAGTGGCGATATAGCATCAAGGGGCACCTAAAGAACCAAGGGGTCGCAGTCCTTGTACAGTCAATTTTTGGCTTGAACGGGCACGCGGAAGCTCAACTCCCCAAAATCTCCGTTGCGTCGGGTTGTTGACGGCACGGTGTTTCTGTGTATGGACTTGTTTAGCGTGGGTACATTCGTCTAGGAAGGCCTTGTGAAACGTGAAGAAATTCTCCTCTGGTTGGAGGACGGCACAAGGTTGGGTTTCAAGCACGTCCGTTCTCAAAGTACGGCTGGTTGGAACAAATAAAGGTGCGGCATTCCTCAGGCATGTCAGGTCGTGCCATTGACACGGGCGTTCCGGACGGTTTGACCTGGGGGGTGTGCGTTGTTTGCGGCGCGTTCTTCTGCCTTATTCCTCCAACGGGTAGTGGCGGCAAGGCTGAATGGGTTTGGCAGGGCCCCCCGAGCAGCGCCGCAAACGGCTTGCTGTTGGATGCGATCTCTTAGCGGCACCGGATGATGGCAATGTTAAGCCCCTAAGAGCCAATTAAGCCAGCACTGCATCGAGCCAACACATCAGCGGAGTGAGCGGAAGAGAAAAGGATGCATTGGCCGTGACTCAGAAATGGCGTTTGCAACTTGAAAGGCATGCCATGACATGGCATGACACAGCGGCCATAGCGGCTGCAGCATGCTAGGGTACATTTGTCCACTTCACTGCTGCATACAGTTGCCCCGGCCGTCCACGGAAAGTCATTGATGGTCCATTCGGCCAAGTTCGGGAAATTGCTTTGGTACAGCCTCTGAGATTTCTCAGATTTTCTGAGTCTCACAAAGCGGCAAAGGCTGAACTGGGCTGAACTGGACTGCTCAGACATGCTCAGGCCCATGCCCGAGGCCACCAGCACCACTTTTCCGCATGGCCTCCGAGCGATGTATGGTGGATCGCCATTCGAGGCACAGTGTTTACATCGCCACACCCAGCAGCTCCACATAGTCGGGCGGCTAAGGCCTCGTAGACGGCCGGAGCGAACCCGTGACTGGTTAGCCACCAGCGCCTGGAGGCCGAGTCTACGGCTATGATCCTATGACCCGGCTATGAGATGTTGCGTTGTGATGCAGTGTGCGTGCTGCGTGCATGCTTCGATTTGGAATTGAGTTGAGTCTCCGGGCATTTGCAAAGGCCTTGCCGCCACACGGCCTGGCTCCAGTGCCGTAACAGCCCAGCTTAGCAGCTTGGCATGCCCAGTGTCCCTGCCGCACCGTATCGAAGGCCGCGGTTGCCATCGCCGCCACGTCCTTCCATCACCTGCAAGCGTTGGTTCTAAGCGCTACAGTCCCTAGAACCCTGGAACTTCGACTACTCCAAGAGCAATGCCGCACCCGCAACGATGCCCCAGCGACTTCACAGGTGTACACGAACTGGATTAGGAAGGTAAGGGGACCAATTGGTGCCTGGAGGCTGGAAGGGCTGGGTCGCCCGTCGGGCACCACCACCTGAGGCAACCAAGTGTTTCAGGCAGGTTTCGCTTGGAATTTCGCCGGCTTTGTAAATATTCTTCACCTTCTGCTGTAGATGTCTTTTTAGTCCGCACGAAGCCAAGTCTTTGCTCGTTGAACTTATGCGACTTATGACTTATAGGATATTGACTTCGGATGAATCCCAACAAGCTGAGAAACTGGAATGCGCCTGAGAAGTCGCCCCCGAAACTCAGCCCTCATGCTACTTGTATAGGACCCAAGCCAAGGGTTTAGCGAGGCGTTAGAAATGGCCTTCATCATCTGCAAACCCTGAATCCAGCTTGATTATGCTCTGCTGACTGGCTTTCTTTGCCTGTTCCTTCCCAAGTCCTCGCTGAAGAACCCAAGAACCCATTTTCACATGCAGCGGCCCTTTGCGAGGCAGACATTGTGCGCAGAAAGGGACCTCCTGAACCGATGCAAGGACACATTCGTCCGGCGTGACAGTGTGACCGTGCCCCAGCCCACAATCAAATAGCAAGATATACCAAGTCAACTAGCAAAAGGGCCATGCGTTCCAAAGAAACTCCGAGCATTCCAGATTTTGTGGCGGAGCTTGATGAAGGCGGATATGGACAGGACTCAGGGCAAGTTTGCCTTTTAAACATCACTTGCCAGAGCGTTGTACTTAGAGAAGCTCTTGCCTGAACACATTCCGCTAGAACATGGCCCACTGGGAGACCAGGCGGATGAGTGAGTTGCGTGATCTGGCAAGGTCGATGATCAAATGCGGGCTCCCTACATCTCCCCCCGCCCCCTCAGTTCAATCGCCCCTTCGGGCCGCTTCATGATCCTGCATTTCGTCCAAACCTATCCGAGTGGCCGGCATAGTACACCTGCGGCGGGCTGCGCCTGCCTTGCGGAGAAATTCGCCCCAACATCACCCACAGTATCGTAATGTCTCGCATGCTCGAATGAAGGCCAATTCGACTTCATCTCGACCTAGCAGAGACCTCTCATGTGACCACGTCACGGCTCGGCGCCTGAGCCAACTTCGCCCGGGCTCACGCAGGGCACACCTTGCTGGAAAATTCCAACAAAAACGCCGAATGACTTTGAAGATTCGGGGAATTGAACTTATCAGCATCTCCTCCTTCCAGCCATGCGTGTGCGCTGGTCTAACTACTAAATACCCCCTACATGCCCCAGACGGGGGCGAGGGGCTCCTAAGGCTCGTGGTGCAGACTTGGCGCTCCTGCAACGATAGCAACCTGAAAGGGGCTGCGACCCGCCTGGAACCCCCCTAAAACCCCCTCAGACCTCCCTGGAACCTCCTCGGACCCCTCCTGGGCATCGCCTTAGGCGGCAGCCTCGAAATGGCCACCTTTTTAAAGGTGGTATGCAGGAGGGGGTGGCATGTACGAGTAGGTGGGGCAGCAGGGAGTGCGGCGTCCTCGGCACCTGGTGGGCCCTGGAGGGGGCATGCAGGCATGCAGGCATGCAGAGGCCTAATGATTGAAAGGTGTCCTCTCGAGATCCTGCTCCGACATCATGAGCATTCTTTGGAGTCGCACTGTACACTACATACGCTACGTTCGTCTTTCAAATCCTTGTCCTTGCAAGGTTCTGTGTCAAGCAGGACAGGAGCTATTTTCCTTGAAAAACGTATCTGCAAAAGTGGGTCTGGCTTGTCTTTTCTTTTTTGGCACACGAGACCTTTCCCTCGTTGGTTCTTCTTCTTTCCACCTCCCTTCTCCACTCCTTTGCCTCACTCAGGGCCTGGCCTCGTTGGCCTTTTCCTCCATTCCCTTTCCATGCCTCACGCTGCCACGGGTGTTGCATCCCCCAATTTACTTTCCTATCGCATCTTGTCTCTCTGCCAGAGCTGCGCTGGCTTCGGCTGGAAAGAAAAGACTGATTTTTCCTTGCTGATCTCTGTTCCGTCGGGCAAGATCCAAAGTGGAGCCCTTGGATACCATCGACGGCTTTGAGCCGCTGTACGAAAACATCCAGGCTGCGCAGGGTTCGACCCTCTCAGGCTAAAGCGATTGCTGCGCAAGGTGTCTGTGATTCTTTTTGCGTCGGCTTTGGCAAGTTCGAACTTGACTTGACAGGACCTGGCGGAAGTACTTGAGCCGTCCGCTCGCCTACCCCGTAGCCAAATAGCTTTTTTCGCACCCTTCAAGACCTGTCTGCTTAGCAGTCCTTGGGGGTCCAGAAAAAAAATTGACCCTCGTCCAACTCCACTGCGCCGTCGCTTGAACTTGACGCCCGACGCTTGCTCAAAGACACCTTTGGAGCTTTGAAAATGGGGTCTAGGCTTGTTCCCTTCCAGTTTCACTCCGACGCCTCCTCCATCTTCTTTGATCGTCATGCGCTGTTTCCTCTTGCGCCTTCTCCTCTCCTTTTTGTCCTGCTTCTCCTTCGCGACTTGACGAAGACGCGCTGGACTGACCTGACTGTGCCTCCTTCAATTTTCTTTTTCTCCCCGCGTTTGTTTCTATCCCCGTCGGCGAAGCTCCATATCGTGAGCCAGCCTGGCAAGGCCCGGCAAGACTGCGCCCCCTCCTCTTCTTGGATCTTCTTGGTTTGACTTCCGCTCTACGTCCTCTGCTGGCGGTACCTTCACCTCTTTGCAGTGTAAAATTCCGACCTCCGGACCACAGGACTGTCCGCAAAGGCGAAGCTTCAGGAGTTTTTTTCTCTTTTCTCACTCACGCTGCTAGGATTTTGCGCTTGGAGATCCCCGTGGCTCGCATTGCAAGCACTCGTCACTGCAATCCTCCACCTTGCGGTTCTTTCTCCGACAAAAACAGATGGATGGCTCTGGTGTTGACACTGTGCTTCCGACTGCCCCACCTACTCCTCCTGCATGCCACCTGTGTGCCACCTGCATACACGCATGCCGCTGCGCCCCCTTCGCCGGCCGTGGACGCGACGTGCTCTTATAGCCATTTAAACCTATCTGGGGAAAAATGTAGCGGCGGCAGCCGCTTCTGCCACAAGATGTTACGATCTCGACATGAAAGCAAGAAAAAATGATGAGGGAAGTTAGTGGAACTTATAGTAAGTGAGCTGGAAAGATATTAGAAGTTAGTAAATACGTGTAACGACATAAAAGTTAACTTTACGCAAATATCTAAAAAGTTCCAGTAACGGCTTATAAGTCACGAAAAAAGCCTGACAACCTGCATGCCTGCATGCCTGCATGCCTGCATGCCTGCATGCCTGCATGCCTGCATGCCCCCTCCACCAGCCGCGGGCCGCACCCCCTACTGCCCCACCTACATGCCATGCACCTGCACCCCCTCCTGCGTGCCACTTGCCCCCTGCCCGCACGCCTGCATGCCGCTGCCCCCCCTCCCACCGGCCGCGGACACCGCTCCCTGCTGCCCCACCTACAAGCCACCCGCACCCCCTCCTGCACGGCATCTGCATGCCTGCGTCTCTGCATCCCTGCGCGCCTGCATGTCTGCATGCCTGCACGCCTGCACGTCTGCATGCCTGCATGCCTGCATGCCGCCACCTGCCCCTGCATCCAAACGTTTCTCATTCAAGTGACCCACTGTGGTTGGGCTTACAGGACCAGCTTTTCTGATCCCCCCGCCTGGCCCACCCTCCCGGAAACAGAATGTTACAGGTCCTGTCCTGTTGCAAGGATGAGGCCTTGTAAGACGAACGTAGTGCATACTCATGATGCCTGAGCAGGATGCCGAAAGGACACCTGTCAAGTTCAATCGTTAGCCAAACATTTCTCATTCAATTGTACAAGCCTTCTGATTCGGCAACGCCAAAACATGTGAAGCGCAGTGCCACAACAGAGAGGGGAAAATTCTATTCATTCTCAAAGGTCCTCCCCAGCTTTCTGGGGTCTTCGCCGGTGTGTTGTTTATTTATTTTTGTTTGTTTGCCATATGCAATTTAGTTGCAAGGAACACCGAGAATACATGGTGGAAGGCTCGATGGTTCCATTTTTAGACTCAGTCTTCCAGGCACGGGCAAGGTCTGCATAGACGTGAGCCGCCGAGGGCCGCTTCAAACCAAAGATTAACCAAACGCTCCTCGAACGGAACGAATCACCATCCTCCTAACCGCCCGAGCCTTCAGGAACTCCTGGGCACACGAACAGTGTCGCCAGCTATGCCTTCTGAGTCCATTAACTAAGGGGGCGATTCGCGATGAGGCTGCGGCTCACCTGGACGCCAGCAGACTGGTCCAAGGAGTCTGACTCCGGAACAAGAACCTGATGGCATGCTTCGCTTTGGAGCAAAGCGCTCGAAACTTGTGCCAAACATTTTTGCCCCATCCCCTGCATCAGACCGCGCATTTCCCCCCACCTGGGGTGCACAGCAGCCCTGGGGCAGGCCCATGTTCGACGTGAGCATCAGCACCGGCTCCTTGTTCCTGATGCGAATGCTTTACAGACAGAGGAGGCAGGGAAGAGAGAGGGAGAGCTCAAGACTCAAAACACCCTCCGTTCTTTGCTTTTTTTCACGAACGAACACGCCTTTTGCTTGTTGAGGCGTGTGGAGTGCATCCGGCGTGAGGCGGGCCTGGCCTGACGGCGCCGTAGTGCACGGCCGTGAGCGGGCAGATGTTGAAGTAAGCTGACACGCAGACCTGTCGCTTGTCCCCCTCACCCACCCCCGGATTTTGTGTGCTGGCGGGAAAAAGAGTTGGCAGGGCAGAAGAAGTTGGGGCGTATATCCAGACTTCATTCATGTGGGAACTCATTACTGCACGTCAACGAAGCATGGTGAAGAGGGGCGCGCATGGGAAAGGAGACGTGAGAGACAAAGCAGACAGTCATCTCATTGGGTATTGGGGTGGAGGAGCTTCAAGTCCAAACCATGACGTACAAGTATACCATGCGTGCGGGCGGCACAGGCGAGCGCGACGCCGACTGGGGCCCAGTAGATGAGAAGCCAGGTCCTGCCAATCTCTCCACATTTCCGACATGACCCCCAACAAATTTCTGGGGCCATCTCAGGGGCCTGAAGGGTTGCGGGCCAAGCCGCCGCACCGATCGGCGCTGGAGCCTTGCCTGCGGATCTCGGGGGCCATCCACTCATCCACTCTCAGCCGGAAAGAAAAAGATCAGAATACATTTCAGAACACTGTCAGAATGTTCCGAATATTCATAATGAAACCGACTGCATTCGACTGCTGCAGCCTGCAAGCTCAGGCCTCCCAGGTGAAGGCGTGCTCGCAGTCGAAGATGAAGAGGATAAAGTTGCAAAGGTAATTGTCGAAATCCAAGGTCGTGAAAACGACCCACCTAAAAAGTCACAGTACTGTTGCCAGTCAATGCCTGTAATATCCTGTGATGCCTGTCACTGTCGAGCGACTCCGAAGAACCAAGATTCAACAAACTGATGAAGCTGATGTCTACGCTTCCGTGTCTAGGCTCTGCACAGTTTGCCAATGGTTGCAATGGGTGTCCTCAGATTATCCCGCTTACAACAATGCCATAAATTTTGTACTCTCAAGCTGTACTTGTGGAGTCGTGGCATCGCGACACTTCCCCTGAAAATTGAACGAAGCAATCAGGATCGATTCAGCGGAACGCTTGCCAAGTCATTCGTTTCTTTCAGGTGCCGGCGTGCTCGCCAGGATGAGCTGGATCGCCATCAGGAGCACGACCTGTGAAATGAAATCGTCCCGGGTCTACCCAGTGCGAGCATCCTCTTTCTTGATGAGCAACAGGGTGGTAACAAAGGGACCGCCGTCAAAGTGCCGCACCACAGCCACGACATACTGCAGGATGAATGCGCCGAAGCCCAGGATTCGTTGCTGCATGGACATTTGGACCTGAAACATGAGTAACAACCGGGCAATGTGGGAGAAGCTGGCAGTCAACATGCAGAAGGCCGCATGCACAGCATGCACAACATTTCACAACATTGCACAACGTGCACAACGCACCCGCGCATTTCTGACTATACCACGACTCGGCTCAGAGCAGCTGGCCGATGCGAAAGAACTCGATAGAGTTTCGCAGCGTCCTGCCACAACAATCACCCTTGAACAGCCGGCATCGGATGCCTGAGTGAGATCTTGAGGGCTGCTTTAAGTCAAGCCAGCAAAAGCAGTCGCTTCTTTAGCACAAAATCACTTCAACAGTGTGAAACAGGCCAACCACTAGACCTGCCCGCCCTCCAATCAACAAGAATGAATCAAACACTACTGTGCACACCATATTATACATTGAGATGCGAGTGCCTTCCGGCTGGTTCATGACATTCTCATCATATGCCATGCAAGACGTGCTAGTAAGCTACTCGCCCCGCCTTAAACTCTCCACTGACTCTGAAGAAGGTGAGAAGCATGGACCTCGCATGCGCAGAATCGGCAAGAAATACAGCACATTCAAAACCTGCACATCCGCATGACGCAAATCCATGCGACGAACATGAGGTCGGGGCAAGCACTTCATGGCATTGACCGACCTGAGCAACAGGTAGGTAAGAATCAGGTGTCCTTAAATTTTGGCCGAGGCCAATGACCAAATGCATACACATACAGATTCATACAGTTTCGGCAGCCCGCCAAGCCCCAGCATCCGGACCAGCGCACCAACGCCATACGCACCGAGTCCAAGCGGAGCATCCCAGTGAGCCGCAGACAAAGCCGCAATATGCCGCAATACTGCCAAAAGAAAAGCTGATACAGCCAGAGAATGCGAGTCGTGCACTGAAGGATTAAGGATCTGTTCATCTGTTCTAGTACGCGCGTGCTCAAACTGCAACATGCAAGAACCCGTCCGGATCCGGAGCTCAGCGTCAGGCCAGTAGTCCGATATGGGAACTATCCACTGGCCGCTCTCAAAGAAGTACCTGCACGGCGCGTTGCACCTCCACTCCTCACCCAACGGGTTTACACCAAGTTTACACCATCTAAACAGTCTAACCTCACTCTATTGAATACTGGCACGGATTGAAAGCAATCATGACATCCGCTGTGGCATGCTGTGGCATCCTGTGGCCGCTGAGAGCACTCTGGGGATGTCCAGCCCACTATCCAAAGCATTCCGAACTGCCCGGCCTCAGTGCATCTCAGTGCCAATTCCACTGCGTCTGCAACGGGATCTATCTCTGCCGATGGAAAACACGATACCCAAGAACCCTAGTCGCTGAAACATCTGAAACTAACAGGAGCCGGTATTGGTAAGCTGTCGCCGAGGTGCAGCGACTGCGAGCATTGGAGCAAGTACGCTCGCCCTGAGTGGGCGTATGCCGGGGACGCAAAGAGGGGCGAAACACTAGATCTCTGTGTCAACGATCAAAGTTCCCACAGGAGTATTCGCCTCGGCTTCCTGCCGAGAAGCGTCTGGAACAAGCAGACCCGGATCGGGCCTCCTTCCCCCTAACCCAACCCTTCCCCCCCATGCCAAATTTTCTGACGCCACCCCCCCCCCCCCCCCCCGCCCTGTGGGACCCCCCCCCAATCCAGCTGCAAACCGATGGCGTGGAGGGTCAGGGGAGTGCCTCAAAACCCCCCGCCCCCCCACCCCCCCCCCCCACCCCCCCCCCCCACCCCCCCCCCACCCCCCCATCACCCCCCCCCCCCCTCACCCCGCCCTTCCTCCCTTTTTTTGCGAAACCCTCTTCCGGCTGCGGAGGCGGCGCGCGCAAGCGTTTACAATTACAAAAACACTTCGGAGAGAAAAGGAAGAGAATGAAAACAAAAAAAGATGCCTCCCACTGACGAAGATGAGGTTGTAGCACGTGTGGCTGAGATCGATGACTTCCTGCTCAGGAAGACTGGCTGATGTACAGGGTAGGGCGTGGCAATCTATGATGTTCTACGAGATGCACAAGAGGAATCCTCCTCAGGCTGCGGATCCACCAGCGGCACCCTGCAGAGAATGCAGATCCGTGCTGTGATTTTCTTTGAGCAGAAGTCTGCAAGATGTTGTGCAACATTTTCCATCACAAACACAGACAGCCTCACATCTTCAGAATGTGAGCATCAGGATGTGAGCACGCGTGGGAACCGGATCAACATCGCTAGTTGATGCTAAGCAGACCCTGGCCAAGCCTCACTGAATTTCCATTCGAAGGAGCCGTGGGATCTCAGCAAAAAAGTATTCTTAACCAAAGTTCATGTCAAGGTCCTAAGGCTGGTACTCTTCACGTAGCTCAGTTCGAGGTCTTGCCATGAGTGTCTTGCTGTCATGTCCTCGGCACTTTCAACAATTCCATTTCAAAGGACTTGTCTGCCATAGTTTCCGATGCGAGTGCCAGCGGCAATGAAGGCCCAGACCACGTACTCAGCCTTAGGCGACTCGTCTAAGTTGTCGATGTCCTGACCACTGACCAGACTGACAAGACCGCATGAGCATTCGTAGCGAGAGTTCAACCATCCAGCTGTTTGTTCCATGTTGGCTGTGCTGCATCGAACATCGCAGCGTCCGTTAGATTTAGGTCGTCTAGCCGGCACTGAGAAGACTGTTACACACAGTTGTGTGCCTCATTGTGTCAATGTGCCTTTCTTGCATTTTCTGCGCATGCTCCAAGCAGCGGGGCAAGCAGCGCTTGGGCCGGCACCTCCAGGTCTTCCATGTCTGATTCCCAGGTCCTCAACACTGCATTGGCAGCGTGACGCGATGGTGACTCGTTGTGGCACATCTCAACTGGAGCTACGAAATGCCCCGAATGTCGCATCTTCAGGTGAACATGGTGAACAGGCTCTGAATACAGCTGTTCTACCATCTATTCTGGTGTGAACCTGCCACCCCTCCAGCAACGGCTGTTTGCAGCACATGGCCCCGGCACAAGAACACAAGCAAGCTACTTTGGTGTGGGCTTGCGTCTGTTATTGCGAGACAGGGCAAAGGTCAGGCTGAACATGCCTGTTCAACTATGATGGCAGCTGCTACTTGCGTCTCTTGGCTTGGGAGTGATGCACAGCTCGTAAGGTTCAGGACATTGATGGATGTTGGGTCTGTTGGGCCTAGGCTTCTTGGCCGCCTAAAGAGAGGCCTGTGCAAATCGGATGCCAGCAGGAGCATAAACATGGCAAGACAACCTGCGGAATGGCAAGTCCAGCGCGGATTCTGCGGCCAGGTGTTTCTGAGACTCAACAGGTTCACAGCTTACATACCTCACTTTGGTGCGAAGTCGCATGCTGGGGTAGCTGGTCTGGATCCTGACTCTGCAGGATTCGGATCGGTGTGAGACCACAGAAAGTGCCCCTTGCTGGGGAAGGGAGAGTTCTACATTGATCTATTTAATTACTTCGATACCTCATTGAAGTCTTTGTGAGCAGAAGGCACCAGCTCGAAACGACCTCAAGCTACCTTTGGCCTGTCAGTCGTCTTCCGCAACGACGTTGAGTAAAACGTCGTGCGCCAGCAGCGTTGTGGCATCAGGCCTGGCATTGACTTCAACCTCGCTAAGCAAATGTGCCACACACGTTCCTGCAAAGCAGCAATAGACTCAATAGGCATATGCCGCAATATGACTCTATGACCCAAATCGAGACCCAAAAAAGAGAGAGGGCGCGCACACACACACACACACACACACACACACTCACTCACACACACACACACACACACTCACACACACACACACACACACACCTCTCTGCAGGATCTCTGCGGGTGCAGAGGCTGATGAAGTCCTGGCCTCAAGAAACCAGGCAAAATCCATGTGCATCGTGATCCGAGTCGATTCGAGAGCCAAATTACGAAGTGTCATGTCCTATTTCTTGATCTGTTCTGAGCTGGCAACATGCGGCAGAGATCCCTTCTGGGATGGGTGGCCTTAAGAGCACTGGCCGTGATGCAGGGGGGTCGGTCAAACCAGAGTGGACTACAGTACAGGTAGAACGAAGTTCATGACAGCATGCACTGCGCATCTAAGCAGCAAACGTGGCATCTGACATCGCGATCTTGCACATGGCAGCCTTGCGCACTGTCTGCATTCAAGAAGAGCGAACCCAGAATGGAGCCCTACGGTGAAAACCTTATGCAAACTGCTGTGCAGGCCAAGGTAGAAACATTAGAGCATTAGAAATCCTCAAAGGCTGTAAAGACAGCCTGTCTCTCAGCATCTCTCAAGTCGTCTTGTCCGCTTCTGAATATTGGACTGTCAATTCCGCAGTCCAGTTTCTGTTTGTTGTTCGTTTTGGGGGGTGCCGTCGATTCAATTTCCTCCCGATGCGCATGAGGCCGACGCCATGGGGTTGTCGAAGGAGCCCCAGGGGCTCTTGGCAGTCGCCATCTCGATCACCACCTGAGGGCTGAACAAACGCCGCCACGAAACTCAACCCGGTAAAACCCGGGCGAAAGGCTTGGGGCGAAAGGCTTAGGGCCTAGGGCGCCTTGAGGCACCCTCCACCGAATCCTCCCACTCGCATCTGCAGGGAGGCAAGCGCCCTAGGGGTTTGGCTGAGGGTGATGCTGGGCAATTCTCACGCCTTTGCCGCTTTTGCCCACAGAGCGGTAGCAAGGCTTGACAGAACTTGCGGAATCGACTTGGCGCAAGGCACACCCAAAGCTCCAGATGTCAGCCTTCCGCCCATACCCCGTGTTCTTGATGACCTGCAAAGGTTGTGCAAGCTGTGACATGTCGCTCATGTCCTGATGCGAACGGACTCTAACAGAGGCGTCTAGCGGAAGTTTAGCGGCGATGAACCGGTGACAACTGTTCGAACTGCTCTTCGTGGTTTTTCAGCCTACGGCAAATTGCTGAGAGCCCTGAGCCTCAGGTGCCATCCAGGGGATGGAGCCTCGCATGGTGTGCGACCTGAGGCTTTCGGGGCCAAGGCCAGCCCAAGCCATGAGCACTTTGAAAACAGTTATAACCTCTAACAGATAGATAAACTTTGTTATTGCCCTTGTGAGGGAGACCTTTTATCCTCTCGCATGATGTCACCAGGTGCTTCGACACCCAAAATATCTTCGGCTTCATGACGAACCTGCCTCGAGCTCGGCATGGACTATGGCTGAATGCGCAGCTAGCTTCTGTTTTTCACAGCCGAGACAAAAGGGAGCGAACGAAGAGGTGGTCTTCAGATGTGCCTAAAGCGTGCATCCTTCCAAAGACATGCCTCACGGACTTTAAGGCTTGGATTGCACACGCTCGGCAAGGCTAAGCAGGGCCTTCGGGCTGTCATGGCCTTGCGCTGAAACCCTGCTGCTTCCAGACGTACGTTGGCCATCCGTCGTGGCCACTGAGAAGCGGCCCCAGGTGACTGACCAGGCCATGTCCTCCGGTCGAGGCCTTCTTTTTGAGGGCCTCAAGGTTGAAGCTTCAATGAGGGGCTGAGCGGCGACAGCCGCCGGGATGGCTAGCTGCTCTCAGCCGCGTCCCCTACGAAGATGGAAGCGAGGAGACAAACGCCCGCTCGGCATCATCGCACACACCCAGCTCCAACTCGTCGTGTCTTCCGCCTCTTGCCTCTTGAGCGGCGCACCCCGCAAGGGTCCCGCATCTCTGATTGGTGACAGTACCCTGACGCTGAAGGGTAAACCCCCCATCGTGATGTGCAAAACCTTGACCCTTGGGCCTCTGGCCAACATGCACCCTACCAGGCCCTGCCACATCCGGCCACTCTGAGGACTCGGAGGACTCTGAGGGGGAGGCATGGTGTCATTGGAGCGCTTCGAGCACCCGAAATCGCTCAGCTTGGCATGGCAGTCCAAGTCGACGAGAACATTGGCGCCTGAAAGAAGTCCCAAGCGGAGCTGGTTGGGAGCTTCGGACCATGACACTTGAGTTGGGATCACAAGTCTACTAGCACCATCTCGGCGTTCAAACCCCTGCACAATTGGCTCCAAAGATCAAGGCTTGTGACTAGCCTGGCCTTTGATGTCACGGTGCACGACAGGGGTCTCCCGGTTGTGCAGATACTGCAGCCTCAAAATGCGGCACAGCCCCCCGCATATGGAAGCACACACCCCGATAAATTCGGCCGTGGGCGTCAGAGGTTCCCAATGGGACCCCCTCTGCTGGGTCCATGTCTTTGAACATGCTGGATTGCGACTCCCATTCTGCCCCCCTCCCAAGCGTGTTAACTTTGTCCGGAAGAAAATCCATCAACCCTGTCGGTCGACATCACCCTGTGTTGAGTTAAGCTTAGTACTGGAATCGATATTTCATGAGCCGGCTGATTCTTCATTGCTCTGCAGTGCAAGCTTAGCACTGAAATCGACCTTTCCGTGAGCAGGATTTTCATTGCTCTGTAGTACAAGCTTAATACAGGAATCGACGTGTCCGTGAGCCGTCTGGATTTTCATTGCTCTGTAGCACAAGCTGCGGCGTTGCTTTTTTTACGAGCCCATGTCTCTGCTTCATCATGAATGCGAATGATGTGACTTCACACTTCCTAGCGAGGCGAGGAATCCCAGGAACCTCCTGCTATGACATGATGACACTCTGCGAATTTAACACACGCCGCCAGAGCCCTACAGTATTGCTTACAGTGGCTTACAGCTAGCTTGCTTTCTGTGATGGGGTGTAAGCTTCTGCTGGACACGCTGCACGAAGGGTAGCTGGCTGACACTCCGTGGGCCTAAGCCCTTGATAAGATCTCGGCCCTTCCAACATCTCCTTTGTGTAGGCCTGGCTTTGCGAGACCATGTGAACCCACTCCAAACTGCCGCAACACGTGAAACACGTGACATGTGACATCATCTGAATGTGGGTCTCAATCTCAATGGGAAACTTTCAGAGGCACATGCTCCAGAGGCGTCACTTCATCCCTTCATTCCATGATGCTTGGCGCTGCTTGCGCTGCTTGCTTAGGCTTCATCCTGGGCTTGTGATATGTTTGCTGCCCCTCCGGCCAACAGCAAGGGCTCTTCGAAGCAGCCGAACCTCAGCTTTCTGCTTCACTAGCAGTCACTAGCATGAATCTGAAAGCTGTATAAGCTGTCAAGCCCACCTTGGAGGCCATTTCAGACCGCCAACCGGCGGCAATGCAATGATCTTTACTTGGGGTCGGAGCTTTGATCAGGTATCTGCAAAACGCAGGTGTCAACAGCACTCATCAATGCCAATGCTACAGACCGCATCACACAGTCTGGGCCATGAACTCCCGTCTTGCTCTTCCAGAGCTCACCGAAAACTGGAGTTGAGTTTCTGGGCTACAGTAGAATGTGGCGAACTCCAATGCGCACTCAGCTTAGAACTGATTCAGCGCTTGCGCCAAAGAGCCACCTGCCACAGCCGCAGCTTACAGACACTTGGACTATACTCCGAGCGGGCCGCTTCGGACAGTGGTGTACGTGCCTGCCATAAACTCTAGGTAGATGAATAGGGAGTCGCCCTCAGATGATCTGATTGTTGGGAGACCGTCCCGTGGCAGACGATCAAGTGTATTTGCTGCTGACGCATGTGGCCAGGCACCAGGCCATGTAGTCATGGCCGAGGTAAGCAACTATTCGCGGATGCTTCAGCTCCTGTGAAAAGCCATGGCAATATTGTTCAACTAGCAATGCGAACCTTCGATGGTGAAGGACGTCGACCCTTGCAACGAAGTTAACCCGCATCCCCTAGAATAATGAAGCACGAGGGCACGAGGCGACAGTTGGCCAGATAGTCCATAGCAGCCCCAGGTTCGGACAACGTCATTCGCTACGCATGAGTCCAAGTCGGTTGATGTTCAAGCAGAGGATTTCTGGTTCCGCGATTCCGTTGGGTCTGGCATGGCAGCGCACCAGTGTTCGATATTCGACCACCCTGAACAAACAAGATCAAGTCAGAACAACCCCTCTCTGCTCTCCTTGACGATTTGAATCTCGTTCTCGAGCTGATCCTTGAATTTCATGTCGGCAGAGTCAGAGGCGTTAATGACCACCTGAGGCATCGCAGCGCTGGCAAGATCTACAATCATGGAAAGCTAATGTGAGTGCGTGTGTGCGCGAGCTCTCTGACGCTTGAAGCTGCCAACAACAAGGCGCATGCGGGTTGGCCTGATAAACAATGGAAAGATTCCAGATGATCCAGCCTCTTTTACAGCGAGGAGCTCGCCGGTTTGCTGGTCCATCGCTTGATACACTGTGCCTGGCACACCATCACCACTCCATCACCACTAGCACTACCACCACCGCCGAGCCAAAACCATGTGCTACAGACACACTCGACACACTGGACGGCTCTGGCCTAAAGAACCACGCCCAATGGACTCTCCACGAATCCACCGTCGGCCGCCTCGGCGAAGATGCATGGCTTAACGTCCTCTGACCGTCCCGGCCTATGCCCTGTCCTCAATGTCCAACCCCTGTCTTGTGCTATATTGTGCAACATGAATTGTCGGATCAGGGTCCCTGCTCGACGGGCCCTTGATCACAGTGAAATGACCAGTTCCTGAGTACCAGCGAGATGACATCTGAAAGAGAGCCCGTTGAAGAGAGAGTTGCTGAGCAGATATCGAGAGTCGCGATTTAATGAATTGCTATTTGTATTGGAAAAATTGGAAAAACTTTTGAACTCAAAAGTGTGGCGCTATCTCTTGGCAGATCAATGGTCCGCAGCTCATTCGCATTGCTTCGAGTCGGTTCGCTGCTGACGAGGCCGGCGACGTTTCCAGGCCAAAATATTAAGCGCAAGACCTTCTCCTTCTTCAACCCCCCTGCGCCACCCCTCTTTTAAGACCTCCAACAAACCCCCACTGCCTCCCCCGCTCCCCCCGCTCCCCGCACCCCCCCCCCCGCCCTCCCACCCCTCTGCCTTCAAGCCCTACCCCGCCGCTACGCCCTCCTTCTTCAACCCCCCGTGCCACCCCCGTTCCCCTCTACCCTGCAAAAGAAATCTTTAAGGGCTCCAACGCATGCCCAAACTTCTGCGAATAATTGTTTACCTTTTATGCTTTTTTATGATTTCGAAAATCCTCGCTTTATTTTATTTATGATTGGAAATATGTGGCGTAATATGATTTTTAAATGATTCAGTGCGTGATGTTTATGATTTTTGTTTGCCTTCTACCTGCTCAGGACCATGCAAACCACACAAACCACACAAAGCAAGACATCAAGTATGGCTGGTTTGGTGGGGGGCGGGGGTTGCGGGGTGGGGGTGGGGTTAGGGGGGGGGTTCAGTCTGAACCCAACACGTGCGGAGCTGTTGGATGTGAGCCGAACTCGCTATAAGTTTCGGTGATTTGGGCCTTGAAATCCCCAATTTGTGGTTTGCCTATAGGCCTGCATCGGTCCTTGAAGCACCTTTTCGCCCGAGGCCTGATCCCAAGGCGCGGTTTCTGGGCTTTGGTCCGTCTTCCAGGAATTCCTCCGCGAAGCAGCAGTTCCCGAAGCCCGGCCCAGGCCAAGGCGGCCCACAGCCATTCTTTTCCAAGCTGCTATAAGCGGCAAACTTTGAGAAGTTAGTTCAGAGGGAAGCAGGATGCGTTCAATGCGTGAAATGCGCTCACTATCCGGGGCAGTGGCGCAGCGTCTCCTTGGCTCAAGAGAGGCTCACAAACGCTCAGAATATGGGCTCCAAATGCGGAAGGGCAAGGACAAAGTCATGCTCACCATGAGTTTGGTGCAACGGCTATGGCCGTGGCAGGTGTCCAATCTCAAAACTTGCCCAATCGCGAAACCCTTCCAAGGTCCAATTCAAGGCAATGAACCTCCATATCGGCCAAGGACTTCTTGCCCGGACACGGACTGAGCTGAGTGACCTTGGATTGCAGCTTACACACATTTGTCCACTCCAAAATGGAAAAAGAAAACAAAGGAACGCACAGACATAGAACTGCTGAAATGCAAGCAAAAACGTCAGTGGATTCAACTAGCCTGCCGTGCCATACCCACTAGCACTGGCAACAAGCTCTCAACCAGCTCTCATGATGCCACGACAGAACCAGGCACACGTGTGAACACGGCCGTACAATGAGTGCACGCACTTAGGTCTCTGAGATGCTCACGCCACGTGTACCGAAAGTGCACTCGAACCTTGGCAGGCACGAGAGTCGCTTGCTAGCTTGAGAGCAGCCCGTCAATCAGATTCCAAACCCCGTCGCCATCGTGTGGTGCAGTGTACCGTCACGCCAAATCCGTATCAAGACTGGCCGAAGCTTGCAGTCTGAACTTCCTGACAAACTGGGACCACAGCGGAGATGGCGCACTCTCACCTCAAGCCAATTAGCAAGCTGACTCGGGATTATAAGGGCATGTGCTACGACACTATAAGGCTGTGTGGTGAGGCTCTGAGCTTGACCAAAACCATCCGCCTTTGGGACTTTGGGACAGGACAGCGGAGGCCGATGCTACCGCCAGTCTCAACTTGTTTGAAAAAAAAAAGGGGTTTTGTATAGTCAGGGCTCACCAAGGCATCGAAGCCTTCCGTGCACGTCGGTTCAAATTCTGAACACGTGTGCAACTACGTGTGCGGGCGTGAAGAATCGTGAAGAATCGTGAAGAATCGTGAAGAAGGTTGAAGAGGCGTTGAAGAACGTTGTACGGAATGTACTGATATGTACTGGGCCTCCAGTGCCCGGCTTCACCTCGGAGCTCGGCCTCGGAGAAGGTAACGAAAGTAACGTCTCAAAAGAACTCTGTGATGAACTTCTAGCGATACGAGCTTCTGTTTATGTGACTAATGAATTCCGAACATATGAACACATGCTGGTGCATGCTCGCTGAACGCTCCGAACCCCATGGTATCCCCCCTCAACACGCCGTGCCACAGCACGGGGGAAAGGAGAAGCAACTGTGAGGCTCAGGGAAAACCACGTTACATTTCATTATGATCCTGAACCCAAATCCCAAAGGGTTGTGATAATTGTCATAAGTCTTTTCGGCTCTCCGACGCTGGTTCCATCCGGCTTGCACTTGGTCGCATGAAGCCGGACTACACTGTGTTCAGGGAACCGTTCCGGATGTACATGTGATCGTCATGCGTTGGAGGTGGCCAAACAGACTCCTTATACGCAAACTCCTCGCGTGTGGGGTGGCCAAAGAAGAGAATGCTGCCATCCACTAGTAAGGAAAACTTTTGAAGTGCATAGCCGACGATGTCCAGATCACTCCCTGGACGGATGTAGCTGCTGCCATCGGGCCTCAGATGGCCGCTGGGATCATGGCCAAGACCCAAAGTAGTGCAAACTTCCACGAAGTTCTTCGCTTCGCAGGACTCCCATGTGAAGCAGGAGGTGGTGGCAGAGAAATTAAATACCTTGGCGCCCTCTAAACCTGCGCCGTCACACTTCAGTCGGGCGCTCCAGTGGGCTGCAGAAGCCAGGAAGGTAGGCTGACAGAATGCCTCGTCATCCGCGGAGCCGCACATGCCTGTGGCATGAGCAGAAAGCTAATGATTTTACAAGCACGAAGACACACTGCAAACTCCTCAATCAAAAACACACGAACTGCACGCGAAATTTCTTATGGAACCTGAAGTGCACGCTTACATTCGCCAAGGGGCTGATGTAAGAGACCGGACGTTTGGCCTCGCACGTCTGTTGAACAGAGTCCCCTGAGATTGGCGCAAAAGCGCGGAATAGATCTGACGCCTGGCAGGCGAGGAAGTTGGTAAACCAACCTCCGTTGCTAAAGCCAATGGCAAAGGCCTTGTTCATGTCGGCACAGGTGTTCAGCTGTGCCCACTTCAGCAAAACCCGCACAAAGTCCAAGTCCTTCTGATTGTCTCGCCAGCCACAGGCAGTGTCATCCTTTTTACGAAGATGCTTTCCTTGCATGCAACACTCGCCTCGGCAATCGTCAGGGCAACAAGCTTCCACACCGCCCATGCCATTGCTGCGGTTTGCATCCATGCCAAAAGGCAGGATGCCTAGCCAGCCATATCTGGTAAGCTTCTTGGAGAGGCCCATCATCATGTTTGAATACCAAGGCGAGTCTGAGAAGCCATGGAAGCCAAGGACCAGCGGGACGCCGCCGTCCCCTGGAGCAAGGTCATCGGGCACTGATAGAAGGAACTGGCGCTGGACCTGCGGCATTTGAACCAAATGCAATCCTGGACCATAGGATGTGCAGGGCTTCTGCTCCTCTTCATGTTTTTCATCGTGCTTCTCATGCTTTTCCGTGTTTTGAAGTTGTGCAAGTTGTCCTCTCTCGTGCATGAGGGCTTCAGTCTCGGGCCGCATAAGGCACCGAGCATGAGGTACGAGAAGCCACAAAAGCCACGAAAGCTGCCGAAGCCACGGTCGGAAGGCTGGTGCCATTGGGGTGCTCGGCAGCCAAGCCTAATATGAACGGTTCGATACAGAGTTTCAGCCGATGATGGCTATGGCTATGGCATCCGGAAAGAAAGATACAAGGATGATAAAAGGGCCTTACAAGGGCATGCTGCGGGCCATGGCGCTTCTCAACGACCACCGAGCCTCGGACACTTGCAGAGGAGGGGCAGCGGCCTGAAGCACTCGTTACTCGGTCACTGATGTGGACATGTTCTCAAATGTTTCAAAATGTTCTCCAAAAGCGCATCCTTCTCAGAGGATTCAGCCTCGACATCGAGGCTAGCTGCAGGCTTGCTCGGCTGCCTCGCGACGAACATGTCACAGATGTTCACAGATACTGTCGGCTTTCCAAATGCACTGCAGCTTTGCACGCAAGTCAGAAGTAGTACGAGCACGGTGCAGCACGGTGATACGGTGGTTGATTTTGAAACGCATTCGTTTGCAGACGGTCTCAACTTCACCACCACAATACACGGCCTTAGTCCTTAGTTGCTCCCTTTGGGAGATTGGGACGGTCTGGGCGACTGGGATCAACAAAAGCTTGTCAAGCACAAGCTTTCGGCTGGGTGACAGCCTACTACACCACATTACACTATACTAAGGTACTTCAAAACTGATGCGGTCCTAGCTATCCTAGCGAAGGGCACTTGCCAATGGCACGAGGGCAAATCTAAATCCTGCGTGCAATGTTCGCTTCTTCCGGACAGCCGATGCTGCAGGACATGGTGCTCTCTGGCAAGCCTATGTCGCGCGCAAACAGCCTCCCTCGAAAGGCAAAGGCCGCAAGACAGTGTGCGAGCAATGGGAAGAAGCCCTCATGCCCCCTCTGCGGACTCCAAGAAGCTAATCTCCTTTGTGAGCTGATCACGGAGTGCCATCTTCTGTTCCATAGCCGGGGTCCTTCCTGTCCAGATGCCCGTGGTCACCTGAAGAGAGGGACTTGTGATGACCGATGACTGGTGATGTCATGCCCTTCAGGCTTCCTTCTGGACAGTGCAACCCCGGTCCTGTCGGTAGAAAATGCCTGAGGCGACGAAGGTTGCCTGCTGGGACACAGTCAGAGATGCCTGAAGCTCCTGCACTGCGGATTTCAGCTCAAAGTTACAACCTTCAACTGCCGTGAGAAATCCAGTTCCAGTACATTCGCCCTTCTCCTCGAGGCGGCGATCGCCTTCCTCCTGAGTGCCGGCGATCCGCAGCTCGCTCCGTCGCTCCGCGATCTGCTCCTTGTACCGAGTGACCTCAGAGAAGCTCCGTTTCTCTCTCTCTCTCTCTCTCGCCTCTCTGCGGGGACTCCACGGTCCGCAGGAAAGCACAGCCAAAAGAGGCACAAAATCTGACGTGGAAGCACACGAGAGGGGGGCTTCTTTGAAATGAGTATGAACTGAGATGAAAAATGAGAGAGAAGGCTGAGAGGGCTGAGAGCCTGAATGAACAGAAAAACGAGTGCTATCGTTGAGGGCTTGCAGGTGCTAGGGTTTAGGCACTTCAGGAATGGGTTTAGAGCGTCTCAGCGTTTGGGGCTTAGGGCTTTGAAGTGGTCGGCCTTGGAGCTCCAGGGCTCCCGAATTTCAATTCTTCGGGTTTGGGGTTTGGGGATTCTTTTCCCTGGGTTTTGCGTATGTTGTTTACTTCAGGTTGGGTTTGGTGTAGTCAGCATGGAGAACAACAAGCGCTCGATGCTGAGCAATTCGGGCAGAGCCGAGCAGCCTGCCGCTTCGCTTCCTCGAATTTCGCCTTGTTATCCAAGAAGCCCTGGATGGTTGGGGCCGCAAAGCCAGCGGTATTTACGTGTTCATCCTGGCCCTCAGCCGTCATTCTCTCTACATCCTCGGCGACAGCTTGAAGCTCCTTGCGAAGGTCCGCTACAGCCCTGGACACGTTGACACCTGCCCCGGTCTTGCTGGAGCTCTTGGAGGGCCGCGAGCGCATGTTACTACTTCCTGCGGCGTCTTTACACACAGTGCCGAATCGCATTGTTGACTGAGTCTCCGAGTCGTTGGTCTTCTCGGCACGAAGGGCCAAAATCACAGTGACATGTGCTGCACCGCCGGTGAGTGGATCTTTCAAGAGTTGGGTCAAAGCAGAATCACGGAAGGAGACGTACTTGTCCCGCCGGGCCAGTGCCGCAATGACGCGGCCAAGGGCGCTCAGGGAGAGGTTCACTGCACGTGCCTCGTCAAAGCGAGTTCCTGGGATGTCCACAGTAACCCGTCCAGGCAAGTTGAAAGCTTTGGCACCGCCGGTGGCATCTGCATTGACTCCAGACTTGCCCACTCGCTCTGAGCCCGCCAGGTCTACGAAGACAAGGCGGCCCTGGCACAACCTCCCGCTCACGTCGATCAACCGGAGCGTCAAGGTGATCATGCAATGCGACCGGCTTGACCGATGGTTCAAGGCATGTGACTGGGCAGATCGGGTGGCCTCAACGAGGCGTGCTACGTGGACGACGTCCATGGCAGATTCCACAACTACTTCTTTGGCTGTTGCTGAGATTCCTGGCAGAGTCTTTTCGCCAAGCCACTTTCCAGGTGGGCGCCACTTCCCCTCAGCATCGTACCTCGTCACGCTATTGTCTTCCCGCACTGAGCTGGCACGCACAGATGCTCCCGGAACTGCAACATGCTGGCGGTCGTTCAGGAGATCGAACATTCGCTCCAGATAAACCTCCACGGCTGATATTTTAAGCTGCGCTCTTTTCATGAGCCCCTTGTTTCCCAGGTCTGTCAGCGTTGCCACTGCTGCATACGGGAAAAAGCCCCAGGTTTGGGGATACCCCCCACTCTGGTTGTAGTCATGCTCGGTGAGCACACCTGGTGGTCCAAAAATCGTATGAGTTTTCCCACTGCCAGTCTGGCCATATGCCAGAAACACAGCGCTGAACCCAGGCTCGAGCCAGAACCTGTCCAGTTGAGGCTCTAAAATCGAATGAAGCACCTCCTGCTGGCTTGCGTCGGGTCCAAACACGATGTCTGCGGCAGCCTTGGACTGCACATCCTCCAAACTCCAATCGTCGGATTCAGCCTCACCCACGGCGCATGGCCGCCGCCTCACACAAATCTTCATCCGAGGCGGTCCTTTAAACTTGGGCAGGCATGGGTAGGCGTCGCCTAAGGCGTCTGACGCCTGTGATGTTTTCTGGGAAGCCAAACTCTGCGGAAGCCATGTAAACGCTTCTCTTCTTAGCATTGTCCTTCTGGACTGAGCACATTTAGCTAGCCGTGAGGACCCTTGAGAGGACTCCACACTCCAAAATGCCTATCCGCCCGCGAATCTACGAATGTGA
This sequence comes from Symbiodinium natans, assembly GCA_905221605.1. NCBI lineage: Eukaryota > Dinophyceae > Suessiales > Symbiodiniaceae > Symbiodinium > Symbiodinium natans. Next base: position 105,987 of record CAJNDS010000081.1, on the reverse strand, counting down.
TATTGCAGATGAGCGATTTGCGGGTGCCACGCGTAGTACCCCGTGTCATCCCGTGTCTATTTTGCTTGCGAAGTCGGCTGAACAGCTCTAGCCCAAAGCAGGCATGTACCTTGCTCCAGGCTGAGGTCACAGCATGTCACAGCGCTTCCCCAAATAGACCCTGCTACCTCAAATGTGTGCACAAGCCATCCGTCACGGATATTCATGAATTTCAACCACTGCTAGCCAAGCTTTCGCGCCCCAAATTCTGAAGATATGAGTATGCCCCGACCATCAGAGGGCTGTGATTGAAACTCTGGTAGGTCGGGGACCCGCGCACCCCACTCCCTCTCACACGCATGTCGCGCCCCACTGCTTCGCATTTTGTATGCCGCGGGCCTGTCTCGACTTGTCGCAGAGGGGCCTTGTCGCTCTCTTGCTTTGTTACAAACTTATGTCGCAAAGGGAACCCGTGCCCGTCACATGCCCTGAACTTTTGAGCCGCAGCCATGTCCAGCATGTTGAGCGCGGGTCTGCTTCACGTTCGTGTCCGCACGCCAGGCGCCATGTTGTTTTTTCTGTGCTTCGGCTGTGTTTTTCAGTGATTCTGGGGTTGGGGGGACCTCTTCTGTTGCAGCATGTCTGCACCCAAACCCTGACCTGAACCCCTAGTAAACCCCGAATAACACTCCGGGGTCATCAGCGCGTTAGGACGAAGGATTCGGGGTTAGGGGATCAGGTCTTCAGGCCGCTGTCCCCAAAGCCCTGGCACCCCGAAACCTGAAACCTAGAGCCCATGAAACTCAGACCCTCAAGCCAGAAACCATCACGACAATGTCGCGTAAAGGTACCTATCTGAATAGTTTTGAGTTTTGGTAAATACATAAAGCTGCATTGATCCTGAGATCGCCCAAAATCGCCCAAACATCCCGGGAAATAAGCTGTTTCAGATCCTGGAAAGTAACACGGCGCCTCATGCGCAAGACCCAGTTCTAGTTCATCCAGACTGTGCAGGAGCAGGTTAACAGAGCAAAATCTGGTTGGAGACTGCAGACGGCTCCTTAAGCCAGCCCCAATCCCCTACTGCAACCCGGATGTTTTCAGCCTCCCAGCTTCGTCGCTCCGCTGTGGGGGACCTCATGCCACACGCACAAATGCACCAGAAGCGAAAAGGACACAAAACAGCCAACGTCGACATTTGAGACCTCAATGGATCTCAGCAATGTGCACTTGATTGCACTTGCAAGCAGCTCGATGCCTATCATCCTAAATCATAAGTCCTATTGGCGCAAAGTTCGCAAGGTGATGCGCCAGCAGCAAGTTAGCGGCAAGTTGCCTGAAGTCCCCACAGAAAGGGGCGGCAGATTTGCAGGGCGGAGCGGCTCCATGGCCAAAAGCCAAGAACAGATGTGAAATGGTCTGCTCATGAGACAGTTGTGGTGCTTGAGTTTGTTCGGAGTCATTGGGATGCTGCAGGGACGGAGCCACATACACCACTGCAACAGTTCAGCAATGCTCAGCAGCTGTAGTTTGGAATCGTTCGAAGACTTAGTCGCGCATGTTGTGCGAACTGTCAGCTGAGAAGCTTTGCGAAACCTTCTTGTGGAACTCGTTTGGCAGTATCCGTCATGTCTCTTCGTAGATTGAGCATAAGGTAGGGATAGGTAGGGCTTAGAGGCTGCAGGCCAGCAGCAAGCGTGCAAGGTGCTCTCCTTTTAAGTAGCCGTGTTCAAAGTGTGCCATTTATGATCTCTTGTGATCATGTGTTAGTGCATTTTGACTTGGAACTGCTTGCCACCGGATCGACTTTGGGCGCGAGCCAAGCGCTCGGCGCCTCTGTGAAACTCTTCTTGTTGTTCTTTTTGTGAATCCAGCTCTGCTTCGTGAAGTGCAAGCCTGCACAAAGATATCCACCACATGCTGCATGCATTTTTTGCAAAACCTAGCATATCCTACTCCCCAGCTGCAGCGCTGGACACTTGATCGAGATTGTCAAACAATGGTTCGCCGGGCCTACGGACGAGCAGCAGAAGCACTCGTTGGACTCTTCGGCCGCCGTCCGTTGCCAGATTCAGTCCATATGTCCAGGGTTGTACACGCTCACGCAGCTAGTTTTTGAGTTGATCGCTTCACGGGTCCGGTGGACAAATCTGGCCTGAGATAGGCCTGAGGCTATGTACAAGAACTTCAAGGACCAAGCTAAATCAATGAATCAAAGAGCAAAGCAAGGGTCGCGGTCGGCATTCCCCACTCAGGCCCCCTCCATTGTAAACCTTGGCTGTTCCGTGTAGACAACGTTCAGATGTCCGTGACAGGGAAGGGTTGAATACAGCAGTCACATATCCATGCCTTTGTTTTGCCACCATAGCTTTTCTCAGTCGGGCCAAGATGCTCATGAGCGCCGTCCTCACCCTCAACGGCCTCGGGTCCTGTCGTTGGCGTGGCATCCTGAGGCGGAGCACACCGTGCTATTGCTGATCTTACAGTCTTGATGTGCTTCTTGCATGCAAAGCAGCTAAGCTGGTGAGGCGAAGCGACTCCACCAGCGGGCCTTAGTTCAACATAGTTCAACCATGTCAAGCCTGGCTTGGCCTGTGGCCTGTGACCATCGCATGCGGCGCCATGCGGCAGCTGAGAGCTGAGAGCCGCTCTCAGCGCATTCTCATCCCGGATCCTCTGGTGGTGCTCCAGCCTTCGGGATGATGCCAACAGAAGCGAGAAACGACTGTGGCGTGGCATTGCTGCAGATGCTGCAGGTGCAGCTAGACGCTAGCGTGGTAGATCACTCACCTGGTGGGTGCGGCGCCAGCCAGGCCCCCAGAGAGCCGCCACGAGCCTGGTCGAGGGATGCCGAAGGGCTGCGCCGTGCTGTGCCACTCCAGGCAGCTTACTTTGCACATCTTTGCACCCTTTCGATTCCCGCATGTGGATGCATGTCGACCGTCTGACATGCCATCTGCATACTCGGACATGTTCAGAAGCGGCAGCCTTGCCGACTCAGCGGCGGCGTGTTGGGTGGCCTGCACAATGTCACAGGACGTCTCAGACTAGTGTACCACCCATGGTCTCCGCGACACCCACGAACTCTCAGCACCACACAAACCATATCAAATCATGCAAGTCCTATCTTGGACGCCTGCAAGCAATTACCATCGAACCACTGCAGGTGCCAAGAGCCCAGCGAATTGTTCCGGGACGCGATGGCCGAAGCTGTCGGCCTGAGGAACTTCTTTTGTCCCGAAGCCATACCATGAATCGACTGTACATCAACTTCAGACACGGCGTTGGCGCAGCAAAAAGGAGGCTTACCCTCTGCAGACGCTTTAGAACCGTCTGAGGAACTACAATGCTCTAAAGATGTACCAAGGGAGATTCAGATTGGTTGCTTCGGCCAAAGAGATGGCAAGAACGACTTGGCCGTTGACGAGTGTGCAGCCCGTTGTTCGAGGAAGGTGTCATGGTGCAAGTTCGTCTCATCCAACCTCTTGCGCAGCACATGCCGCGCTGCCAGCATCTTCCGCGTGAAAGTGTGAAAGTACACCAGTAAAATGCTCTCCACTGGCTCGGGCCCCCACCAAGGCGTTCGCCAGGGCATGAGGCTTTTGCGGGTCAGGACCTGACTAGAGGGGGCTGCTCGGTAGATGATTCAACAGGCAGGGGCCCTCAAGGGTCCCTTATTCACACAATTCCACGCCAAAAGACCGCAACAACTTCTCCTCCTTTCAAGCAGCCGTCGCGGGCTGTGGGGAGTTTCGGCGCTTCGGGTGGTCGCGAAAAGCGCTTGTAGGCACACCGATGGCCCACTCAGAAAATATGTCCCATGTTTCATTTTTTCTGGTCAGGTAGCTCCAACTTGACTGTGGCGCACGAGCACAGTGGATCAAACCGTACATGGCAGAAAGCCTTCACTGTTGGTGGCCCCGTAGCGGAATGTAAACAAACACACAACACTGCTCCAACCACGTAGGCAGAAGAGACTATTACGCTGGGAATCGGGCTCCAATTGGCCGGTGTCCTGCCAGCGAATGCTTCAAGATGGTGATGTCTGCACATGCATGTATCATCTGTGTGAACACTCGCAAGTCTCATGGACCCGTCACACACCGGCCCCACGACTTTAAGCATAGCGGCATAGCGGGAAGCGACAAAAAGCGAATGACCAAAGTTGCCTTGGCAGAGCAAGGATTGGAAAGGTCACCAGCCAACTACGTCAGTCCGCTGTCGACAACCACGACGTGACGGAGACCACATCGTGCAAACCTTCAGTGAGCAGATTGAGGCTGACGGTAGCTCTCTGTAGCTGTCTTGTGCTGTCTTGAGGTTCTGCGCTGAAATTTTGCATGAGCACCGCTCTTCACAGAAACCATTGCTAGGCCGCTAGGGAAAGTTCATGAAGATGAGCTCCTGGCAGCATGTGGGCATGAACGATGGGAGTGGATGCCTGAAGCACCTGCAGCTGCACTTGCTGCCAACAGTACGACATTCAGTCTGGGAAGGCCAGACAGTCTCAGACAGTTCCAGAGTGCCAACTCTGGTTGCACCATTGGCTGCCTCACCTTTTTCCAACAACACCGAACAGACTGCACACCTACTTGGCTCCAGCCCATGTCAGGCGGTGGTGAAGGATCTGCACTGCTCGTCCCAGAAAGATTAGAGCTATGATGAGTGGTGGCTATGCTTGACCGAAACATAGTATTTACGCCACCGTGGAGTCGTCACCACCATTCAGCTTGGTCGAATATACCCAGAACAGAATACCCTTTCAAAAAGTCAGTTGCGGCATCTTGCATTCGATTGCTGAGGATGGTAGGCCCACAGAAGCTGCTCGGGTGGCCGGGCGAATCCCGGCGCTGATCAGTCAGATGCGTCTCCATTTGCAGGGCCATGCTCTGAGAACCCTCCCTGCCGTCCACGTCATTCCACGGCATGTGCATCTAGTCATCTAGATGTCTTTGAATCGGGAAGTCCGTCATCTGCGCAGACGAGGTGAAGCGTGAACAGCTAGCGAACGAGTAGTGAAAAACTAGCCCGCGAACTTGCTCAAAACATGCGCAACGTCATCATGCTCTGCGCGCAAGAACCGTTGGTCCATTGGTTCTCAAGTCCTCTTGATTCCATGTCGGTTGGTTGCGATTGAAGTGCTTGGAGTTGGACCCCAACAAAAAATCGCTACGAATCCATTCTGGAATCTTTCTCGGCTCCAGGCAAACGGTGCCGAGTCCATAACGTCTTCGACGCCTGCGTGAAAGATGAGCCGAAACAGTGAAAGACAAGGACAGCTGCTGAGAAACTTGCTCATGTGCAACTAGCAAGTGTCACTGGCCTAAAGCCTCTTCGTTAGAGTCGCTTAAACAGGGGCACCCCACCAAACGTTCAGAAATCTTTTCACACGATGGCAAAGTGTGCTTGCCCACCAACTCCTTTGGGAGCCACCTAGCCCTTCTTCCTTTCAGGGGTCTTGGGCTTGAAAAACTTTTTCATGTTTTAGGGGTGGCTTTAGGGTTTGGATTCTTTTGCAGGGTATGGCAAAATCGAGGTAAACAACAAAATGGCAAAGGCGAGGCACGCACATTTAGAACTTGACAATGAAAGTCCAGAAATCCCTCTTGCAATTACCTTAAGGCCGCATGTTTCCCAGCTAGCCTCCTTTGCGGTCCCGCAAAGATGGCACTGCCCCAAGCTTGCCCACCCTCTTTTCAGGTCTTTGGGGCTTTGGGCATTTACGCTTCAAGAACCTGGAGGTTTTAAGGCTAAAGGTTTGAGGGTTCAAACTCCCATACAAACCGCTTTTCCTTTGTCGGTTGCACAATCACCACGAATGAGAACGCCTGCGGGCCGGTGCCTGATGTTCTGGAAACTGAGACAAAGATAACAAAAACTGAAACAGCGCAATGAGAAAGCACGCTGCGAGCTCGAAAGAAGGATTGCGATTTGGGAAGTCCGAAGCTGCAGGCCTAGGACCATATTCGAAGGAGGCAGTGCCAAGGGCAGCGAGAAGTCTCGGATGCCGCTGCCTGTCATTTGGAAACAGCAAAGCGACTGCAGAGGGCCTCAACAATGACTCAACAATCCCCCACTCCTCCCGCCTCTTCGCAAAGTTTGCCGTGACATGTTCAACAGCATATTGTCAAGATTTGTCAAGTGTCAGAACTGCGATGGCTGATTTTTGCCTTGTTTGTCTGGCTGTGCGGGGGCAGCCCTGCTCTTGCAGCCCTGTCGGTTTTGAGGTCAAGCTGTGAGATGCATGATTCATTATGATTCTGCGTGATGATGCATGCCGCTCGTCAAAGCAAAAGCCTGACCTTTAAATCGTTGGAACGACAGAGGGGGGGGGGGGGGGATGGACAGACGACCAGGGTTTTCGAGAGACGAACACGAAGCGCCTCACGGCGCGCAGAATGCCGTAACCAGTGAGTTGACTTCGCGTATCCAAGACAGCAGCTCCGCGCCTACACAAAGGTAAGCCGCGCCGAGAACAAGCGGGGGGGGGGGGCGAGCGACCCGAAAGCCGAGAAGAGAGAAGACCTAGATTTCGTTACAGTGTTCGTGACAATCAGCACCTTGGTGGCAGCAGGTTTCCAGCACACAAGAGCACATAGATACAGCTGCACAGCTCTGCCGAGTTCAATCGAAGCCTCGCCTGTTCGGGGCTGAGACGGCTGAGGGCTCTCAAGCGTCACCTTGGCAGAAGCATGCAGAAGCGCTGTGCTGACACACAGCGACGTGCGAACTTTTGACTCTTCGGAAGTCTCTTGGGGGTCAGACTCTCTGGCTCTGCTGGGCGAGCAGGCCCAGAAGAGCCTCTAGGGATGCCGCAGACATGGATGCGCTCTCTCTCTCTCTCTCTCTCTTCATCTCTCTCATCTCTCTCTCTCTCTCTCTCTCTCTCTCTCTCTCTCTCTCTTTAAAGAGAAAGGGTGAAGGAGAAGTCTACGGGGAGACAGCCTCTCTGTCCTCTCAGGAAAACTGGAGTCCCCGCCTCGCGTGTCACGAGGCCGCAGAGCTGCCCGGCCGGGCCCACCACCGGAAAGCCGTTCACCAAGGTCCTCTGCTCTCTGAAAAACTCTCACGTGCATGTCTTAAGGCGGGCAAGTGTGCAATATTGTGCAATGCATAACGTTGAACAGGTGGGGGCACGTCCCATCGCCCGGAAGTCGTCTCTGCACCCTGACATGGGCTTGTTTCGGGTTGCCATGGGTTGCTATGGGTTGCTGCCTTCCGACTTCGAGTGGTGGCTGCATGCGCATGCACAGGACCACTGAAACAGATTTGAAGAGTGATCTTGTCACCCGTAAGCCTTAACTTGTGAACGCGTGTGACAACACGATACAACACACGTAAGGCCAGGACACTTCGGTGATCTCATTCTCCGTTGCTGTCCTGAACAGGTGGTGAGGTTTGCTGTTGTGCCATACAAACGGGATACGAGTGCAAGGGTGTGCTTTTCCAGAGCTGCGCCTGTCTCTCGAGGCATTCGTTAGTGAGCTGCGGTTCACTTCTACTTCAACTGACGAAAGCAACTGCTTACAAACCAGGACCCAGAGTACTCAAGATGAAACCCCCCCAACCCCTAACACCTTTCAGAAAGAACGCAGTCATAGTCTATTCATAGTACATAGTAGCAGGCATTAAAATGCAAGCCGGCTGGCCTCGATATCGAGATGATCTCCGGGAACTCACCTTGGTCGTGACCAGGCCAGAAAAAGCGTGAGTTGGAGCGAGAACCCACGACAATCTGCGATTTCCGAGACTCCGACGCACTTCGGGATTGTCGTCAGCATCGCGAGTGAAGGTCCGGAGCTGCTCGCTGCCGCCAGCACTGGGCCTTTAAATGGAAATCGTGTGCCGGTTGCGTCGAGAATAGAGCCTGGGCGGATACCCTTATTGAGGCTACCGCCACGCATTTGCAACCAGCCGCTGTGTGCCTTGGTCACATCGTCACCGCAGCCCATCTACACCGATCTACTGCATGTATCGCCATTTGCGAGGTCAGGGCGTGCTTCTTCCCAAAGAAGGGCTTCCACTGTGTAGTGACCTGCAAGATTCGCGATGGTCAGCAATTTGTTGGGACTGAGTCAGCTTTTCTTGACTTGTGGTCCTCGAAGCATTTGAGAGATCGTTTCTTAGTCTCTGTCTTGTTATCCGGAGTCTGCAGAAGTCTGGGAACCATCTGTTGTGAGTTGCAACACGACTCACCTTTGGCTTTGGGACCGGTCTCTCACACAGGGGAAAGCTCCTGCAGAGCATTTTTAGAGACCAGAGCAGTCAAAATTTCGCTCCCCATCTCATGTCGTTCACGAGTTGCACAACCTCACTCCGAAGCTCGTCACGGGTTATAGCACGCCTCAGAAGGGCTAAGTAATCCTTATGCCCGCCCCAAGCCCGATAGGAAGAAACGAAGGGTCGATGATGCTCATGTTTGGGGGGGCACAGAAGCCAAGCGAATACCAAGCCCATCCAAGCACGCGCGACACTTCTGGAAAGGTTGTTTTGGGTCACTCCTTCCCAGAAGCATGCGTGGCTTGGAGAAGGAAGAACCCGGCCCGGCAATCACATGCAGGCATCAACTTCCACTCGTGTGCCATCCCTCCTGAAACCTTGATGAGCCCGCAAAGCGCTTATCAGATGCCAGGAACCAAGAAACCTTGAGGCCTAAACAACCCCATCGAAACTCCCCCCTAGTCACGTGGTCACCAGTCGACTCGAAACAAAGATCTTTTGGCAGGGTGCCTTGTCGCCAGTGGGCCGTTTCCGCAAGGAAAGGCAAGGACTGGACGTTCATGAGCTCATGGTAGAGACCTACAGGGGAAATGCTTGGAATTACATGGAGCAGTGGAGAGGAGAGCGGCGACGAGTGGAGATGAGTGGAGGAGTCCAGGCTGACGCCAATTCAGCGATGTGGATATTTGCATGTGGTGGATGCTCTCTTAGATTCACTCAGATCACCGGGGCTCGTACCGTGCGACTTCAGAAGCCTTCATCGCAGCAAAACAATGTTTCCGCCACTGTTGGTCTTTGCGCCGCGGGGTCACTCCATGGATGCCCAGTTTTCAACAAGCAGCGATGTAGTGCTGCGTGCCGCTAAGATGGAGATCAAGATCACCGGGATCATGAATGGCCTTGAAGAACGGCCACAAGGACTCAAGCCATGCTAACGCGAAGCACCGGTGGCAAGAAGCAACACGTGATTTTATTGGCAGCTCAAAAGAGTCTGTACTTAGACAGAATGCGCTGAGCATGCTGAGCAGCAGCACTCAAGAGACACCTCCAAGAGCAGCACCAAGACCTTGGGAAGCACGATGATATCAGTGACATCTGCATTCTGCATATTGCGTGTCCATTCCACTCGCGACGCACCTGGCGGAGGACATGCCTGGCTTTTCCAGCGGTCGACAGGGCTCTGGAGGATTGGCAGCAGCCAAACTTAGGCCAACCAATCACTCCAGGCCGACGTGATCTTGCAGTGTCTCTCTCTTTACATGCTGGGCGGGAGCTGGTGTGAATACTGCATCTTCCCAAGTAGTCCACGCTTCTCATGTTCCCGGTCCTGCCTGACTCCATCGAGTTCAATGCCCCGCACGCCGCTGCGCTATGATGTCCTCTTGGAGATAGAGACATCGACAGGACAAGCACCACGTCCGAGTATCAGGCTGACAAATACCAATCGCGAACCAGCTGAAGGAATTTAAAGACTTCTGTTGCAACTGCCTCTTGGTTTAGGTTCTTGTCTGGATGCCAGGCTAGGCATTGGCCTTTGTAGAACGACTTCCTCTCGGCGGTTGACAGCTGGCGTGTGGTGCAAAGCTCCCTGAACAACACTCCTGCTGCCTCTCTGGCAGAAGGCAACGAGGGCCACGACGTGCCCGCTGGCAGCTGGAGATCACATGGCGCCTGCGGCTGATGCCGCTGATGCGGCTCAGGCTCAGGCTGCTGCGGCTGAGACCTAGGAGCTCTGGGCTCTGGCTCGGGTGCCCGGGTGCTTTGGCTTTGGCCGCTTTGACCCAGGGAGAAGCGCTTCGACGACTTTGTCGTCTGTTTCGGCTGCGACGGCTGCGACTTCGGCCTCGGCTTCCCTGCACTGGCCTCGTCTGCGGGATTCGATGTGTTCGTCTCAGTGGTCTCATACGTCCCGCTTTCCACCCCGACTCCTTCATGCTCGTGCCTTTGGTGCCTCTCCCGCGTCACTCCTTCCACTTGGGCCATCACTGGCTTCACACGAATGTGCCGTTTGTTGCCCGTCGAGAGGTTGATTTGGACCATTCTCGGGAAATTGATCTCGTACGAGAGACCCCAAGCTGCGTAACGAACAAAATCCTGACCCACCATCCAAGCTCGGATGATGTATTGTTCTTCCTCTTCTTCGAAGTCTGCCCAATGGCCGTCCCTGAGTTCCCACTGATACCTTGTTCGAGACCCAGCCCCGGCGACTCCGGTGACTCCAGTGACTCCGGTGACTCCGGTGACTCCGCTGCTGGCACCAGTCGCCGAAACCGTGGCGTTGGCATCCCATCGAAGCTGCTGGGCTCGGCCAGTCTTGCGGTTGGTCTGCCGCATGCTCCGGAAGTCCACATCGTAGGTCGTGTCCTCGCTGGGCCTCGCCCCACGAACGGAATACAGAGCCACCACTTGACCTGAATGGCACGCCTCCGTCAGGGCAAGGTTCACATCCACCGGCAGAGTCTCCCAAAGGCCCGGAGACGCCTCCACCTGCCAGGCACCGCTGGCTACTCTTGGGTGCGGTGAACGAGCTGCGTAGGCTGCAGAGTCCACATTCGGGGCGCTTGCATGCAAACCTTCGTCGTGTGCTGGCATTGGGTCCACCACTGCAAAGGGCTCCGCATCTTCGGTGGGAACACTTCCGCTGTCGAAACCGCCTTCACGGTATTTCTCCAAAGATGCGCCGCAGCCCATTTTTGGGGAACTGCAGACCCTGGTGGCGACCTTGGTTCCTGCTAGGCATTACCCGGCCAAGTTGACCAAGCGGCCTTGCCCTTCGGAGGCCATGTCACACCGCCACAACATGCCACGACCTATGACCGGTCAGGACTCGAGAGAGCGCTTTGTTGGCGCTTGAGCCGCAGCAGGAGCAGTCCAGGCCTGAAGTGGTAATGTTTGAGACTTGTCATGCTGAGGCCGCGGCAAACATGACAAGGGAGCCACTACCACTCAGGAAGGCAGCGCAACCTTGTTGTGCTGCAGAGGCTCAATATGACAGTGCCTCATGTTCTGCCTATTGCTTTTTGAGGGTTCAGCGATTCTGTTTGCTTTGAAAGAGCCACGGGTGGGTGTTGCTGTGCCTTGCCGCCACTCCCTGGTGTCTGTCAGTTTCGATCCGCTTCCGAGGCCACTGCCGGCAAATGCAAGGATGCCTGGCCTTTGCCGCGTTGCACACGACCCCAGCAGCTCGCTGCCACTCTGTGTGAGGTCGACAATGTGAAAGGAGTTTTCGCTCAGATCCGCACTCGACGTCCACCGTTGCGGCATCGGGATAGAAGTGGTCCTGCACCAGACGACACCACATGTGTCACATGTGTGGTGGCATCTTACTCCGTCGAGGCCTCGGGCCGCAGGTGTCTAGGTTGTCAGAACAGGCACGCCCCTCCAAAGAACAAACCCACAGGACCAGGGGGGAGTTGGGTGTTCCGCTGCCCCCCACCGCAAACACACCCCCCACCCCCACCTTTACACTGTACACGTAAAACCTCGGCTTCCTGCCAAAAAGCGTCCAAAACAAGCAGACCCGGATCCGTCTCCTTCCCCCGAACCCAAACCCCTCCCTGTCGGACCCCCCCCGATCGCTTGGGTCCCGCCTGTCTTCCTACACACAGGGCCTTCAGCCCATGCCTTGTGGGACTTCCTGACCCGCCTGAGACCTTGCCTGGGACCAACATGGAACTTCCACCCTTCTGAAAGACCCGCCTGACACCCCCGGAACCCTTCTGGGACCCCCCTGGCTGGGACCTCATTGGACCCGCCCCTCAAACCTTCCTAAAACCTTCGCCTCATCTAGAAGCGTTCGGAACAAGCAGACCCGGATCCGGTTTCCTGCCCCCCGGCTGCCGAGGCGGCACGCGCAAGCGTTTGCAATTCCTCACCCCTCCTCGCAGCCCAGCCTGCGCTTCGTGACTTCCGTAACTGACAGAGAGCACCCTTTATCTGGCCTTTTCTTACCCTGGAGTGGGTAGGTGGGAGCAGACGGTGCCACACCCCACCTTCCCCCCCTTAACGTCGGCCCCTCCTCCGGGAGCTGCATTGGCTGCATTGGGCATGGCCGAGGCGGGTCGGGTGGCGCTAAGACGACATCTCACGGAGCTTGGAAGCGCTGGCCAGGAGCTGCTGCATCTCAGGGATCCATGGAATGGCGAGACGCGGAGACCTAAGGGAAGGTCAAGCAAACTCCTAACAAAAGAATACAAAAGAGCTCTTTTGAAGCTTCAGCCTTGAATGTCTTGAGAATGGGTACCGCACACTCCTGATCCAAGCAGCCAGTGCCTTGGTCACATTGCGGCAGCGAACTATGGCAATGAGCAACGCTATAGCAACACTGTATAGCAACACTGTATAGCAACACTGTATAGCGACACTGTAGCAAGATGATTTATGGCCAGTATCAGGGGAGAGGAAGTCTGACAAGCCCAGACACCAGCACAGGCCATAAAGTCGACCTCACTGCGAAGGCTTGCGGCTTGTGCAAGCCAGGAGCTTTTACAGTGTCCAATCTGCAAATCATTTGTGGGTAAATTCTGGTTGTCAGTTCCCCTGTTCTCGTCGTCTTTGCAAGCAGACTCTGGGTTTCAGACCCGCAGCTGCGCCGATGCACATCATGGGGACAAGAAGGCCTCCAGGCCTGACTGGCCGAGCAGCCAGCAGGACTGAACAGACATCGTCCAACTTCTGATTGGTGAGGGCTCGGGTAACCGGTGTCGCGGGTGAGACTGACACATTGCTCAATTCTGCGATGTTTGAGACAAAAGAAGGTTGGATCAACATGCTCACTTAACTGGGTGTGTGCCTGCAGAACAACGAGGAACAACAACGCTACGAACCAGCCAACGACCAACTGCGCATGACTGCGAATGAGAACTCACTCAACTTACGCCTGCAAACATGGCGCGGCTACAGCAACGCCATGCGCACCCCAACACCTATCTACGACCTGCTGCTAAACTGCTACATGATAATACCGCATGGCCAGCAGCAATCCAGGCATGGCCAAGCCAGGCTTCTCTCACTCCCTCCTCCTCCTCCTCCTCCTCCTCCTCCTACTCCTACTCCTCGTGCTGCTCCCCGCACACGCGGGGGTACCGGGCGACTGTCGTCAATCTGCTTCTTTTCGACTTCTTCGACTTGTTCTTCTTCTTCTTCTTCTTCTTCCTCTTCTTCTTCTTCTTCCTCTTCCTCTTCCTCTTCCTCTTCCTCTTCCTCTTCCTCTTCCTCTTCCTCTTCCTCTTCCTCTTCCTCTTCCTCTTCCTCTTCCTCTTCCTCTTCATGCCTGAATTTTCGGATTCTGCCGCAACTGCCGCAACTGTACTACCTTGGCTGTTTCTCCGCTGTCTGACTCCTCTTCTCCTACCGGTTTTGAGGGGTCTCGGTTTCCTGAGGTCGCCGCATCCAGGCGGTGGCACTACAAGCAGCCAGGACGAAGTAGACTTGGTCCGGGAGGCGAGGATTCAGCACCACCCCTTCCAGAATCGCCAAAGCGTGGGATGGGGCCCCAGCAGATTAAGAAGAAGATCACAGTGGACATAGGGAGGACCAAGGGCCTCAAATCTCAGCGCGTCAGAAGCCAAAAGCCACAAGAAGCGGCAAAAGCGGCTCGATGGCGGCTCGATGGCGGCTCGATGGCGGCTCGATGGCGGCTCGATGGCGGCTCGACGGCTCTCTGGGCTGTGGGCGCACCGCGTACCAGCAGATTCTTCACCACCGCTGTCGGCGCCACAAGGGTTAGAGCTGCCCCAGGGCCTCAGACTTCGGGGACTGTGGAAGATGTGGGAGATTGTGGCAAACAGCACGTGGGGAGCCGGCTGTAGTAGTTCATGAAGATCTTGTTCTCTTCGTTCCAACCTCATGAAGAAGGGAGCCAGCGGAGAGTGGATTTGAGCGGCTATGGGAGCCGGAGGAGAAGGGAGACAGCGCTGTGACATCTCTGCGTGACAGTATGAAAACATTGAACGTCTGGAAGATTACTGGAGTTACTGGAGACATGATTTGAGAGTTCGGCTCGAGCTGTCACACGAACCTGTGGGCCAATCCTTGCCTCGACTTGAAAGCAAGTTGGCACGTGGTCAACGACAGGCATGATGCGACACATGGCGGCAGCATCCCAAGCCAGGCCCACGACCCATGTCCAACGGTGCGCGCGGCCGAGAAGAGTTGTAAAACCTTCGCACCGCTCGCACAGATCGGTGCTCGCACAGGTGCTTTCAACACTGCTCAACGAACCCGGTGTTCTCCGAGGGCAGGGCTTGCCTCTCTGCAAGTCGACGACTTTCTCAAATCCGCAGCAATATGCGTTGGGCCTTGGACATGCCATGGACCCTCAGAGCCTATGGCCGCCTGATGCCTTGATTCTCTGGGATTCTCTGGGGTTCTCTGAGGTTCTCTGAGGTTCTCTGAGGTTCTCTGAGATCTGAGCTGGGTTGTGTGAACAATGTGCTCGATGCCTGAGGGTGGTGTCATGTGGTGTCTGCAAGTATTCATTACTTACGGCAATGTGCCAGACGACTCAGCTTCGGCACCCTTTACGCTGCAGTTCGGATTGATGAGAACAGCACCGGGACCTTCGCAGGCAATTGCCAGCCAGTTGATGTGCACTGACGTGATGCAGAGGTCAAGCTTTCCATCCGAGTTGAGCATCAAGTCGGATAGAAGCCGAATCAGACCGATTTGACAGTGCCATCTTCATTCGGTGCCAACAGGGCCCGCACAGTTGAGCGGATCATATTGGAAGCCGAAAAGGCCCGGATGAGGCACCTGTAGAAATGGCAGTACAAGTGGTCAGTGGTCTCCACAATGTCAAAAGCAATATTGCACTGGTGGGTCGCGGACATAGCTCATGGTTCGGTTGGAACTCTCGTCACGTACCTGTCTCAGCTTCTTGGGGCAAGTCTCCTCAATCCCTCCATGGCCCCCATCTCGATACAATATGTGGCTTCCACAGCAAAATTTCGCCTCCGAGCTGACGTTGCTCGAGCTCACCGTACGGGATCCCGTGACCAGTTGATGGAGCCAGTCCTCTGGGGCCGGATTGTAACGGGCTGGGGGCGGGGCCTCCGTCTATGTTGTCGCAAGGCACAACTCCAAGTGAGCTCAGCCACATGCTAAACTTGACTTGATAAAGCGAGCATGCAGCATCCAATCCCAACTTGCCATCTTGATGGGAGACATTGCGAAGTGCGGCAAGAGTGGTGTCCCAGGCTGTCTTGCGGTCCTCTAGGATGCAGCCACTGCTGCCAAAGAAAGCGTTCTGAAGGCTGGACTCGATGCCTCTGCAAGGCATGGAGGGAAATGAATGGGAGAGAGAAAGAGAGGGAGAGAGCGAGAGAGAGCGAGAGGGAGATCTAAAAGACGACAGAGAGCATGGCTGCGCAGAGAAAGCATTGCTTTTCATGTCTTCCCCATCTTACTTTAAACTCTGACTTCTTTGTGGGCGGTTTGTTGCTAACCCCTGTTGGTCTAGGCCTAGCGCTCCACATGCGGCAGGCGTTTCAGGTCGCAAATTGGGAGACTCACACATGGCCAGTGCCTGGCTACAATTGTGGTGGCTCAGCTTCTGGCATGGTTCAGAGTGCGGCAAGGATATCGCGAAAGCCTGCCACATCGACACTGTCGACACAGTTCGCCGTGTCTCCAAGCAAGCTTAACCGTGCTCAAACTTCTGGTCAAAGTTGCCGAGGGCACTCCACAGCAGGAACCAACCTCGAGGAATGGCCAGGAATGGACATCGCTAAGCATCGCTACTGTTTGGCACTTGCCCGTGTCTCATCCCTGTCACTGGGCTCCGTGGCGAGGAGGGAGAAGATGAGGCGCCGCAGGAACAGCGCTCGACCACGGCCCAGACGCTGAGCCTGGCCACAGCGTTGAAAATTAGACAACGTGAAGAACGTGAAGCAACATTTACGATGGCTGCCGGTAGAGTTGCGCTGGCAGGGTCGGACAAAGAGCGAAGCGATTCGGATTGCCATCTGTGACCACTCCTACGGCCACGTCCAGGCGTAGCCAGTCCATGCCAGTCCATGCCGCAGCGCCTCCTCCGCGAAATAGACGCTGAGTGTGACGACCTTTCAGTGGCTGTCTTTCGGCATGCTCCGGACACAAAGGCTTTGCGCAGATGGCATGCTTACTGTGCTTACTCCAATACTCCAAGACACCAATCGATTGAAGAGGATTGCCAGTAATCCACAGAGCACTCCAA
This sequence comes from Symbiodinium natans, assembly GCA_905221605.1. Classification (NCBI taxonomy): domain Eukaryota; class Dinophyceae; order Suessiales; family Symbiodiniaceae; genus Symbiodinium; species Symbiodinium natans. The sequence continues at coordinate 89,594 of CAJNDS010000081.1, read as the reverse complement.
CTACCTCAGCAGATGCATGACTGAGGTTGCCCACACTTGGCATAGATTGACACCAACTGGGTTCTGGCTCAACTAGCTAGAAGCCTTAAGCCAATCATCCCTACTGTCCAGCCATAGTTTCAGCACGAAGTATGAAAATTGTACGGGTGCATCGTCTTCTGTCGCTTGCCTGAGCTTCGGACAGCCACATGAACTGGCATCGAGCTGTAGCGGACCCAGGATGCCCATGACGACTTCCGTAAGCAGGCTGTAGCAGGGGATTCCAGATGACTTACAGATGGCTTGGACAGACTTTGTGACATTGTGAGAGTCCTTACACTTCGGTCACTTCCTTGATGTCGCGCCTGCAGTCCGCTCGTAGATCGACCTGGAGAGGGGGCGGGCCGATACTCCCCAACAACAATTATCCACTCTTCCCCTTGAAGGATGCATCTCGACGCAGTGTGCCCAGCGGATCTGAGCAGCTTGCTCTCCAGGCAGCCCCATCAAGTCCGACAGGACGTTCGACGTCAACTCAGCTTTACTGTGCGTGGATGACGTTGGAGCCATGACAAGCTCAAAAAAAGTGATGTGAAACACGTTTTGTTATGAACATGCTTGCGTCCTTGCCCGTGATCCTTCATGCTGTTCTTGCTATGCTTTTCTGAGTTGTAACTTGTTCATGTACCCGCTCCTGTTTCTCCTTTTCATGAGCGTCCTTTTTGCTAGCCACTAAACTCCCGAGGTGAGGGTGCCTGTGCGCCTTGCAGCCATTCCCCTCCTATACTGTTTCTAAGGGGTTTCGCCTTGGCAACACGCCCCTGTTGTGGGCTGGATGATCCCTTCCCATACAGAGAGAGACCCGTCAGAACACCTAATAGCGTAATGATCACAACTCAATTTTTCCTGCCGTGACTATGACGTGACATTTTGATTCTGGCAATACTTCGAGTGCTGCATTTGAAGGTCAATCGATGATGTTCATGGCGGGTCATTCGTAAGCAGAACGGGTGTGAAATGATCAGCTAGTGCGGCCGAAGACACAACTGCAAAAGCGCAGCTGACGAAGGAGTGGAGCAATCTGTCACTCAGCAACTGGTATTTCACAATAAATCTCAAAAAAGGCTCGCAGACTTGAGCAGGTTTGCCTCAGGAGCTGTTGTCGGGGAGAAGTCCCACTCGGTGACAGAAAGGACAACAGGAGATAGCGAGAGGTCGAGAGATGCTCATGTTATGCTCATCATTGGTCATCATTGAAAAACCCGCGCGGAATTTGCACAAAATAGGAACCTGCATGCATCTTCTGAACAAAGGACTACAATGCCGGCGGGGCACACAGAAGCTCCGGCGAGCGCAAAACAGGCCAGGCACTCAGGCGTTTGGAGAAGAAGGAAGCTGCCTCCTCTACGACCTGGACCACGCTCAACAAACCCTGGGAATGAAGGCAATAATATGCAATGATTCAATAAATCAACAAGCTCTGCTCTACGAGGCTTTGCTGATCTCTGCTGCGCGTTCGGAGCCAACTCAACAAGGAAACACGATCCACTGAACGGACAGGGTCCCCGCAAAAACCGTCCCTGCCAAAGGCCTCAGGGCGCATCCATGTGCATGTTTTTGGGCTTTCATCTTGAACATCATACCTTACACCATCTTACAACATCATACAGAAGGACGAAGACGGAGAGGGCAATGATGCCGTTACATGCCATATTACATGCCATATTACATGCCAGAACTCCATAACTCTGCCGCAGCACAGTCACAGAGCACCTGAGCTCAACTGTAGCCTCGCGGGAACTGCTCGAGGCTCGGGCGCGTTGAAAGCCGCAGCGATTCCCGCTCCAGCGCCCATCACGGCGGCCTTAAGTCAAGCTCTCGGTCCTAGCCTTGACACATTTGACATTTGACACTTTTGGCAGGCAAAAAGGCGCCCGCAAGCCTGCACGTGGTAGCGCAGCGGCTGCCTTGAGAGCTCGTCCTCAACGCGCCGAGACAGCGGCCCTGAGAGGGACGGAGATGCAACCGAGAGAGACAAAGAGCGAGAGAGCGAGAGAGCGGGAGAGCGAGAGAGCGGGAGAGTGGGAGGGAAGAGATCTAGCAGGGCTGCCCGTGGTCGGTGTCTGGTGGTCTCAAGTCTCGGGACCATTCAGTTCAAGCGCGCTGAGCCCTCGCTAGGTGCGCCGCCGGCACGGCGCAGTGTGGGTGCCACCAGGCGCCGACAAACCAACATGCCCACAATGGCACCTCCATTATCAAGTGGTCCGCTGGTGTCAGATAGTCAGATAGTCTACTGCGCGCAATCGCCTATGTGGACCATTGGACCCTCTGGTCCCACTGCCAGTCCACCACCAACAGCGAGGACCTCAGGATATGAATCATGGATACGAATCATGCCTACATAGTATAATTCTGCGCAAAAAAAATGACTGTTCGACGATTGCCGTGTCTCCATATGCTTCTAGGCACCACATGCTTCTAGGTAAACTCAGGCTCCGCACAGTCCCCAGCGCTTTGGCCACCAGCACCGGGCCGCGAAGAGACTGGCAAAGAGGGGCATGAAACCCGGGCATGGCCAGGCATTCGATCTGACCAAGCTACCGTAAGGTATCCACGCACATCAGAACTGTTATATGCCCAGGTAGAACAGGCACAGCGCAAGGGTCAATGATGGTCTGAACAGGTCTGAGCAGGCGACGCTTTGCAGGTCGACGCCGTTGAGGAAGGCCAGGACCTGACAAAGCAGCGCGGTGCCAGCCATGTGCGGCTGTCACATGATGCCACCATGCTAATCATGCTATTTCCATTCCACCGTGACTTCTGAGTCCACGCGATTCCCGAGGTCCGCGCCCCTGGAATCCCAGAGCCAGAGCTCTGTGGAACGAGGATGACACAAAGCGTTGCCTGCTAGTTTGAGGTAAACTTCCGGGGGGGGGTGGGGGGGATGAGGGCACTTTTGAGGCCGAACGCCGGCAACATTCTGAATCAAGCCATATGACTGCAACTGTCTTGGTCAAACCGATGCTTCCTTTCACGGACAACGAAATACACCAAGCTTACGCAGTCTTGCTGCAAGACGCCTTGCAGAACGAGCAAGGTAGATTTCCCGTGCCATTGTAGCTGATCCCGTGTCCAAGAATCTCCAGGGCCCATGCTAAAAGAGCAAAGCATGCAGTAGTGCCCATCGCCTCGGTGCATGTCGCAGTTTGCCACGTTCAAAATGGTTTTCCGTTTTATGTACGTTGTTGGAGTGCTTCGTCAGGCTTCAGCCACAACGAGCAGTGCCCAAAATTTGTGAGGAAACCAAAGATGGGTCGTCGACCTGACCATTTGCAATATGGGAAATATGGGAAATATTTGCCTTGGAAGCTGATGAACTATGACAATGACATCTGAGGCACAAGAGCACACACACACACCCATCGACGATGCGACTGAAAGTTAGCGCCTCGAGCAACAGGCTCTCAGCTCTACAGGGCATCATGTGTTCGATTGATCCGCTTGTTTGGACAATTACAGCTTATCGCCTTCATGCTCCCACAGTTGGACATACTTGATCAGTTGCACTGACATGCAGATGTTGTCTGTGTTTCAGCCAGGGCTCGTGCTTGAGCAACTCATCTGGGATAGCTGCATAGGTGTCCCAGGTGCGCGTGCTTCCAAAACACACACGCGGGTCCGGCTGTCTGACATTAGAAGCGGAGGAAAAGGTGGCTTCTGTGTTAGACGCCGAAATGTCCGATTCCCAGAGTCTCAGCCTGGACTTTCCGATCACAGGGGCCGTGGCTGGGTCACCTATGTCGTCCTTCACTGTACCATCAACGCAGGAAAGCGCAAGGAGTCCTTCGCACGACCCATTCGGCTTCGGCCACTGGCCAGAGGCTGCTTCAGGCCGTGCCCAGCTCTTGAGGACAGCCGCAAGAGGCCTCTCGCCACGTGTCGGCCCAGTGCCTAAATCAACGGATCGATTATATGGTAAGAGTACATGCCGGCTTCCATTGCAACAACTTGACCTTGCTTTTGTCTGCCGTCACGCCCGCGTTCTTCCAGGCCGAGACGCGACTGCAGGTATCTCAAAGTTATCTCAGGCAACGGCAATGAAGAGCACTCCGGCGAACTCCAAATCCCATGATCGCTTGCCTGCGCTTAGTGATATCCGCCACACCACTTACATCTTCATGTGCCAGAGGTATCTTTCCAGGCCTATCAAGAGCTCGAGGAAGGCCTCCCGCCGTCGACCTGGCCAGCAGAAGTGACATGTTTCAACATCATAGGTCGTCCCAAGTCATCCCCGGCCGCACGACTGGGCTCCCCACCGCCCAGCAGCTCGCAGCCGTATCGAACCAGCACAGCTGCAATACCCACACTGATCCCGACCAGCACCTCCGAGAATGGGTTCAAAATTAGCTGGGGAATGCTTGTTGCTGGCTGAAAAGATTCTTGTCGTCCACAACCTTTCGAGATGTTCGTCGATCCAGATGCTGCAACATGGCGATGCGAGATATACGAATGACAGCTATCACGCCCGGCAATTCCAGACACAGAATTGTGCCATGTTTTTCTCAACCTTGCAGCCACAATAGCCACACACTTGGGCCCCGGTTCACAAAAAGGCCTTGCAGAGTGTTGATGCAGTCTTACTCGACCTCTAGACTCTAGCTGGGTTTGGCCCTGTTATCGCGGCATGATAGCGCGGCGGTTCGGACCCAAGCAGACTGTATTTCTTTGTTCTCCTCCGCTTCTTGTTCTTGTTAGGCAAGGACGCCTTGACTGTGCAAATCTAAACCAGACAAAAACAGAAACAAACCCATAAATGAGAATCCCGAAGTGAATGACAGTCACGACAAACCGACGTGGCAGAAGACGAGTCTTTCAGCCAAGTGGCATTCAGGAACTGCCGGAGTCTCCTAAGCACTCCAACTCAAATGGTGCTCCCGTGCACACAAACAATGTGGACCCAAACGACTGCCATAGCACTTCTTCCTAATTGTCCTTGACATGCCGCACTTTTTGACATAGTCGAGTCTCTTCGCCAGCTGCTCCTCGCGTCGGCCCGTCTCCAGGCCTCCCAAAAACAGAAAGGACCCCACTACCAGGGTCGCTTCTGCCATGGCCACATGTGGCACCGAATGCACGACTTTGTGAAGGATGCATTGAAGGGTACTGCAACAATTTCACACCGCGGTAGGGTACTGCCGGGCACTGTGGAGGCGCAGAGCCGACCGGGGCACCCACACTTTGACCTGGTCTCGGCTAGATGCCGCTCCTGCCCATAAGATAGGTCGGCACAGATATGCACAGTGCATGTTCACTCAGCCGGCGCCCGAGTTCTTAACTCTCTCAACACGTCCTTGTGGTCGAAGGGCGCGTGGAGCTGAAGAGAGTCCACCTGTAACATCCAAGCACATCCAAGCCATCCACAAGCGGAAGCATTGCAACGTCTTGGCACTTTATGCCAACAGTTCCAGGCTACCACAAGACTGCCCTTGCCCTGTCACATGTACCTTCCGGAATGACTCATAACCTCAGGTGGATGGCTTGATACCACAACAAGCCACCGACTATCGGCACGTGTGGGCAACTGACGACCCCCTGAGCTTCCGGCTCAGCGGTCCCAGACGATGTTTGTGGCGGGCCTCACAAGCGCAAGTTGTTCATGCGTTTTCATTGTTCAAGTCCGTTGAAGCTGAATGTCACCTCCTCTTGTATTCTCACTACATGAACCCTACACGCACCACCAGCCTGACGTGCTTGTGGAGTGTTGCCGTTTTCGCTCATGGCTGCAACGCTTGTCCGAACATGAACTGGTCGCACATGACATAACTAGCTGCACACTCAACTAAGTCATGTCGATGGCGCCTGGAGACGATATGCCAACACGAGCCGCCCACCACATCAAGACTACAGATAACAACAACCCCACCACCAAACAAAACCACACATTCCATAATTCTCTTCATGACATCATGCCTGCGATCCGGGTCTCGGTCTGATAGGGGGGAGCCGACACGATGTGAACAGTACTATCCGCACTTTCTCACGCTGTCTCAGGTCGGACAATCTCATCTCTCAACATTTTGAAGAAAAGCAACGCACACCCCCTCCCCGACTGGCACTCTGCGGGATGGATGCTGCAGGGAAACAGCTGCCATGTTGAATCGCGTCAAGTGGGCTGTTGTCGGCGAACGCACCTTCGCTCGAACCCCCTCCGCGCCACGTCACATCGCACGTGCCCCCGATCCGATTCTTTTTCGGCGATTTTTCGCGGTAAAAGATCGGAGAAAAATCTGGAGAAATCGAACACGAGCAGACGGCAATTGAAAAATCGAAAAAACCAAAATAAAATCAAAAGACATGGCAGAGCCGGTTTTGTATTCGATTTTTGGTTCGATTTTTTCGACAAGGTTATTTTGTTTGATTGTTGGTTCGATTTTGTCTTCGACGACGGTTTTTTGTTTGATTTTTTTGCTTTTATTTCGACAAACTGATTTGGGAGGGTCCCTGTCTTATTAGATTTGGTAATTCATAAGCCTAGACGACCCTAAGCCGAGATGTGAGCCTTCCAGAAGCACTACCAATTCAACACGATTTCTACGCGGCTTCCAACTCGATGCGGATTTCGGTACAGTCTGCCAAACAGAGGCTTCCAAATCTCTCGACCAGTGGGTCGTGTGCTGGGGATGGAAATCATGCATTTTCCCTCGGGGAGGACTACAAAAAAGGCGTCCGGACTGGGATCGTGGTGCTGGGGAGGGGAATCGTACGCAAATCGTACACAAACCCGAATCGGAACCTGTATTTTTCCTTGGGGAGAACACAAACAGAAGCTTCCGGACACCTCGGCCTGGGGATATAGAACCTGTTGCCTATGTCCTCAAGGAGGAAGGCGTACACCATGGTGGAAAGCTATCTCGCGGCATACAAAACTTTTGCTGGAAAAGCTGAGCAAGCACAACAGCCAAAATGACCGCAAACCCGAGAGTTTGGAAAACATGAGCGAAAGAGTACGCCTAACACAGCCATGGGCTTCCGGAGATAGGCGCAATCAACGTTGCACGCTCAACCTTCTCAGCGTGTCGCTTTGCGCAGGTCGTGCTTGTCTTGGGCCTCCTCCTTCAGTGATATAGTTCTTGTTTGATTGCAACATATATGTTGCAATCAAGCAAGCGCAAGAACTGCATGCGTCCAAAGCTTGAAACTCGCCGAGACCTATAGCAAAAACGAAACATTCTGACTTGCCCGACGCTGGCAGATGTAGACGTGTGACACGGTGTGACACAAGCTTTGTTAGCCTGCGTTGCTGGGTTGCCCCTGGGCCGAGTTGCGCTTTCCCCGCCGGTGTCCAGTCCAATTCGCGTTGCTGAATGGCCGCTCTACCCTGGTGATGCTGTTGGGGGACAGGAAAACAAAACGTAGAACTACCCTATGTGTCAAGAGTGAGCCACGCGAGGAAAGCGGTTCAAAGCGCAGCCGCCTATCCTCGCGACACTTGGCTCAAGCTTGCTTGCCGCCGCCGCTTGGACCGAAGGGCAAAGTCAGGGAAAGGATGCAGGTGCATCTTGGGTGGTAATCTTGGATGTATTTGGTTTTGGAAACCCAATGATTTGTGTACCAATGCACGTTTTGCAGTCTTGCGTGAAGCCCTTTGGTAAGGGGCTGCTTTGGGGGCAGGCCTGGGCTCCATCTAAAAAAGCAGCAGTGGTCACAGGCCTCTGGTGGGTTCGCCCAAGCCGGCTTGGGGTGCTTGGCTCTATCCTGTTGCTTGATGCGAGGGCTTATGTTCTTGTATGTCTTCGTTTCTGGTAGCAGTTTCGAGCCGAGCCCCGTCAACTTGAGCTGTGTAGGCCGTTTTGGGCACACAGAGATTCGATTGAGCTGTTCTAGGCCGTTTTGGGTTTCCATGGAAGTTCACTGTTTGGGGTCTAATCACCAGAAAGTAATGGGTGAGAAGAAAATGTAAGCACTAAATGAGCCTGTTAATCGTTCAATGGACAGCAGTAATTCTCCCAAAGGCTCGTAAACTTTGTAACCTAGAGAATTGAGTGAAAGAAAGAGAGCGATCATTTCCCCTTCATTTTCCTATGTTTTGGTACGAGGTTGTTGGAGCTGCGTTGGTGCCCGATATGACATGGCATGGGTCTAATAAAAATCGCTTGACGCTTCAAATCTCTTCACTGTGTGTCGCGTCTGTCCCCACCGAAACTGCCCGGAGCGAGCAAGTTTTGCATCCATCCCGTGTAGAACGCCTGGGGAGGGGGTTGTTTTTCATCTCTTCAACATTATAGTATTGTTACAATATTGTCGCGATGTATTATCGCCGAGGCCTCGGGACGTAGGCGTCTAGGTTGTCAGAACAGGCACCCCCTCCAAATCCTCCCCCCAAGCCCAAACCATGGAACGGGCTGGGACCAAGGGGCAGTTGCTATAGGGAACCCCCACTCCACCCGCTGAGATCTTGGCCTTTGGGTTAAAGCACCACTCTTAGGCCGTACGAGTAGCTGTTTGGGTATCTTAAAACAGGCACCTCTTATCCCCTCCCCAACCAGATTGAGCTTTACCTGGCAGCCCTGTATCTGCCCTTTTCGTGTGTAGTTTGGCGACATTTGTGGGAGCAGGCGCAGGCCCGCCCCACTCCCCCACCCCCCACCCCCTCCGGGAGCTGCGTTGGGCCGAGGCCGGGTCGCGTAGCGTAAACATTAAGGTTGTTGGAACATGTCGCAATATTACCCCTGTGCCAATTTGCAAGCCTATCATCCTCTCGCCCTCGACAATTGTCAAGTCCAATGCTTCGCAAGAATGCTCTCAACTCTCCCAAGCAACAGTGTTTGACAGCGCTTGTCGCTGCACAACTGCGCTCTTTTATCACGCCGGTCGCAAGAGTGGCAAAGTATACTTTGCACTGACTACCACGCACATGTGTTCTCTCCATCGAACATTCAGGTGATGTCATGTCGGGCTAGGGCTGCGCAATTTCTGCGCAAGTTCTGCGCAATGTCATTACGAAATGATTGATAACGTGAGTGGTCGGTTGTATCGGCCCAACTAGCGTTTCGTGTACAGAGTTACAGCATGCTCGAGCTCTTTGGGTCCATGATCAAATTCAGCTGCGCTTCCTTCAAAATCCTTAAGCTACAGTGATGTCCTGATCTGGCAAAGCCGCACACCGTTGGCATTCTGCTGAACGCTCAGGCACCGCCTTCTTCAGAGCTCAGCGGCGCATATGCCGCGTCTGCTGCGGTGCCTGCGGTCGAACAATGTCAGAAATCATCAGGAAGCGGGGTCGAACGATGTCGGATATCATCGAAAGGCTCGGTCGCTCGGCTTTCTTTTTTTGGAAAACGGCTATGCCGAACAGATCGTTGTTTTGGGGGGACGCCTGCCTTCCGGAACAATTTCTCGCCTCAGCGAACATGGAAAACACATTTGCTGGAGCGTTCCTGTTCACTCTCCCACAAATTCCCCGGCTTTGAACTTTGGGCTGCCAGACGCCCGGGATGCGCCTCTCGCAGTTCCGAGACAAATCAGCCTGCAAAGACTCAGGATAATTCAGGTCAGAAAGCCACGCGCACTGAAAGACTTTGTCAGCCAGGCCCCGCACAGGAAGGGGCCGAGGGTTAGCAAGGAAAGTCCAGAGGCCTACACAGCAGGTGGCACCGAAAAGCTATGCAGAACTGCTAGATAAACTTCGATCATCCCCACTCTACAGCTAGGTTAAGTACAATTAGTGGGACTTTCTGTGGGCTTCTCTGGGGGTGGGCACTGCAGGGACCAGGCTGGCAGACCGGGACACCGGGTGAGGAGGCGAGGAGAATGGCTGACTGAAGACCCTGTCTCTGTCCCAAGCTCGCCTTCATCAGGAAGAGCAGCGCCAGCCAGGGCAAATCTTGAACGTGACCGACCTGCCAGTTCCATTTTGAGCTTCAGAAAGTTTCAGCCTCCATCCTGTGCTCTCTCATTGCTCTCTGAGTCGGACGTAGGCTTGAGCGAGGCCGCCATGCTCGCCCACCAGAAAGGCGCAATCAAACGCACCTTCCTGAGAAGCAAAACTAGGACATGCCAGCGAATGCCTAGGGAATGAGCCGTTGGACCGATCTCGACCGATGTGGACACATGTGGACACATGTGGACACATGTGGGCCGCCAAGCTTCGGCCTTTGTCGGAATGAGCTTCTTGCAGCTGTCCTCTCAAGGAACGCAACGTGGCAGGTTGTCATTGAGCCGTGAAAGAAAGACTAAAGAACGTCCTGCACGTAGTCCCATACTATGCCTGTGTCAGAGTCAGGCACGAAAAGGTGGCACCGGCTTGGGAAAGCCACCCCGGCCTTGCCAGTAAGTGAAGTGCAGGCTGGTCCTCACTCCAAAGCTTAGGCTTAGCTAAGAGTTCTTTTCAGACCCGTCGGAACAAGCTCACCGTGTTGCGGATCGATCTGCTTCTCGCTGAGGATGGCTGAGGGCAGAGCTTCCCCTCCAGCTTTACATCCCCAGCTTTTGCTTTCAGTTGCAGCGTGCAGGGCACGTCTGTCCAAGAGGGCCTTCCAAGGCAGGAACAATCCCAGAACCTCGCGTACCAAAGAGTGCAACATTGCAAACTTCAACGTCAACGCCGTCTGAAACATCAGCAGCTACTTATGGTCAAGCCTTGCCTTAACTTGCTGGAAAGTGCAACTTTGACTGGGCTTCGGGTCTGCGCATGACTGCTGCACAACCGGCGGCTGAACCTTTGTGGTGCTATGCTTCATGTGCGAGAACAGAAGACTCGGGCGAGGAGAACAGCTGCTTTGAAATCCAATGGCCCCACACAAAGAACAACAAGTCACATAACCCAACCAAGGAGTGTTTGTTCCACGCTGGGCATTCACTGTGCAAGCGTTTGCGGGGCGGGGCGACAAGGGAATTACACACACCTTCTGGGCATCTCATGAACCAAACTGGCCAACAGGACCTGTTCTCCCCTTGGAGCCTTAATTACAATGATATTTTCAATATCCTCTTGGGTTTTATACTATACGAACAAAAAGAAAATTCCCAAGGGGGATATGGGGACGTTGCGCCGAGACCTTTTAAAATTAAGAGAACTGGAGATCCTTGACAATCCTTGACACATCCAATGTTCAGCCGAACGGGGCAACCAGGTCCAGCGTTGGTCTGCTTAAAACCGCGCACACACACAGACCCCACTGCAGCATAGAGAAATGCAAGGCGAAACGAAGCAACAATTGTTCCAGAGAGATAGCTTGGTACTACAGAGATGAAGGCTTAGGAAATCCCAACGTGAACTCGTGTGACTGTTGGTTTCCTCGCCAATCTGAGCACTTGAGGTCAAGCTATGAGACACCATCAAGTCACCAATGAGCTGACCAGCATCCCCAATCATTCTGCCACACTTTCCCAGCAGTCGCAGCGGTTACAAGTAGATGTGGGTAGATCCTACATGCAAACCTGGAGAACTCACGTGTCAGGGCGCACCCGGTGATCGGAAACTCCCATCCTGACCAACAATAGCGATGGCTGAGGCTCGTAAGCGCGTTGCGCATGGACATGCACTGCAGGCCCGGTTGCATTCAGGTTCGTGCCACTGGTCACGAGCTGCCTCCTTTCCATCCAGAGCTATAATGCTCCGGGGAGAGGATCTCGCCTTAGGAATCGCTGAGAATGGACATGAGTTTCGTCACAAGTTCACAAGTCTCACCCAGGCACACGGCATGTCCCATCCTGTAGATTCTGCCGAACTTCCTGCGGTGCGTTTCTCGAGAAGGGAATGCGATTGCTGCGCTCAAAGAAGCACTCTGTGGCACTCTCTGCACAGCCAGCAGGCCGATGAGGAACGGTAGACAGTGTTGCAGCATGTTGCAGCACACTGCACACAGCCTCAGCATCCACGAACCGCTTCCAAAAGTAGGCATTCAGCCCAAGGACACCTCGGGAGTGTCAGACAACAAGATGCACCTTATCCGCCAGGGTTGCGGTCAGCCCTCTGCCACCTCAACACTGAGGACGGCACATGCCATAATCACCGCAATGATTGCAAGACCTGCACAGCCCAACCTTTGCCACCTCCACACTCCTTGCCTGCTGAGGATTGCGCCGACGGGTGAGTACTCGGCCATGATGTTGGCACGCTTTGGAGTCACACTGCGGTTTCCGTCTTTCAACAGTACTTCGGCGTTGCAGTTGAGTTTTGTGGCCTTAGTCCTTTCCGGCGCCATGGATCAGATGTCTTTAAACTCTCTCGTGCATGTGACCAAGCTCATGAACCCCGATGCTCGGAGCAGGTTTTCACAGAAAGCGATGACGTGCCGAACCGGTCGAAGAGCTTGCTCAGCCGGCAGTTCACACCTTTTTCATCGTGAGCCAGGCTGCTTCTCGAGTGCCTGAGAAAATGATTTCCAAGAAGCTAGGCGAACCACGCGATGCTTCTCCGTCAGTCTGTTTCTGACCGTCGCTTTTTATCTCCCACCCTCCCTCTCTCTCTCTCTCTCCCTCCCTCCCTCCTTCCTCTCTTCGCTAAGATTCATTAACCTCACTCCCCGTCTGCCTCTCCAGCCCTTCTTCTGTGCACACTTGGAGTCTCCAAGTTGGAGCTGTGCTTTTTCACACAGCTCGTCAATGGAAACGTGCACTTCAAAGCAGCTCAGCTCAATAAACTGGTACTTGCAATTGCCACTCCCCATACTACCACCTTACACTACTAAATACTGTAAATGCAAAGAGGCTCAAGGTCAGGCTGCATTTGCCGGCTCGGCTTCAGGGACAGTATCCTTGACGACCGCATCCGGCAAACCCTCCAGCAGCAGCCTTGGAAGATGTGGAGACTTGGTTTTGCACCCACGATTGCTAACCCGGCACCGAGCAAAGGGGCGCACCATGGTGCAATTGTGATCATGTTAATACCGAAAACGCTTGACTCCCGAGACTGCTACGATCATTGATGCTGTCAGCTTTTGGGCATCCCGCCGTCGGACGCCGTTGCAGTGTGCGGCACCGAGCACGGCCACAACCGAACCGGGAGCCTCCTGTCAGGCACAAGGCGAAGGCGTGCAATGAGATCTTGTGAATATTGGGGGAGGGGGGTCCGGGAGGGGGGTCCCAGGGGGGGTCCGGGAGGGGGGTCCCAGAGGTTCCTGTGTGGGCTAAGAGCATGCTAAGAGCTGGCCTTCTTCTGGCAAACTTTCTTGATGCTCTCGGCGAGAATTAAGTCTCGATCACGCAGCAGAACCTGCAAGATGACGCGGAGGAGCACGGCCTGTCAAGATGTGTCAAGTTCATTCAAGTTCAACAAGCTCTGGGAGCAGACAACCCGGTCCCAGCTCTCACGGGGTTGTTTTGTCTTGTTCCTTACACGACCTGTGAGGGTGCTGCTGGCGCTCTCGTAGTGCACACTAGCAGCTCCTCGGCTGCGATCATGACAAGATCACCGATAAGACCACTCGGTAGTACCTCTCAAGAGTGAAAAATGCAGCTGTGATTTGTGTGGGCTTTGCTTGGCACAGACTGCTAGTCGCGGTTGTTGGCTCCAGCACTCGAAACAATTGCTCAGTAGTACTCATATTATTCAGCAAGTCTAAAAACAGCAAGTCTAAAACTAGGAGCAGCTCCGAGCATGCACGACTGCGCTCCGGGTCGAGCACCGCGCATATCAGGTAGAATGCCACCACAGCGGCTAGCAAGGTTGGTGCCTGCGGTCCAACCAGTGTCGAGCGAATCGGCACTGGTAAATGTCTTTCTGTCGGTGCCTTCAGCGCGGTGGAGAGCAGGTAGCGTGGCACAGCAACCACAAATCCGAGGATCCTCGGCGTGTTGTGATGGACAAAACGCTGTGGGAAGCCTTGCATGCTTAAACACGCACCGCTGCTTATTCCACTCCAATCACCCTCTGCTGGCAGAACAGTTTGTCTGAACTGGGCAAGAATGCAGTGGTCTCTTGCGTTTGCGTTGTCACACGGGTTGGTTTAAGCAAGCGCACGTTGCTGCACTTCAAGAGAGGGCCAAAAGAGCTAGAAGCTGTTAGCTCATGAAAAGTGCTCGTGAAAACACATGGGACACCCCTTTTGTTCAAATTTCAACTGAGCAGACACTGTCCAAGAGCTTCTCTTGAGCATGTTCACTTGAGCAAATAAAGTCCGAGAGCTTCATTTGGGGGAGGCTCTACTAAATCACAACAGCGCTTGAGCTTTTTGAGATAATGCGTCGCATGCCTTGGGGGCCGTCGCTTGGAGAAGTCGGAGCAACCGAGTCAAGACCATTGCCTCGCTTGAGACAGACCAGGTTATCCTTCAGATTCGGAACTCCAAATCTGCTGCAAGAAATCCAAGCACGACCAGGTCGCACTGCCCAGTCACAATAATGAATGGAGCTGATAATCGGTTCCATTTGGACTAAAGTTCTGCCAATTGAGAGACCATCCCTCCTTGTAGTCGCCTCAGTCCTAAAGGGAAACAGCACTTGCAGATTTTGATAGATTTTGCCTAGCTGGCGAACCACTAGTCCTGATCCGGTTGTAAAGATAAAGGAGCCCAATGCACCTGCACTACCACGTGCACTAGAATCATATCTTGGGCGGGGTCACGAGAGCCCATCCGACAATGACACACATGCTGAGGCCATCGCAGCTCGGGATCTGCAAAGTCTGCGAGGCCAAGCCCCTGAAGATTAGTCGCATGTACTCACACGCATGACAATCAACAGCAGGTCAAAGGCATCCAATGGATTCTTGATCGGATGGCCTCCCCAGATGCCGCGCTGCCCTCCTTCCTGAACAGTAGTGCAGTAACGAAGGGCGAGGAGGGAGGGAAGGGCCGAGAGCTGATGAGATGAAATTGGGTGGCCCGGCTCAATAACTAAATACGTTAACTACTACTACCTGCTAATGGCTACTACTCCTCCTCCTGCAACGAACAACAGCAACAGGAGCAGTGGACGTGGCGCAGCAACGGCAGCACCACCAACAACACAGCAGCAGCACCCCTCACGGCCACAGCTGCGGCCACAACCCCACTCACAACTCAGCCGATGCCCCCACACAAGCGCACAAAACAAGCACTCAAGGAGGTTGACACCTCAAGCACTCAAGCTTGTTATAATCAGTTGCACAAGCAGAAGCACAAGCTGCCTCTTTCTCAGGTTGGCCAAACTGGCCTCAGAAACGTACAAGGACTGCCTCTCAATTGCAAAGTTGGTCCAGGGTCAATGAAAATTGTGGGCAGCGTGGCTTGCCGCACACCTCCATACGTCAGCGCTAGTAACGATAGAGCTGAGTTGCAAGCATCTGCTATCAGGCTATGGCGGTCACACCTGGGCCCAGAGCCATCCCGCTGATGAGTGCGGAACCTTCGAATTGATACAAGACGGGGTCATACAAGGGTCTGCATCATCGTGGCTACAACGTGGCTACAACAGGAAACCAATGTCTGGTGGTAGCGACATCACACCTCCGCCAACTGCAGCGACATGTGGCGCATTCTAGTGCAATCCAAACACATGGCCCAGCCTGTTCTTTGCCATCCTTCCAAAGGTGATAGCAAGTCATCGATCGCCGCCCTCCGCAAGCTGGACATGACCAGCGGTGACTAGCGGAACACCAATCCTCTATCAGCAGAGAGCATCCTCAAAAGGGAATGAGCGCTTCTTCACTAACGAAATTTGAAACAACTCGTACAGTATCCGGCACCTCCGGTAACTCCGGTGACTCTGATAAGGTTGTAGCACCCCCTCGTGAAGATGCAAAGTCAAGCTCTGGCACAACCTCGGGGATACCTTTGGGCAAATGGTTAACCGGCTCCTTCTACGTGCTTGACCTTTAACTCTCATTGCGACCCTCCCCCCAAACCACAACACTGACATGCAAAAGCTGCAGCTTTGCTTAGGTGTCGCGACGATTCGCGATGTGTGCCCGGGCCAATGACGCGAATGACATTTTGGATCATTTTGGTGCGTGCGTGCAGCCTGCCGGCTGTGCTGATATCCCTGGTCAAATCCTCGATTCGCTGGTCGCCGAGGACCTGAGAACAATTCATGAGGCACTGTTCCATGAGTGGCTGTCGAAGACTCCCTGCTGACCTCACGAGGCTGCAGAAGATCGGCCCGCGGCCACGCCAACACCACTGGCCTCCGCGATTTCTGCAGCGGCCTGCCAACTATACATACTACATGCCTGCTGTCGTGTCGGCATGTGCAACAAAACTGCAACACAGGAAGATGCAGTTCTTTTGACTGGCGCACGCATGTAGGGATCAGGACGCTCAAATGCTCTCACTCCGGCGTGACCATGACCAAGCAGCCAAAGTGCACACCCTCTGAACCAGGCACGCCATCACAAATGTCCTCCTCCATGTTTGCCTCAAAGTCTCCGTGCGCCTCCTCTTCGAGGCAACTTTTCCTGAGTCGCAGTCCGGTGCAGCGCGCACGGTGTAGGCTGCGCAGATGCTGAAGCAACAAAGCCTCCCCAACCCCCTCCACGTGCTTATACATGCGTTCCCTTGTACCAAGCCACAAGCAAGAGCCGTCAAAGTCTCTGACTTCCTGCAAAGTGGACAGCGTGCCAACATGCTCCGAAGAAGGTATCGCATTTTATGACAAGACCGGGAGAGCGTTCGGTACTTCACGTCCTTCGCTCCAACAGGCTTGTCTTCTGTGGGTAGCTCGATCTGCACGCTGCAATTCTGAAGATCTTGCCTGCAGGGTGCTCCAGTTCATGGGACTCGCTACCCTTTGAGGCCCTTTGCGCACGCTTTGAAAGAGAGTCACTAATGCCTACACGACAGAATACATGCAAGGACCGACACAGAGCTGTCGCTTGATCAGGACCCCTTCTCCGCTAACCAACGGAAGACGTGTTCACTGAAACATGCAGCAGCTGTAAACTGCCCCATATCCGGGAAAGCCTCGGGACTTTGTCGGCAATCGCTTTCATGCCAGACTGGTAGTGCTGAACCCCTTGCCATGACGTCAAACTAGAACTTCGTTCACTGTTTGGGCTTTTGTTAAGCTGGAGGAGCAACTTGCCTCAACTGCAGCTACCACGGAACCGACTACGCATTGGCACAGCATGGACATCGAATCTCTCGTGGAACTTTGTCAAAACACCGTCGGCACTTCAGTAGCATGGACACTGCCTAGGATGTCTGACAAGGATCGAACGTCGAATATGCAGATCGCACGTCGTTTCAGGCAGGTCCCGTCAGTCGGCTGGCAGCTGCCACCTCGCTGCTCTCATGTCAAAACATTAACTTCTGCGATGTGGAGTTTTCCCCAGCGGGTTGCAGGCTTGAACATCAGACTTCCGCCCATGTCCCCTACAGGCTTGTGGTCTTCCACGTGGTTTTAAGTAGTGGTTCAAGTAGTGGTTCAATCAGTGGTTCAACGCAAGCCCGAAGCCAAGCTGCACTGTGTGTTGAAGAGCGCCTCCTCCTGTCACCAGTAGGGATGGGGTAGTGCATGTTTCACGTGAGCGGGGAGCGTCTGTGATGATGCGAGACGGACGGTTGACAAGACAGGTCCGTTTCTCCCAATGCTTGAGTCGCAGAGAGCAAGTGTAGACGATCATTCCTACGGTCCTATTCTTCCTTGCCTGAGCGCTGTCCATCTTCTGAGGTTCCTCACATCCTTCGTGCGTGCCTTCCACAGCTGGAAATGCCCATTGACAAGAGCATTCAACTTCATCAGTCTCTACCTTTGGAGGTCGTCAAGACTTTAGCCGACTACCCTCTGACAATTCACAAGTGCCCAAAGACAACAGCATCGGACGAGTTGCGCCGCACGTCGCGCCGCTTGCGGTATCTTCGGGCTTCCAGCGAGGAGTTCCTTCTCACTCGAAACCGGAACCGCTCGGACAGCAGAACTCGAACATTGATAAAAACTATTCAACATATGCCGGAGACAGTAATGCCTCTGTAATCCGCCCGTACCCCCCTCTGCTGCGCTCGTGTTCACCCTTGCATAAAAACGGAGAGGTACATCACTAGTACAATCCAAGTGGTTCCAAGTGCATCCTGGGGTCTGGCGAGTCTTTCGAATCTGGCCCTCCTCGGAGCCCTCGACCGTCAACTCAAACGACTCAATGTCTTCATCGTGCCGCAAGGCCAGACCCAGGACGAAAAGAATGCCGAACTGGAACAGTCTCAGGCGTAGCCCGGGCCCGCGTCGCAGGGAATCTCCATGCATACTATGAAGTTGGCAAAGACGGAGTCGTCAGCGAGCACTGTGCCCCACAGCCAAAACGTGCACTCTACACAGCACATGATAAGAAAAGCTAAGTCAGTGCTGGGTGAACACATGAAATCCGATCGGAGCAAAGGCTCTTGCAAACAACTTAGCTGTGAGCCGAAAAGGCCTGACCTACACAATCTCACAATAGTTCCTGGCACTCCCAAACACCCACCGGCAGTGGCAGTGGGCAACTCTGTCAAGGTTGCAAACATGGGAAGGAGGATAAGGAAGTTGCGTGTGGCCACAAGGCCTGCATTTCGTTGTCGAGAATCGAGCGAAGAGGACTCCCGGGCTTTTGCGTCTCCTCGATACTTTGCCAGAAATACTCTGCGAAAACGCAATGCGCAAAAAAAATAATTGTGGTAACTCGAAGGACAACGAAAGCTAGCCCAGACTGACGCCAGTATGGATTAGACACGCCGCACACCACCACCGCCGCCGCCGCCGCCGCAGCCACCATCACACTTTCCACTCTCCACCACCCACATCCAAACTCCCCCACACACCATCACGCACGCACACACGCACCCACGCACGCACGCACGCACGCACCCACCCACACACACACACACACACACACACACACACCGATACACGCAAACACCATAACCGCCATGACCACCTCCGCAGAGTGGTCGCACCCCGCCTCCACCACAAACACCACAACCACCAGACCACCACATACCCCGCCGTTTTCCGAAACACGCGCGCGCCTCAGAGAACGCGTGCTCACACCCCCGCCCCCTTTTCAATTTAAGGCAATTAAACAAGGCACCCAGGGGGGTTTGATCGACCTGAAGCCGAAGCCGAATTAGTGACGCTTCATTGTCGTAGGTGATGCCGTATTGTCCGACGCCGCATTGCGGGGTGACGCCGAATTGTCCCCTGACGCTGAACTACAGCGTGAAGCCGAATTACCCCCTGACGCCGAATTGTGAAGCCGAAGAACCCCCTGATGCCGAATTGCGAAGCAATGTTACCCCATGACGCCGAATTATGAAGCCGAATTACCCCGAATTACCCCTGACGCCGAATTATGGTTCCTGACGCCGCCCACGTCGACGCCAATGGCTTTGGAGGAGCTTTTACTAGAGCAGTTTTTGGAGTCTTTTGGGAATTTGTGCCCCAGCGACAACCCCCATGCTTGCCAAGAGTCGGCGGTCACTTGGGCACTAATTCTTCCTGCAAGAGAGCCCTGAGTGAGCGTATTATCTGATTATTTCACATCCAACGACCTGCTTGCAGGACTTGCTCTTGCTCAGTGTCGCTTCAATTTGTCCCCAACTGACCGCGCATCTTGGGGAGCGATTTTTGGAGCAGCTTTAGCTTTTGGACACTGGAAGTTTTTTGTGAGGTCTTTGGAGTTGAATTTCGTGCCTCAAAGACAACCCACTGCAAGCCTCCTGATTCGGCTTGGCAATGCGTCTCCGCCTCCTAGTGCGGATTCGCAATGCGTCTTCGCTTCCCAATCGCCTGCCAGTGTGTATTTGCCTCACAATGACTCAGTGCGTGTTCGCCCAATGCGGCCTCGCAATGCTCCCAAAACCCCTCCCCCATCCCCCCCCCGACCCCCACACCCAACACAACAGCCATCAGGCCGTCAACGATAAGCAAATCCCCCCACCCAAACAACACCCAGCATCATCTCCCCCCCTTAACCTGACCCCCCCCATTCACGGCGGCCTCGCGTTATCGGTTAAATCCGCCGAGGCCGGAGGCCTGAGGCGTTTGATCTCGGGAATCAATCATCCAGCCACATTGAGGCCGGGTTTTTTTGGTCCGAACGGTACCCCTCGCAGTCGACCTGTATCCAGCTGCGGCCGACGTGCCTGGACCAGCACGGATTGGGCCCAGGTTTCGGCCCTCCCCCACCCTACGCCCTAAGCCTGAAGCCCTAACCCTGTAGCTAGCTAAGCAAGCCCTGAGCCCAAGCGCTGAGCCCAAGCTTCGAGCCAAAACCCTTGCCCCCCCTCCCTGCCCCTCCACCCCTCCCTTCCCCCCCCCCCCAAACCCCCCCCCCCCCCGAAACCCCACCCCACCCCCCCACTGCGCTTGTTGCGGCCCCTCACCCCCACTACCCCTTCCTGCTGCCTCGGTACCCTTGCCGAGGCGGCCTCGCGTTAGCGATAAAATTACATCAATCTGCCACGCTGGCTTTCGTGATAATGTGTCGCACACACTCCGTCCATGGCAGCAGCACAATGGGTCTCCTCCACTCTGGTCCACCGAGTTTTGCCTGGGGTTTTCACCAGTACCGACATCGATTAGAAACAGCATGCTGTCCGACTGTTCATTGCCCAGCTGCATGTCTCCAGCACTACGGCACTGAGCTCGCTTTGCTCAGCCAGCTTCCTCTCGTGCAGGATGTGGAAAAAACGAGTTTCTGATTCCTTCCCTCTCGCCCAAGGCTGGGTCGTACTGCGACAATTACTGCACAGTTTGCTGCTTGATGAAGTTAAACAATCGGATTGCCTTTATATGGATTTGCTTCAAACGTTCAACATTTGTAACCGAAGTGCCTTGTCACTGCAGTCGCCTTCTGCACCGAACGCCTGAGAAACAATGCTGGAAAGCTATGGCCCTACCGTCCCTGCCAATGTTCCATCTCGGCGCCATACGGATTGAAGTGTACCGAGGCGATGAGCACCACTTCTTTGCCACTCGAAGGCTCGATAAAGGGCAAGACCTTCTCGAAACTTCACAAGAGTCTCCGAGAAAGCATCTAGCAAGCGCGTAGCCGCTAGCGCTAGCGGCTGCCTAGCTGATGCCAGTACCCGGCCTGAGGCTCCCGGGCAGTGGACCGGCGTGCACTTCGCGCAGCGGCGGCAAGCACGAGCGGCGCAGCTGTCCACGCCCCACAGTGACGACGCGCGAGGGCTGCGCGGTGAGTTCGCGCAACTTGCCCAGGTCTCCTCGGCCGCGTGCGTGTCTCGACCAGCCTGCCGAGACACTCCAAAGGAATCCCCGAACTCTTGCTGCGGATGCGCCCCACTCATTTAACAGCCTGCTGCCGCATGATGCTGCATGCAGGCCACAATGGCAAGACATGTTGTGCACACAGACACACAACAGAGACACTCCACTCCGGAAGAAGTCTCCTGCTTTGGCCGATGGGCGGCACAAGCAGCTGCAAAGCCGCCATTTTTCACTTTCCGAGCCTATTCCAATTTAGAGCACTTTTGCCCTTCGAAGCATCCCTTTTACGAGAAGTCGTGTTACAAGCCGCAGTGCTGTTGCCGCCTTTGGTGCTCCAGTTCCAGAATTGCTGTGCAGAATCTGCTACTCAGTAGTAAGCGGGGTGTTATATGCCGCTGTGAGCCACGGCTTGGCCGGCGTGAGGGAATGTGAGGGATTGAGCCTTTCTGAGCAATGTGCAACTGTCGAGGACTCGCCATGACTCACAAGGAACATTGCCACTGCAGCTTCTTTTGATCACCCAACTCGCCTTCGCTCAGCAGCCTTGGCACATTGCAGGCTATGTAGCAGAAAGAACCTACTTGCGAGACATGAACACCACACCTTAGCAGAATTGCAACAGTGCCAGCCAGGCTGCGGGTGATGCTGAACGGACATCTAGCCGTGGCCGTGAGCGGTTGTCTGGCCGTGAGCGGCCGTCTGGCCGTGAGCGGCTGTCTGGCCGTGAGCGGCCGTGGCCATCTGGCCGTGAGCGGCCGTGGCCGTCTGGCCGTGAGTGGCTGTCTGTAGTCCGTGAGCGGCCGTGTCCCTTGCCTGCGCGAAAATCGTGAAAGTCATTCACGGCTTATGTACATTTATGAACGATTCCGAAACAATGCCTCGATCTGTTCCGAAAACAAGTTTTTCGCACCTACAAGCACGGGCCCTGCCTGTCAAGCCGTGCCTACTTCAACAGTTACTGTCAGCTGTGCTGAAGATCGGCGAGCTGGCTCATGGGAAGGCTCACGGGATGGCTCATGGGCAAAAGATCGTGCAGACGACAAACTGCGCAAGCCTGGCTGTGATCGATCTCGATCTCGATCTCGGGTTTTTGCAGAAGCTGGTGGCGGCCAAACGCATTCGCCTCAAGTTGTCAAGACACTCTTTCTAAGCCTTCATGTCTGGCAGCCGTGAGGGTACCTTCAATGTCGGCACTGCCATGCCATTAACATGCTGTGACCTTTTGCCAAGTGGCGATGGCGCAATTCTCCCTGCGTCCGCAGGCGAGCGACCAAGTCCTGTTTTGCACTAGCTGAATCTTGCTGACAGCGGTGTTCAGCCCTTCCTAAGTCTTGGTTCAAAACATCCGGCTGTCCTCCATCGTTTCGTCGAAACCTGCTCTCGCCCCCCACCCCCAGTCTCCCTAAACCCTAAACCCTAAACCCTACCCTAAAACGCGGAGCTTCACACAAGCTACTGTCAGAGATGGAATGGCATGGAATGGCACTGAACCTCTATGTCCACACAGCCTGGCCTTTGAATGTGTCGAAGTAGGCTAGATGGGCATCACAGAGGAGCTCGGCGATGTCACAGGTGGAGCCTCAGGGCAAGAATTGAACTCAGCAGATACCGATCGCAGGACGAAGTGACTGCTGCTTTCCAGGAACGGGAGCCCTCGATCACCAGTTCATGGTTGACGTCATCGAAGCGTATGCTGTTTGTGCCGCTGGTAGCCTGCATCCTGTCCACGACCTGAGATACACAGGCAGCTGATCAAGACTTTGAAGAAGCACGTGTTCTGACCCTCTGTTCAAGACGGAGAAGAGTGGCAGTGGAGCATCGGAGAAAGGATGAGAAAGGAGCGGCCTTTTGCAACTTGGGACTCCGAACATTGGTCCCTGCGTCGACTCAGCAGTCGTCATACGGAGAAGGAAGATGATGGCATATGATGGCAATATCATGCTCCGCATGCTTAGACCTGCCTCCTGCGATCGCCTGACCTTGAAACTTGCCATGAAACGCCTATGCCGCAGCCGAGAGGCAGCCCCATTGCGGCCTAACATCCAGCTCTTCCTCACACAGGGCTGAGACTGTTTTCTTATGCAGAAGGAGCTAGAAAGCGGAGCGCTGAAGATGTGGAGAGCTTTTGCTTTTGGCTGCACAGTGTGCAATGTGTGCAATGTGTGCAATGTGTGCAATGTGTGCAATGTGTGCAATGTGTGCAATGTGTGCAATGTGTGCAATGTGTGCAATGTGTGCAATGTGTGCAATGTGTGCAATGTGTGCAATTTCACCCCCATGTCCTTCCCTTCTCCACAGGCAGGCGCCGCTGCTCCTCTTCGACCTGGTCCCGGATGGCGTGGACAGCCTCCTCGGGTTTCATGTGGACCCTCTCGCTTTTCTTGTTTATATATATATATTATGTATATATGTATACATGTATACATGCATATATGTATAAATGTATATATAGAGCAGTATTTTTGCAAGACTGTGCAAGACCAGAACGTCGCCGGCATCCTCCGTCTGGCCCACAACGTAAACGTTCTTCACGTCCCGTTCCTGCGCCAGATCCCGGCCGAACAAGAGCGAGACGCTGAATCTCCCAATGTTTGCCGGAGCCTCTGTCGCATCAACCAAAATTCTCACGCCATATTCCTTCTGCATCGCCTGGAAGAGGTTTATGAACTGTCTACTTCACCGTTGACTGCCACTCTCCAGACCACACCACACACCTAGACTGCGAACTAGCAGAATGATCTGGACAACGTTTCTTTTGCGAGCTTCCTGAGCCTCGAATGAATGCAATGCAGTAAATGCCATACATGTTGTGAATGAATAAGGACTATATTTCTGAGGCGCGCATTGCCATACGTCTGCAGTGTTTTTAGCGGAGGCAACCGATTTCCTGAGCCCCGCGGGCCCTCACGATACGTACAAAACCTTACAGGATGAAGCGCCTGATCCTGGTACTTATGCTTGCACTTGTCCCAAGTACTTTCCCTGCCTGGATGTTTGTGCCACCCTTGCCAATGAAGCGCCCCACAGCCCCTTTGCGCAAAGGGAACTCCGCCTTGAAAAAGCCTGACATGCCATGAGCACATGCCCGAGCAGATCGCTACAGGTAGGGAATGTGAAAAAGTATGAAATAGCTCAATTGCAAAGGACTTCCCCGATCTTCACCCCGTGAAATCGTGTGCCAGACCTGTGCCTTCTGCAGAAACATCCAGAAACCCTCAGAGACCGGAGGCGACTTCTGGGGCCACACAGGGGGGCCTTCCGGGGCCCGGCGCATGTCTACATCGGCCAGCTTCTTGACCTGCGGCCAGGGTCTGAGATGCGGAAGGCTCAGAGGAGGCTCAGTGGACTTTTGAGGGTACTCTGGGGCACATTGGGCACATGCGTCATCCGCTTCCAAGCCTGGCGCTCTGCCAGCGCCTTTTGTCGCGTCTGCTGGGCCTCCTCAAAGCATTTCACCTCTCGTTCGGCAACTTTTTGCTCAAGTGAAGCTAGGCACAAGAAAATGCACAAGCTGCACTTTGGACACTTTGGACCCTTTGGACCCTTTGCACATCTTTGGACTCTCGGTTCCCCTCCGTTCCGGACATCCGTCTCCGCGCCTTTTCATGGTTCTGCAGGATGGAGGGGATCAGCATCTTGGCTCTCTGCACTGCCTGCACCAACCCAAAGCGAATACCCTCAAGCATTTTCCCCTCCTGTTCACAGGGCGAAGCAGGGGCTGTGAACTTGGCGTGTCGTTATGGGGGGGGCAAAGGGGGCGGCGCTTGTGCACTGGCACTGGCACTCTCCCAAAAGTGTCCTAAAACGCAAGCAGACGCTTTGAGTAGCTCGTGCCATTCAAAGCGCCCACATTTGATTTTTACAACAATCCTTAAACATCTAAAGAATCTGTGCGATCCCATCTAACCAAAGGAGCCTGGAATCGCACAGAAGGTGCAAAGCGGTGCTCCCGTGGCTCTGGAGACGGAAGAAAATGACAGAGGAGGCAAACTGAGGACCCCAACTCCGCAGCCGCGGTTGGGGGGCAAAATGTTGGGGGGCAGAATGCGGAAAACGCGGAAAGAGGCAATGCAACAGCACATGATCCGCATGCAGCGAGTCGATCAGTCGATCACCTTCGCTTGCTGGAACCCTTCCAAGTCGCATAAGCATGGGAAGCATTGAGGCCCTCTGATCCTCTGTAGGCCCAGCATGTAGTCCAGTACAATCCTACAAGATCGTACAAAGTACAAGCCAGGACCTCCGAAACTGCCCGACAACCCCAAAAAAACACGTCCCCAGAGCCCGAAGCCATCCTTCTGCCATGGCATGTCATGGGGTTGGCCTTTTTGGTGCCAATGGCGATGACCTTGGCCTGTGGAGGGTCCGCACTGTGCACCTGGTATTTTGCACTCTTTGCCCAACTGCAAGTACTGTGCACAATGGGACGCAAACCTTTTGCTCACTTCCTTCAATAAGCTTCAACGAACTCGACAAGCAGCATATGTAGATGTCCGACGACGCGCCCCTTCACAGCGTGCGCCTTCAAAAGATCGGAGGGAGCGCAGCGAGCCTTGATACAGCGTAGGAAGTTGAGGCTTCATCAGGCACGGGATGTCGCCGGATGTTAGCATCATGTGATCACCAGAAATATCTTGGGCGAACGCATCACCGCTCTGGAGGCCCACTGCCAAGCACTCCACCTGAGCCGAGCCCAAAGTGAAGTTGTCTAAGTTGCTTCTGCAAGGCTTTCGCTATGTCGGATCTAGAGAATGCTTCTGCTTTGTTGTGCAGATCTGCGCAGCCATTGCACAGAAGGTGCTGCGCGGGGCCGTGTGCATAACAGCCTCGAGACTCTACTGACAGTTGCCCAAGCCCTGCACTTCTTGTGATTTTCTTGTGGCGGCCGATTTTTCCACTGCTTTCGCACAGCTTGCTGGGAGCTCTGCTCGTCGAAATGCCGTGGCGGCATCTGGAGAGTCAAGCCATCGCAAGTACGAGGCATCAACTGCAACCTGGCCGATGTGGCGACGGCTGACCAATCAGAAAAAGGATCTCAATTCCGAATGCTTCGCACGTGAGTCGACAGGCCTCCTCCTTCTGCAGGACGCCGGCTACCTCGGCTTCAGTGTTCATCGTCCAACATTTCGAACTTCCGCAGCCTGCGGCACGTACAAGATTATGTAAGACGAAGATTCATTGTACAAGTAAGATTCAGACATTCCCCTCTCGGCTGCTGCAGGGCCGGAGGCGTGCTCGAGGCATCAGGACCTCTCCAGCTTCTCGGAGAAGTTGGGAGAAGCTGTGGGGGGAAGCTGAAATCAGCAGGCTCTTCATGACTCTGCGCCTCTCCAGAGGACCCTTGCCTCAGTTCAACAAGGCTTGCGGAGAGCTACAATGTGCTACAATATTGCTACAATGCTACACAACATAGGCGACGGAGTTGCGCAGAGGTGAAGATTAGACCATGCTTGACCCTTTCAGTCCACTCACAAGACCAAGCGTGTTGTCAGTGTTGTCAAGTTATGTCAAGTTCTCTCAAAAGGGTCCTGGCTGTACCCGCTCTGGCCAGCGAAGGTGCCAAAGCGACTCCAAGCCTTGTCGGAAGGGGGCAAAGTTGGGGAAGGGTTTTGCGAACTCTGAGTGAATTTTGGAGATCGATGGAGCCAATCTCTGTTCTTTTGTAGAGGCACAAGCGCGATATATGACTTTTCAGGCTCAAGCAAGTATGTTGAGACCAACAGCTGAGGCAACAACGAGCATGCACCTGCCATATTGAAACTCTGCAGAAATATAGCGTTGTTGCTACAAGTATCAAGAACGTGCGATAGCCAATGTAACTGGCGGTTGTCATTGCCCGTTCATTGAACCCTCGAACCCTTGCTCAGCTTTTCTGGGATACCAAACGGGTGATCGCAATTCTGCCGAATCTGGTACGCAACACTCCCAGCGACATCGAAGAAGGCGGCCGGTCGTGTTGGCCCATATGGTTTGCCCGGGGCCTTCAACAGATTAGGGGTAGCCCTGTGCATCTTCCTGGTCAAGGCGAGCGCTCGGTTCATAAGATCCTGCAACGTGCTCACGGCCTCCATGGAAAATGCCTCCATTTCATCGTACTGTATGGATGCACACTCTGATTCAGCAACCGGTGATGTATCCATGTCACGTACGGAGCGTGGGCGGTGCGCACGACGCCATGCAACCACTCTTCAAGATACCATGGTTTACGGCTGGTGATTCAAGCGCACACGGACTCGAAGTCCATAACGTTGACGCAAGTCCATACTGTTGACACTTCTGGAGTTGATGGTACCAGCACTGCGCACACTTCTACAACGATAGCTTCGCGGGAAACGTAGTCGCACAACAAAGGAAGCCTGAACCCTAAGCCTTTGCCAGCCTAAACCCCAAGCCTGTGCCACGGCCCAGCCACCAGGTGCCGTTTCCTCTGCAAAGACCTGCACCATTCACAGACAAACGAAAGCTTGCGTTTAGCACTTGTACACGAACCTTCGCCTGCACAGCTTGCAGCGAAAGAGCCTCCCAAAGCCTTCTAGACAGTACCCACACCAGCCATAAAAACCTCTGGTGCCAACGCCTCATACTCCACCAGGTCTCCTGTGGCCGGGTCGAAGTCCTTCCGTGTCGAGAAGCGACGACAGACTTGCAACAGAGAGTATGCTCACGAAGGGGTCCCAGGCACGGGCACTGCAAGGCAATCCGAGTCCTCCGGCGCCCGTCTGGGCGAAGGCATGCGAACATCCTCTCAGCAGAGATTGCAACTCACACCGTGCTTTCGATCATGGTTCAGAACACGGTTCGGACATGCTCAGACTGTTTCGCTGTTTCCGACGAGCTTCATCACTCATTTATGCTTCCAAAAGCATATCAACAAGCTTCAACAGCAATGTGCCACAGGACCCAATCGGCTCACTTGCAGATTCCCCTCCTGAAGCTTGCAAAGCACATCATTCCAAGAGCCCTCCTGCGGATCACGTGCATGGGCTGGCGAGCACCAAAACAAGTTTATGCCAGCGTAGACCCCAAACAGTGAGAGACGCAAGAGCATTCCAAGGGTCCTCCAAACATACACCAAGGGCACTCCAAGCGCTCCAGACAATATTCGAAGAAAACCCCTCAAAGAACTCCAAGAGCATCCCAAGAGCGAGGAATAGCGCTGCGCTTCACGCACGTTTCGCCGGCGACGATCGCACAACGCAATCTAACCACCCGTTACTCTGAACGTTTTTTTGGCACCCTGTTTGGGGAAAACTATGAGTACATAGTACAGAGCATGCAATTGGCTGCAGCGACAGAAAGCCGCAGTCGACTGCAAACAGCATTTTCGGTACTGGCACATGCTGATAAAAAGGGCAGCCAACTGGGTACTCCTCGAAGCAGCAGAGAACCTTTGTCTGCAAGCCATTGCAAGCCGCGCCAAGAAGACTCTAGAGCACTCAAGAGCACAACAGCAAAGCGCAGCAGCTGCTATGCGATGCTCAAGATGCTGGCAAACTTTGCTACACTGCCGGCAAAGAGCACCCTGATCCGTGATGTCCCTGATGCGGGCATTGTACCTGGGCGGCTCAGATCAGCCCAAATTCACACATTCTCATCCTCGAACATCATGTCAAACTGAGTGGCGGAGCACAGAGCACAACGCTAAGGCATTAGTGCATTAGAGCTTGGTGAACTTGTGTTGGTGCACTTGCATGGGTTGTATGGGCTGCTGCAAGCTCCCTGAGCTGGGCACCAGATGAACGGGCATGCTGTGCAGCGGACTTCTACATCACCAAACATCAGGCACTGGCTTCTACTTGTGCTCTTGTTGTTTTGTTGTGCAGCCATCTGCAGCCCATAGCTTGAAGCTCGCAAACACAATCGGGAAACCCACTCTTCACACTCAATTCCTGGCTTGAGCCCTGCATTGCAAAGTAGTTTGATGATTTTTGACACAAGGATGAAGAGAGCGCAAGATTCATCGCAGCGTGGCAGCAACTATCGCGTAGTCAATACCACGCTATGTACTGTTATACATTCTCGAGCCTTGGGTGGGGATATGTGTGCATCTCATTTCCTCTGTCTGGACTGTCTGGATGGTAAATGATATATGGGCAATAAAAAAACGCATCATGCAAAAGTCCACCCTGTAGCGGACTCACCTGTGCAATTTTGAGAGCATTACAGGGGTTGCGGGACATGCTGACCGTTCGCGAAGGTTTCGAGGGTTTAGGGTTCAGGGCTGCGAGGGCCCCTGCGGCCCTCCCCTAACCCCGCAACCCTAAGTCTGTGAACCCTGTGAAGCCGAACAACAACCTTGAAAAGACCCCAAAAAAACCAAACCTGATTCTTGCAGCGATGCGACGTCGCGGGGGGAGGGGGGGGGGGGGGCCACCTGGCTCGGCTTCGACTCCACGGAAGGAAAGCGTGCCGCCCGATCTGTGGATACTGAAGCCGAAAGGGGCGTCAGGGAGTTAATTAGGGGTTATGAGGGGTTATGAACTGCGTGAATGAAAGATTTACCCACCGCCTTCGTCGTGAAACTGGCAGATATACAATCCGCCGAGGCCCCGGGCCGTAGGAGTATGAGACTCACGACACCGACACAGGCACCCCAACCAACAGGCCCAAAATCCACAAGCCCAGTGCCCCTCAACCTGGCACCTACAAGGTCCCCCCCCACCGCCCCCCACGCCCGCCACCCCCCCCTTGGAAGATTTGCATCTATCACACAGACCCGGTCTAGTTCTCTCTGCTCCTTTACTTGCCAATGGGAAACACGAGCGGCCTCCCTGAACTTGTTTTAACGAAGGCTGCCACTGCGGGTCTGGATCCTGATGAGCGACGTGCTTACCATTTGATAGCAGTTTAAATAGTATCTGTCAGTTTGCGAGGCGAAGCTCAAACTATTGAGAAGCTCGACTGCCGAAGTCATTGGCGGCTGCTTCGCATAGAAAACGGCAGCATGCCAGACAAGTCTACTGGCCAGCCGATGGCCGAGGTGTTTGGCAGAGGCTCAGAGTCCCTTGCTGACTTTTGGTCCCGAGCCCTGGCAGGAAAGATTGCTCGAGTCAATTTGTGTTGATCGTCTTGCCGCATGCCATGTAAAGAAGCTTCGAGCCTTCTTGATGCCCTTCCCGTCGCCCTCTTCCACCCCCAGGTCGAAGGCATAAAGCTCCTTGCCGTGCGGTGTGCAAGCTGCGCATGACTCCCTGTTTGCTCCTTCGCTGTTTACCCCGTGATATGCTGTGACAACGTGCCTTTGGGCGCTTCACCACCACCGTCTTCGGCCTAGTCCGGTTGGCGAGAGCGTCCGGAAAATTCTGGACCCCAACGTCTGCACACATCAGATGCTGGGAACATACTGCAATACTGTAACATACTGTAACATACCTGCCTCAAAGACTCGACCCAGTCCAAAAAGGCTTGCTTGGTGTCCTTCCCGATCTCCGTGGGTTCTGGGCGAGGCAGGCAAAGAATGCTTTTGGGTATGGCCCGCATCTGCTGTCTGTTCTGCACTACACCTCCGAGGTCGCAGCTGACGGCCACATGTTGCACGTCGACTTTTTCTGGCAAGCATGGGAGGGTCAAGGATTGGCACATGCAGACCACTCACGGGAAGCGTGCTCCACTCGTAACGATATGAAATGTGAAATGCAAAAGGCGTGATATGCGAACTCTTCGACATGTGACATTTGAAGTGCTCTGTGAATTGCGAATGGAAACGCGTGAAACATCTGAAATGCGACGTATTGTGACGTGAAACGAGAGAAGTGAAACTTGAAATGGAAATGCTTAAACTTGCTGAAGCAACTGAGTTGCATTTTGTCAACACCACGTTGGCTCAAGACGAAATCCAAAATGTGTGAAAAACACGACTGACCATTGTCTAGAGCTGCTCTCGGACCTGATGCCTGCACCATGCGTCAAGCCACCAACGTCCCCATAAAGGATGTTGCAGTGTGTCGCTGCTTCCTGTCGGATCACGTACATGCACGTCGCATCCAATCCATCTGTGAACCGCAACAACTCGCGATGTCATTGAACTCGCTTCGAAGCCCACCGCCGCTTGCCACTTTACACTGCCTTTTGTTGTCTTCACGCAACTGCAATGTGCTTTGCTTTGGCTTGTTATCCCACGGACACCAGCCCCAGAACCGATTTGTAAGAAGACCTGGTTCTCGTATGCTACGAGGTGCAATGCTCAGCTTCTGTCTGTCGGAGAAGCTGGGGCAAGCCCGGTAGTTGCAGAGGCTCATCAGACATGGCCACAATGCGCAATTGACTGCATGTACCCGAAAGCAAGAGTGTGATTTCACTCGTTTCATGGCTTTCGCTAACTTTTTAGCTTCTGGGCTGTCGGAAGTGGACTTAAAACCCTTCCGCCATGCATAGATGACGGATGCACGCAGGAACACAACGATAAAATTGCACACTCTGGCGTTCCAGCCTACTTTTGCCTGATTCTCAAATGCAAAGATGTGAATGCCGCCACTTACTTGCAAAACCTCGAAAGCTCTGGCACTGCTATGGCTCAGGCCAGGAAGAAGTCCACAGCTGAACAGTCTTCGTGAGCACACATCACGAAAAAACATGGGCTGCCCTGATATGCGTCGAACACACTTGCACTCGATGCTACTTCCAAAGGCCTTCGTCAACTGCCTCCATGACGGTCAGGACCTGGCAGCGTTACCATTCCCTCAAGTGTGCCTGCATGACAGCTCGGTACAATCACGCCGCAGGCACTTCCGGATCTCCAGGCGGGAAAAGGTAGAAGCCGGGTTCTGCAGGTACAGGAGGCAGCTAGGGCGGACGTGGTCGGTACTTAGGCGACTTAAGCCCCTGGCCTCGACCCTCCCTGGTGTGGCTGAGGCCCCAGACCTCAGAACAATTTTCGCCCAACACTCTGAGCAAAGAGTCTAAGGTCACTTCTCACTTCGCTTCTCAAAACATCTCAAGGACCTCAAGGAGATGACCGTCCAGCCTTCGCTGAACTCTGCGGAAGCCAAGCCCCTAGGTCGTTAGGTTTTCGAACTGCGATCATCTTCGCAGCGCTTGGACTCTTCGACTCTCCAAAACGACGCGGAAATCTAGGGATGGCACTGCAAAATGTCCTTCTGCCTTGGATACTGTCTAGTCCCTTGACATGACCAATGGCAGGCTTGCAGCAACACAAACTCATGCCTAGCTCATGCCTAGATGCTCGTCTGATGCCTCCTCTTGTTCACTCCACTCCTCGCCAGAATGATTGCACACGCATTCAAGCTTGCAAAACAACATCTGCCGGGGGGCATATGTCAAAAAGGCACGGAGGTCATCTCACCCCCGAAGACGGGTCTAGATCATGCTTCGGGCCTTCTCAAAAGCCTCCATCAAACTGAAACTGAAAAGACGAGACTTCCGGAGACTTCCAAAGCTGGTCTCCAGCACAACTTGACTTCACTTTTGGCTCAACAAGTTTGGCTCTACTTTTGTTGGCCCCCTGCCTTCAGGACCTCCGAGGCCTTCTTCTTTGGCAGGACCCAGCAGCAGTACCTTGGGGAGGCACTGAGCCAGCTACTCACTGATGTTCGTAAATCTCGGGCGCAAGTTTGCCAAGGCACACTGACTCCTCCACGGGCTTCTTGCGGTCCAGCTCCTCCTCGTCGTCTGGGTCCTGGTACATGGCACTCTACGCCACGGCACGACGGGATTGGGTGCACAGTAGACCAGGGCCTGGTCCAGCTCTCCACCCCAACCAGGCATGAACCAGGGGGCGCCAGCCTGCCGCGTAGCAGGGTTTAGCAACAGGTTCCAGGGGCAAAGAGGGTTCTGCTTCCGAGGCTTCCGAAGCCATGGATGTTATAGGGAGCTTTCCTCAAACAGGAGTTTACTGATAACTCGCTCGTGGACCAGCCCCGTCCCCTAACTGTGCAAGTGGTCGTGCAAACTCAACGTTTTCCTTCGGAACCGTTATCTGCCACGAAGGTGTGACGGCCGAGAACTTGGAATTTCCAATCTACTGTGCCTGCGTCTGACCTTCCACCCTGTTGCGCTTGTTGATGTCCTCCCAGGGGTTGTCGCCTTGGAAGAGTCGCATGCTGCTTGGATCCGCTTGGCTCCCGGTGGCTTCGACCGAGCGCTGCACTCAACTTCGCAGATCGAGCAATGCGAGCATTCCTGCAGGCACTGTAGCAGGCCGCAAGAGGTCAATCGGCTACACCATGCCCACTGCGATTTCGAGGCCTACACAGGAGCCCACAAAACTCACAAAACTTGAGGCCGGCTTCTGTCGTGCACTTCCACGCTAGGGGCTTCCTTCACGAGCACGTTGGCACTCTTTAATCCCTGTCAGCCTAGCCCTTCGTGTGACAGCAGCTGAAACAGCTGCTGCAGCCGCGGCTGCACAAGGGCCTGCAGCTCCTGAACTGAGGCGCTGAGGCATCAAAGGAAGCTATAAGACAAGCTGTGTGTTGGAGCTAAAGCTGGCCTTGCCACTGTCGGGCACTTTGTCTGGGCAAGCCTGTCCAAGCGTGATGGCGATGCACACTTTATCACAGAAGCTTCAGAAGGCTACAATTTCCTGCTGCTCGCCATCTAGTGACGGGAAGAAATGCCTTTCACCATCTTGCCAGACTGCACCCCATGAAGTCGCATCGCGAAACGATCTCAAAAGACTCCTCCAGCCTCGAGCTGGCGCTGGCGTTGCAAAAACCGCTGGCGAGGGCCCCGCCACAACGAACCTTGGCAGCGTGCAAAGCAGCGATACCGTAGCACATCACGGCACATCAGAGCACACTCCATATCACTCCCGTTCACACAGGCCCTGCAATGAGTTGTGGCAGGATGAACAGCAGAGTGAGAGGCTTTCGGCTCTGAAGCCCCAACGCCTTGTCAGAGTCCTGTGCAACTTGCGTCCAAGGGGCGCAGCAGTTTCCATGTCTACGAGGCTCGACCACTGGAGCCACGAGTTTGGCAGATATGAGCAGACCAGCTGTGCATGTGGCGTGTTAAGATGGCCACTACTTCCCCGAGTACTGAGATCTCCTGTTCAACAACAGCTGTGTAAAGAGCTTTGAACATGAAGCTTGAACCGAACCGCTTGCTGGTATCGTGCAAGTTGAGTTGGAGCTTGTTCGTCATTTCGGACATTCATGCATGCGCAGATTTTCTACATTTGCCGACAACACAACGTGCATTGCGTGAAGCAGACTCTGGCACGGCCGTGTTTTGCTCCAAGGCAAGAGAATGCTCTGGCAGCCGGACCTCACAAAAAGACAGTTCGTGCACCCTTCAGAACTCCGCTCCCCTCTTTCCTTTCTGTACAGACAAACAAGATCTCAAAGCGGCAATCTTTAGCTACATGGCTGTGGGTCTAAATAGCCCCCCCCCCCCCCCCCCCCCTGTTACATACGCTTGTCGTGCCCCCTCGTTGAATATGTATGTCGCAGTTTTGTCGCGTTGGTCTCGCGCATTCGCCTTGAATAGGAGATGCGAAACTCGGGGCTGGTGCGGAGGAGACTTGTCGTAAGGAGACTTGCAGAATCCTAAGTCGCAAACGACGACCGGGGCCTGTCACCTACCCTGGACTTTTATATGGTCATAGTGTTACCATTTGCTGCCATAACTTCGTCCGCACTTGTTGGTTCATGAGCCCTCGTAAACAAGATTGCTCTTGTGCACAGGCCAGCTAGATCGGCAGCTGGAAGTCAGCATCCGATCCAGACTTCCTTGCTCACCCCTAAACTGCCCAGACCTTCACAGACCTTCTACAACGAAAGGCCAAGATCTCTGTCTCTATGGACCTCTGAAAATGCCTTCCTATGCTTTCTGTGCAGAGTGGCAGAGGCTTGTGGGGTTCGCCCGCGCCCTCCGAGGAGCCGAAGCCTTCGAAGCCAAAACCTGGAAAGGAGGGCACGCGAGGATGAGGAGAGAGCTGCCCCGGCACGTGGCAAGGCATGATGCGGCGCGTGGCAGACCGGCACCCTCGGCGAAACTCTTTTCAGGAAATTGGGCCTCACAGTGCTTCTCGCCGGTGATGCTGGAGGCGCCAGCCTGAAAGACCAAGTCTGTGCTACCCTGCTGGCCTCCATGGACGCCAGCACGAGAAGTCGTCCCAGGTCGTCTGGCCTTCTTGTCAACATCCGAAGCAGCTCGGATTTGGAAGAAGCCTTGAGTTTTCCGTTATGCAGCACTCAGCGACGGCGCTCGATGCTGACCACTGTTACATTCAACTCTGAGCTGCAAAGCTCTGCAGCCAGTTTGACAAGGGAGCGTCGTCGCGCTTTCGCTTGTTGCTGTGCTTGCGTTGAAGTGATGCGATGAGCGCTGTGTTCAGCCTTCGACTTATGAGGCTGGCTGCGCATTGGCTCACAAATCCCCTCCCCAGCAGGCACAGCTGCGACCTGGAGCATAAGCCTTAAAGCGCCATGCCACGATACAGTATGCTTTCGCATGGTGGCACTCTGTGCCCTGCGCCGCCACAAGGGACAGATGCAGAAATCGAAAGGCCTGTGAACGATGTCTTTGAGGCTCACACAGCCTCCCCACCCAGGTCTTGGAAGATGGCAAGCGCCTGGAAACGCAACAGAAAGCATTGACTCTGCCCCACGGCACAAAGACCCTTCACTCCGGCATCTTGCAAGCAGCATCAAGCAGCGCGCTGCGGTCGCCAGCAAGGAACTCCGCAAAAGCCTGAAACCAAGGAGCCACAAAACAAAGAGCCGGCCGCAAGGACGCCCCACTGAAAGGCAGTGCCCAAAAACAGTGGGCCTTTCTTTGTCCGCCACTGTATCAACCTCTGCAAAGAACAACACAGAAGGCGTGACGAAATATGCAGCATCATGAATGTCAACCAGCTCGTGCAATGCACGATTTATTCACGGTCTGCCCATTACTTTCTCAAGTTCTGCCTGCTTTCAGAGAGCTTCGTGCATGACCCACATGAGACGTAAGTCTTACACTAGTCGGTACGACCTGTTGATATTGCCGCACCTTTGAGGGATTTAGGAGTTGTCAAAGGTTTAGTATTTTGCCAACTGGGAGGGTCTCGGGGACGACGCAGCTCAGCAATTAGATTTCAGTCGTTTCGCCGTTCTGCAACGTCCTCTGCTTGTGGCCTCGGCAATCGCCTTGCTTCGGCGACGGGCGGCACCTTGACGGCTGTGTGAGGTTGCCTGGGCCCGACTCGAGGAGAGTAAAGGCTCCAAACGCGGAGTTCGCGTGCTCACGCCTGCTCACACCTTCTCAAACGCCTGCCCAACGCCTGCTCAAAGCCTGCTCAAAGCCTGCTCAAAGCCTGCTCAACGCCTGCACGCCCCCGCTACCTCTTCACGCCTCCTCGCATGTCAGAGCCAGGGCAGGTGCGAGCATCATCTTCCGCCACCTGGCTTCGCTGCTTCGAAGACAGGATTGACAAGGTCAAACGATCACAGCCAAGCTTCGCTCACGTCCTGAAAAAAATTTGCTCGAGGATGCTTTGAACTTTGTTTGGCTCACAGCTTCGTCCACAGCTTCGCTCACAGCTTCGCTCACAGCTTCGCCGCTTGCTGCAGTGCCTGAGGGCAAGTGTCCAAAGACCCATCCGTGGCAGTCCAACACTGGCACATGCAAAAGGAAAATGCGCAACGCACTCTGAAGGAATCCGATGGGAGCTTTGACAATGGTCATGTAAAGTCTTCGCTTCCCATCACAGTATGTCAGAGAGGTGTGATGAGGTTCAAGTGCTCTCCCAGAGCTGCACCACTCGGCTCATGTCGCTGAGGAGATGCCGTGTTCACCAGGACGTCAACAACGTCAACACTCCATTCTTACATATTCTTACCCTTCTGCCAGATGCAGACACTCACACACACACCTGCAAATCTGCAAGGCCATCGGCTGCGCGATGCTTCCACGTGCTGCGACTATCGCGACGACGAGGGTTTTACCAAACTACATCGTCCACAGCGAACCCATGGCTGTGTAGTCTTCGGAACATGGCACGATTGAGCGCGCGGTCACTTGACATTGTTGCTTACAGTGGAGTCGGGCTTTGGGGGACAAACAGTGCTTTTTGAGGTGAGAATGATGGGAAAACTGCCGAGGATTTGGCACACAACTTGATCCAATACTGTTGATCAGGGCTCATAGAATCGAAGATGCCATGCTTCACGTCGAACATCCTTGTGCGTTATGTTGTGCAAGAAGCAACAACGCTGTAAATACCAGTGGTTTCGGCATGTTCGCAAAAGGCATGAGCGCTTGTGACAACACATCTTGTTCCAGAAACATAAAGCATACTGGTTCAGTTTCATGTATCGAGAGAGGCAACAACGCTGCCCCCACCCGTCTCCATCCGTCTCCCCCATGGGCGCGCCGCGGTCCGACTACATGAATACATGCCCGGGGATCGCACTGGCTGTGCTTGGGCAAGGCGCCACGGAAGAACGAATCGCCTGCGTGCAATCCGGATCAGTCTCGAATGTAGGCCCTAGCAGCCCAACAGGGCCTATCAGTGTGTTGCATGCTCCCGTGTCATTACATGGGCCTCCATGGTCCAACCTGCGGTGGGCTGCCGATGTTCGTAGGGCGATAGAAGTAATGCCTCAATGCTGGTGTGAGGGGGGGGAGGGGGGGGGTCCGGGAGAACCTACGGACGTGGCCCTTTCCTACATGAGCCAACATCTCCTTGAGCCACGATGCGTCTGCCGCCTCTCGGCATCACACCTAGAAAGGGACCGAACGCGCATGGGAATCTGCAAACGTGCAGCTGCAACATGCCGCAACATGCTGCAACATGCGGTTGTCCATGAAGGCGAGGCACACAAGGACCCTCTGAGACACGGTGCCGAATGTCTGCAGCTCTGGCCGCCAGGGGCAGAAAGGACCAGAGTGCAGCCTCTCCTCGTGGCCGCTTGCCCGGCTTGCCCCCCGGCTTGCCCCCCGGCTAGCCCGCACATTGTCTTCACACTCATTGCAAAAGTGTGCCCTCAAAGTGCTCTAATGTGCTCTCGACTTCTCTGTCCTCGATGGCTTCGGGAAACCACCGTGGAAGCCTGCAACATGTCAGCTCTACTTCGTTCCTGACCCACACATT
Organism: Symbiodinium natans; assembly: GCA_905221605.1. Lineage (NCBI taxonomy): Eukaryota > Dinophyceae > Suessiales > Symbiodiniaceae > Symbiodinium > Symbiodinium natans. The sequence goes on along the minus strand of CAJNDS010000081.1, from coordinate 51,460 downwards.
CGGCACCGTGACGCGGTTCCTCAGAGGTATAAAGAATGGCACGGAAGCGATGCAGTCATCATTTCGGCGGGCCTAGATGGGACCTGCCAACGAGGCCATTCAGCTGGGTGATGTGTGACACATGCATCACAGGCGAACGCACTGCATGTGCACATAGCACAGGGCTGGGTCCTTCAACTCTGGGACGTCACACCGCGACATAATCTCAGCCTGTAATCTGTGCAATGACAACCATGCTCACACCTGGGGCCTCGCAAGCTTCTACCAGTATGACCTTGCATAAGCCATGGGCATCCGGCCAAGCCAAGGTGAACGTGGCTCACCAGCTGCTCATTCGCCTCGTTCGCGGTGTCGCCCGGCACTGCATCACTGAAGGGAATGGAGTTGCAGAGGCTGCACACAAACTTGACCTTTGGGCCTATGATCTATTTGGTAGGCCCACGTTTAAGCCACGAGATTTGAGTGGGACATGTGAGACTCCAGCGATGGTCCAGCGAGAGCCTGGTAGCTGATCCAGGAAGGCCTGCACCTCGCGGCGAAGCCACGCACACTTCGGCCAGGTCTCACCTTACTACACTGTCACGACCGGGTATGACACTGTGACGAGCTCCCACTTAAAAACAACTGCATAAAACGCCTAGAAGTTCAACTGCAGCTGGAGGATAAGCCAACATGATCCAACATATGACTGTATGATGATAGATTGGCCTGCAGCTTGGCCAGGCACAAGCTCTCAGTAAGCTTGGGGTGTACAATGTGATTCACCGTCACGGTGTGTGTTGCTATGACGTGCAGTTGCATTGTGGTGTGACCACATTCCTCGGTGCCGGTGAGGCGCCCAAGGGGTTCTCATTCGACACTACGAAGACTCCACCTCCAAAGCGTGAGAGACCAACAAGCACAGCGAGCTTCTTCACGATTCTGGATCACCATTGAGTTCAGCTATGTTCAGCTAGGATTCGGTCCAGAATTTTGCGGCCAGAGGACCACCCTTCTGCGTCCTCGGCCGGCATCTTTGGAAACCGGCCCAAGCCCCCAAGCTTGCTTCAGGTGCTCGCTTGAAAAACTGGCGTCGGTCCTGTCCCTGGACCCCCTCTGCTGGAGCGCTCCAGAAGTAGGATATTTCTGGGGAATCGCAGAAGATGTGCCCAGCGATAGCATGAAATGGATCTATCTGATCAGGGGCTGCAATTTCACTGCAATGAAGTGAAGGAATACGACATTAGGTAGGTTTGCATGGAAGGCTTGCAAGATCATTAAGGTGCCTTTCGGGAGCGGATGAACTCCTCTGCTTGGGCTGTACCATTCGCAGCAAGGAACTCCACCAGGAGTCCTTAGCTGTGTTTGTTGCAGCTGCCAAGGACATAGGGCTCGTGGCAAGCGCAGGATGGTCCTCGGGATGTTCGCTCGTCTTCAGGCCATTTCACAGTTGTCCGACCTAAAAAGGTGCGAAAGGTCAGAATGGCACCTAGTGACCTAGTGCCGTGCCCCGTTCTCTGAAGGTTTGCACTTCGACCTGGGATCTCGAGCAGTTGGTCAGCGCTGCAAAGCCTCCGCCGACGGCATGGACGCCAAGCACCGTTCCACCGGCCTGCAACGACGAACACGCAGGGGCTCTAAGTCCAAAAGCATTAACGCTCTCACAACGCCTCTTGCCCCAGCTCTTACATGCCTTCAACATGCCCGTAAGACCAGAATCTATAATCTTTTAGAAATATGTTTAAAGAGGCCGCATGCGACTTTACTTCGTGGGTTCCCCAACCCAGCCCCCGCCGAGGAATAATTGTTTGATGGGTTTTGGCAGCGTTCCAGATTGCGGCCGCCGGAATAGCATTCGGCATATCCGCATTTCCGAAGTGTTGTATACTGTTCTGAGAAGTGCTCGAGTGGGGGGAAGCGGGGGGGCTGGGGGGGGCGCAGCCCCCGCCCCCCCCCCCATTTGCAAACACAATGCTCGCATCATGAGTTTCATACGCTCGTATCGGAAGGTTTCAAAGCGATTCACGTGCTTTGAAACAAGCTTGCACGGATGAAAACAGCGGGGGAGTTGGGGGGGGGGGGGGGGCGCAGCCCCCCCCCCCCCCCATTTGCAAACAAAGTGCCCGCATGATGGGTTTCAAAAAAGTCTCAGATGCTGTGACCGCGCGAGCATCTGACCCGTCTAAGCAGCTGACCGTCTAAGCATCTGACCGTCCGAGCATCTGACCGTGCGACTGTCTGACCGTCCGACCGTCCGAAAGTCTGACCGTGCGACGGTCTGACCGTCCGACCCTCTGACCATCCGACCGTCTGACCGTCCGACCGTCTGACCGTCCGACCGTCTGACCGTCCGACCGTCTGACCGTCCGATCGTCCGACCGTCTGACCGTCCGACCGTCTGGAGGTCTGTCTCTTGTACAAATGAGAGGCATTAACCGTGGCTGTGGAAACCCTTGCAGCCAGGGCTAAGCAAAAAAAACACGGGGCCCGGGCCACAGTTTTCTTCAACCGGCGATGGGACGCGGGTGCATATTAAAGTTGCTTATCATCACCACCCCCCCCCCCCCCGACCGGATATACATGTGAAACCTCAAAACTTTCATGACCCCGCATATTCTGCGTACTTATTCCCTTCTGGACGCAGGGGCCCTTTGGAAGAATCAGGTAACCCTGCCTTGACATCACGACCACAGAGAAGCTGGGAGTCCTCCTCCAGGCCGTCATCTCCTGGGTCGAGGCGAATGGAAAAAACACGGCCTAGTTGCACATGGTACTTCGTCACATCATCAGCCACGTCTGCACAACAACCGGCCACTGTCAGATGCAGGGAGGTCACGGCTCGGACGGTCGCGCTGCTCGTCACGGTTGTGGGCGCAGATCTTGGACGCTGGTGTCGCACTGGTACAGGACCATGTTGCCCAGGACCATGTTGTTACTAACGAATCTAAAGCCTAACCACACTGCTTTACATATGTTCATGTCTGATCTGATATTGTATTTACATAGACACATATATATATATATATGTATATGTATATGTCATATGTCAAAAAACTGCATGCACATGTGCATACATCTGTGGTGTGGTGTGTGTGTGTATACATATATACATAAATACACACATGTACACATGCCACCGAAACTATGAAACTGTCTGCCGAGAGTGATACAGTCGATGCTACGTGAGAATCTTCGACAAATTCAAGCTGCGCCCATCTGCACTCTGAGACACTCCGAGGCACAAAAGGTAAGGACGGGTGGCAGCCAAGCGCTGCCACCAGGATGCACATGTGTCATTTAACGCGACACAGGTGGATATGCCTACGTGATCCTGGATCCTAGGATCCTGCATGTGCTTGACTGGGGAGTGCTATTTTGAGTATGTGCTTGCTAGTTTTGCTGGTGCTCAGAAGATGAGCAAATCTTGAAGCATTCTCTGGGAGCAGGCCCTGCTGGAGCCAAAAGTTCGTGAAAATGGCGACGGTAAAAGTCAAGGAATATAAGCAACATGGCGCTCATTCGACATCCTGTCTGCATTGATCAAGGAGCTTGTCATTTCGAATGCAAACATTCAATTCTACACCAAAAAACCTAGGACAAAGGACTATGCTCGAAAATCTGGATTGTTGCAAGGTTTTTGGACTTCGGCCCAAACACAGGAGCCCGTTTTTGCCCCTGCCTTCCCAACTTCCCAGCCTTGGGCCTCCAATCCTGCAAGCCTTAAGCCAGCTTAAGCATCCAATTCCATGCACTAAAGAGGTCAGAACAGCAAGCTGCGAGTGACGGTGACTTAGTATCTCAGTCGGCTTAGCTGACACACAATGCGGCCGGCCTCCACACAATCTGCGCCGAGAGGCGCTCATCCTCAAGCACCTCTGTGGGATTCTCAAAACGTGTTCGAGGGCGACACTTGCTCCAACAAGAAGCCGCTCTTCTGCAGAAGTGAACTTGACATCGCTGGCAAAAACAGGCGCGAGGCTTTTTTCTCGTTTGTCTTGTTTTTTCCATCCGGTGCGCACGCACGCTGTGGGCATTTGCTCTTCAGAGCCTCGAGAGATCTCGTCAGAGGGCCTAAACGGGCCTGAACGGGCACCCCGGCTCTGATTCTGCGTGGTGGGACCCTCGCCGGGCTGCGGCCGTGTTGTGGAGCCTTCACGACTATCTGTAGCTGGATGCGCCAATTGTGGCAGTTCGCTGCCCCTTTCCAGCTCATGCCTTCGCAGCAGCACCTGGGCGGGAGCTCTCGGCGAAAACGATCCTAACGCCACAGGGAGGAGGCAGCAAGACCAAGCCGAAGACCCTTCAGATTCGAGATCATATTTTTTGCCTTGAGCTTGTTCAGGAGGCGTCGGTTCCTGGCTTCAACCGGCTTCTCAGCTGAGAACCAACCAAGGATTCTCAAGCTGTCACTTCCGCTTCGACTTTTAACAGTCCTCTTCTTCAGCTTTTGTGAACGAAATGCTTCCATGAAGAAGGGGTCCTCGGCAAAACGTAAATCACGGCTGGCTGGGATTAGCAACACACCTTGCAAGACGCGCGGTGGTGCCAAATGCCGTGACACCGTGATGTGAACTCAGCCAAAGCAAATCCATATCACAAAGGCAGAGTCACGTCCATGTTGGTGACAACCTCTTCAACCTCCGCTGCATCTTCACCCTCGACCTCCTGCATCACCTCCTGCGAGGATGGGTGACAAGATGCGACAAATTACAGCAAGCTACACTGCTACGCGCAGCAACACGCAGCAACACGCAGCGAGCAGCACTTCACACTCCTGGAGCCGCCACACTCCATCTTCGTCTTTCGCGTAAATGATCGGAACCTCGTTTCTATTTGCAATCCGACGACTATGCCCAGCATGATGAGATCATTTAGACATGCTTTTGCAACGATAGACACAGCCTTGTTATGTCCCCAGGATGTCCCCAACCGAATTCCACACCTCTCTGCACTCTTCAACACGTCCCGAAGCTAAGTCAGTGGTCGAACGCACAGTAGACGTCCACCGCCTACCACTGTCAGAGCTCATGGAGGACTCGCCGGAATTAGCACCTAAAGCCGCCTTCGGCATGATTCGCCACGCCCACTACTCGGCAAAGGTGCCACTGGGCCAAAGCTCGAAGCGCCACACGGGAGCCCAACTCCAAACAAAGGCAACGATGCCAAGTACACTGAAAGCATCTGAACACCACAGAGCCTCAGCAATCTGAAGTCCTAGTACCCACGGCCACAGCTAACCGTGCAGTGAGCCTGACAAAGAGTGCCCTCTTTCGGTCTTTCGGATGCCAGCGTTTGTCTGCGACATGCCACGACATGGCCACGTCCTCTCCTTGAGCTTGGCATGCGACATGGGCTTGACCCCACTCTGACTCGCAGGCTGACTCGCAGGCTTCGGGCCATTCCCAACTCACTTAGAACGACTGGCGAGAGAAGCCCAGTCAGAGTTGTTAATGTTGTTAAGAGCTTGTCAGGGCCGGAGCACTTTTGGACATTTTTGTCCTGCCTTGAATCTCGCATCCACCTTCAAACACTGCCAGCTGCAAACAGGTGACGAACACAGCGTTCTTGAACATGAGCATTCCGTACACCACCTGCAAAAATCACAGCTCGATTCAGCTCAATATTCTCAGCTCATTCGAAAGGTCATGAAAGGTCTCGAACTCTGCTGACGGCAGCAATCCGGGTTCCCGCGCCGCCCCGATCGCTGGGATCATCAGCCAGGAGCCCAACAGGCCGGGGTGCCTCTGTTCTCATGTTTGGAAGAGAAAGAGACATAAAGAGACTTCTCTCAAGCTATAGAAACAATTAGCTAAGGTCTTCCTTCATGTACAAGACTTCCCTACGAGTGGCGGCTCTCAAGGTGCACGTCAAGGTGCCAGGGCTCGGCCAAAGGCGGGAGAATCGCCAGAAGCCAAAAGGCCTTTCCCAGCAGCCACCTTGAGTGCGCAGTGTGCCTGTGTGCGTGTGTGTGTGTGCGCGCGCAATGCAGCATTTGCCAATCACAACGGCCACAAGATGTGGGGAAGGATTGGGAAGACCCATACCCATACCTGTCCGCAAGCTGCACCGAGGAAAGACAGAAGGTGACAAAAGATGAGTGGACAGTGGCTCGGATGACAGTGATGCTGCCAGTCGAGCCCACCCAACAGCCAATCTACGTTGTGTTATGCCACAGCCACCTCCCTGAGCGCATGCATATACAGACTATGCACAGCATAAGCAGCACATGCGGAGGTTAGACCCTCCTTGTCACAATGGAGCGGGATCCCTAAGCTGAAGTTTTGCTTTGGGCCGAGGGGGGTGCCATGCCTACCAACCTTCCATACCCTTCCAGTGGCAGCGATTCATCCGGTACCGAGTTTGCCGTGACTGTGACACTCTATGACTAGTACGAGGATATAGCGGCACAGCACAGGAAAACGACATGTCCCAATCGAAGAATACGAAGGAGGCGGAGGAAGATTGAGGCGGGGTTGAGATGAAAGCACAAGCCGCGCAATGCTGCAGTGCAAGATCTCAATCCAAGATGCATCATGATCATCTTGAGTGTGTCACACAGCGTCCGCGCCAGGGCAGAGATGTGCTTCAGGATCATGATGTGAGCAACCTCGAAGGAGCTCTTCTACCAGCTTCAAAGGTGGAGCAGCTTTGTTGCCTCACCCAGTAGGGCGGCTGAGGCGCGTCGGAAGTGAGATGCGATGAGACATTGAGGATGAGGCAGAAGGCAAGCGCTGGACTGGTTGACATCATGTATAGCACGTCCTGTGGCCCAGATAGGGAACATCTCCAACATGCCACTGGGTTCACTCATCAGTTGTGTGTCATGTCTCCAGTCGTGACCTCACGATGGCTCGGAGTGTCTCGGGCATGTGACAGCATGTGACAGCTGAAAATGTCTGGAGTCATCTGGAGTCTAGAGTGCGGCTGGCGGCACTGCTGGATCGTCAAAGGGACGACGCCCTCCGTCTGGGAGATCCACAAAGATGCTGCGGGACTTGTACATGGAACCTTGAGCTGAGTGCTTGAGTAAGTGAATCTAAGTGACGAAGTACCTGCGCCCTGCTTTTTAGCGCTGCTGATAACACCATGCCAGACCTATGGCTGCACCCCGCTGTGGCACCAATCTCTGCCGGCAGGTGGCAGGCCGTGAGGAAGACACCAAAGCAGGCCTCACATGTCGTGTTACGAAATGCGACTCCAACACTACGGTCCAAACACAACCAGAGGCTTGCACTTGAGTCTTCGGACTTTGTCATAAAATGCACATTACGCCGCACTCTCTTGCTGGTCTTTGCTCTGACATCAGAATACACGCCCGGGCTCGCCACGCAGCACAATGCATGTGAAGGTTAGTGACGCCGAGCAACAGACCAGCTCAGCAAGCTGACTGGGTTGGGCCAATACTGACGCACGGCGATCTCCTGCAAGCCCCATGAAATGTGAGTCCGATGCTCAGGTTGCTAAGCATGAGTCAATTCGTCCTGAAAGATGAGCATCATGGCCTCAGTCACACAATCTCAGGGAGTCAACACGCTTCGTCTCGGAATGCCCTGGCCAGCTCCCGTTCTCTGCCATGTGCGTGGGTAGCTGAGCTGGTTCTTCCTTATGTTGCTATATGCTGTTGCAGCCCTAGAAGCCACCGTCCATGGGACAGAAAAATCGCTGCCTTCCCTGTTGCTTACGTGTCTCGAAACTAGGTGTCATGCTAACAGTTCCTGTTGTTCTCGGCATGCAAGGAGCGAGCAAACCCCGAAACTCTAAACGTTTTAGAAAACCTTAACCGAAAAGCTCAACGAGAGATGCCCCAGCCGGAGGCATTTGAACAAAAGTACCGAGTCAGCCATCCGCGGGACAGTTGCAATCAAGGCTCTTTGAGTTTTAAATGAGTTGTAGCATGTATACCTCACCTTTCGGACCTTCGGCTGCTTGATTTTGCACTGTCGGGTAGCCGACTGATTCAAAGGCCCCATTGCAAAGCACTTCATACACCTTTCATACCAACTCTGCACAACGCAGGCGGACGAGGAGCGAGAAGGGGGCAAAACTCAACCCACTTAAGTCCAGCTTATTTTCAGCACACAAAAACGAATCCTTCGAAAAGCCAGTAGATGGGAGAGTTGCGGTTTCATGCTGCCGTTGGATTGATTTGCAATGGTAGCAACAAAAATCCGCCGAGGCCTCGGGCCGCTTCCCCTCTGCCCCCCTTCCCCCCCCCTTCCCCCCCCACCCCCCCTACCCTTGCCTGAGCCCCCCTGAGGGGCCTGGCTCAACCCTACGATCAATCCAAGCCGAACCGTCTTGAACCCTAAACCCAAAAAAACCCTAAAACCCAGAGCGTGAACCTTGAGCCCTCAGCCCTCAATCCTAAACTAACCCTCAACCCTAAACCCCAAACCATAAACCATAAACCCGGAACCCTAAACCCTAAACCCAGCCCTTATTGCTTGGGGTCCAGCGACCTGGGCGCTGCGGAATCACCATGCTCACGCGGATGCGCTGGGCCGGGCCGAGGCGGGTCGCGTAGCGTTAGAATTAGAAAAACCAAGTGGCACTGGGTATCCGGAACACTCTACTCGGCCTTTTGCAGAGCAGATATCAACCACAAAACTATCTCACAGCTCTGAAATTCCCTAGACTTCTCTGAGCCATTCCGGGAACATCGCAATCAGCCATGCACTTCGCAAAAAACCCATTCGCTCAGACGAGTGGCATGGCACAGCTCGGACAGCAACAGGAGCCTCACGGCACGGCATAGCGCAGCGTTGCGATAAAGCATAGTCATAGACGAAATGCTGCAATGCCACCAAGATGCATGGGACCTTCGAGATTTACCTCATGCTCCCCTTTGCCCTTCTTTCCACCTTTGCCTCAGTGAGCGGCCACAACTCTGTGCTGTGGGATGCTCGCCTGCTTCTAGCCAAAAAACCTTCCGCCACCGTCGAAAGCAGCAGGGCCGACGAGATCACCAGAAGCGAGCACCACCTGCGTTTGACCCTGGAGAAGTGCACTAAAGTGCACTACCGACATGAACTGGAACTGCTCCGCCCTCGTGAGCCAGCTGCTGTCAAGCCACTGTGGAGCATTGAGCCTGCGCCTGGGTCGAAGATGCACAGGCGAACCAAAATACAAACAAAGCACCCCGCTGGCAATACCGGTGTTCTGGACTGGGCACCCTAAGATGACAACGGACATCAGCGCCATGAACACTGCTTTGGAGCTTTTGAAGACGACCTTAGTTGTGGAACGAGGAGCCCTGGCACTGGCACCGCCACAGCCTTACCAGCATTTCCCTAGATCACTATGTGAACAACATTCCAAGCTACGAAAACCGTCGTCGGCGCTCCATACAGCAGGCCAAGACTTGACAAGGTTGCCATTAACATCCTTGGATGGCAGGCCCGATACCCCCCAAAGCATTGAACTCCTGCAAAGGCGCGCACAATCCTCTGTCCACATCCAAGCAGCTCGAAGGTTGTGAAAACGACCTCACTACCCAAATCTACCCAAAGCCAAGCCCAACAATGCACAAACATCTTCCAGCTGGCGCCCGTCTAGCCAGAACTTGCCACTCCCTGCAGCACTAGCACCAGCAAGACCCAGGGCATTATATGATCCAGGATTGTCTTCGGGGCCAACTCGGCGTCGTCGTCGTCGTCCACCTCTGAAAGTGCGAAGGCGCATGCATGTTTCGAGAGAATATGCCACTGCGGAGCGTGTGCCGAGCGTGTGCAGGGCGTGTGCCGAGCGTGTACCGAGCATGTTGGAATGGTCGGGGCCTCGTCCTTGGCTGATGTCGGTTTTTTGGAGCAGCTCTTGATGGGAGCCAGAAGCATCTTCAGGAGGAAGACAGTCATGGTGAGGCTGAGCGCATACCTCCCATTATCTGTGGTTCTCCCCCGAAGACCCGAACCGGTCACCCATGGTCACCCCATACCGGCCACTGCAGTCCGAGCTGCGAAAACTTGTAAGGATGCCCATGGTCCCATCGTCCAACAGCCTCCATGTGGAAGAGGCATGACTTTGTCCTCATCTCAAGGCTTTCGGGTCATTCGCATGCACGCCAGATCTGATCTCAGAGTGCTGACAGAGTCTATGAGAAGGCTGGTTGGGGCAATTTGGGGCCGATGACTGAGAGTCTCGGCAAAGAGCTGTGCTTCTTGTCAACCACACCTGTGCTAAGCCTTCACCTCTCGGGCAGGTCCAGATGGCTACGCCTTGCGGCAGAAATCAACGGTATTGGGCACGAAGATGAGCCCGTTCGACCCGCTTCTTCCACCCCGTCTCTCGCACTTGGGCAAAGGTTGGAGCAGAACATACTTCCAAGCAGAGCCCTTCACAGGGAAACATGAGTCTTGGCTCAATCTCGACAGCACGAGATCGGAACGCCAGGTGCCTAAACAATCCTAAACATGAAGCCCTGCAAATCCTGTCCCGAAGCGGAACAACTAAAATTGATCCAGGCTGCATTGACATCAACACTCCCAGCACTGTGATAACCTCGGACACAGCAACAGCGAGTCTTCGTTGGTATATTGGACATATCGGCTTTCGCATGGCTTGGCTGAGTCCCACTTTTTTGGATGTCCCTCTCTCCTTCACAGCCAAAGCCTTCCCCTCCCAGATGTCCAAATCCTTTTCGTCAGTCTTTCGTAGGGCCATCATGCCATGGTTCGGACGTGACACTCCGCTGGGCAACTTTGAAGTTCATTCCTTGCACAGTTTGAAAGCGCCCAGGTCTTCTTTAGGCCGCACGAGACACCAGAGCGGTTTTTTCTTTAAAAGACTTCATCCCCAAGACTCCGCATCTTTCTTTACCAGCTGCCCACGTTGGTGCAGAACATGCTTCCAAACATGACTGGCTGTTTGGCATCAGCGTCAGCCCGCCTTTCCGTCATCAGCTCAGGGATTAGCATCGTTGCCTTCTTGGTTGCATCGTTGCCTTCTTGGTTTGGGGTCTTTTCAATTCAGGTAGGAGCCTTCCGAAAACCTACAAACCCCCACTAGAACCAGACAAGCCCCCTCTAAACACAGACAAAGCCCCACTGGAAACAGACAAACGCCCCCACCAGAAACAATCAAACCCCCACTAGAAACAGATAAACCTGCACCAGAAACAGACAAACCCCCACTAGAAACAGACGAACCCCCACTAGAAACAACAAACCCCGCACTAAAAACAACCAAATTGCACTGCACTCTAAACGACTATTAAATCAGCGATCCAACCCCATCAAAATCCTACTTAAATCCCACCAAGCTCCCGCTTGAAGCCCACCAAACTCCCACTTAAATCCCACCAAACTCCCACTCAAATCCCACCAAACTCCAACTTGAATCCCACTTTCTGGCTCCGGGTATGCGGTTCCCCTCACACTTTGCACGAAAACCTTACCCCACCCAACGCATACAATGGACAGTGATGAATCTGAAAAAACATCACGGTTTCCTACCAAGCTCTCGAGTTTCCCGCCACATCTTTGGAGTTTGGCAGGATTTATGTGGATTTATGCGCCCCCATGTTACTAAGATGAAGAAGGGTCACTTGAACAAGGCAGTATGTCTGCGATGCACACAGGTCGTAGTGTGCATCGGTGGCAGATTCGCAACCAGCACGGCACAGCATGCTTTGTCCATCAACAACAACCATTTACACCAAATGGTGTGCAAACCGTCCACACTGCCTGGCCCTGCCCAGGTTGCAGGAACAAGCTCACACGATCTTGTCACAAACCTCTTTGTGCAGGAGCTCCGTTTGCACAAACAGGCAACAATGATGATGTTGGCGATGTAGGCCTGGCGCACATCGTCGTAGCGAACAACGCTGGCGACAGCGCAGTGCTACTCCTGCAGCTTGAACTCTCCCCTTCTGAGGGTTCATGTCGCCCACAAGCCTTCTTCTGGGCTTCGTCTTTCAAGTTTCTCATCAACTTCCTCATGTTACCGTACAGTCGTACAAACAAGCAACCAGCCTATAACACATGTACCATTGCATAAGGCTTGCTGTATTCAAACTCCAAGGCTCGTGTCTCGGCCCCAGCGTATTGCATGATTCTTTACCTACAGGGCGGCGTCAACAGCTGAACTACCGCCCTCTGCTAGGTGCTGAGCACATGTCGAATCGAGGTCAGACTGGCCTGCCTTCACCATGAGCATGACACCTTGAACAAAGCGTCAAACGAAAAGCAAAGACGAAACCAGCCAGATACTGCATCGGCTGCTGCTGGCTTCTTGTGCTCTGTTTTAGGAATGCGAGAGAACATGCGAGAGAACACGCGAGAGAACATGCGAGAGAACATACGACAAGGAGAACAGAGAACTCTCCCAAGGTCGGGCGGCCCCGAGCTGTCCGCCAACGTGAGGGGCCATGGGATGCCTCGATGGGGAAACTCTCACACAATTAGGAACTAGAAAACAAATACTCTCTTCGGTGTCTTGTTTTCGCAGTGCACATTGCTTGCACTCTCTTCTCACTGAGAGTTCAGAAAAATGCATCCGACGCATCCGCTTCCGAGGGCCCCGCCGCCAATGCCTCGGAGCCTGGAGAGGACTCAAGATGTCTCAAAAGATGACAAGAAAGACCGTGACAAAGTGGAAACAATGCTTGAGTCCTTCTCTGGCACTCTTGCAACATGGTCATGTGCTGCCATGACTGATGTCATGATGTCATGACTGATGTCATGTCACTGTCCGGAAAGCCTATGCTTGGGATCCAGGCTTAGCAGTGGATCCGATGGCTGGGAAGCCGCCATGCGCGTCTGAAACTGTGAAGGAACTTCCCCCAAGGCAAGCTCTGCGCAAATTGCAAATAGTTCATGGTCCAAGGACTTCGACGCACATGTGTTCTGAGTTGGCTATTTGTTATGCTGTCACGGCCTAGAGAGGGACCTGTACTTGAGATTTACTTGTATTTGGGGGCAGCAGACAGGACGGGCATGGCAGGCAGTTCACTTGATGGCCGCAGCTGAGGTCGATGTGGCGCACGTTAAGTTATCACGGCGCTGCAAGCAGGGGCTACACGCAGGGTCTCACAGCGCCTCTGTATCGAAACGCTCCACGTAGGGAGTCGGTTCGAATCCTGGTGGAGGGCAAGCCGACAGCACGCAACAAGCATCAACGAGCATCGTGGAGGCCCTTCCTGGGCCCTTCCTCGGAGGTCGCCAGGACTCAAAGAACGGCTCCTCGGCCGCATGCTGCCTCGGTTGCGGCTCAGCCCAGCCCATTCTCAACCAAAGGCACTGGACATCAGCAACGTCACTTTGCAGCCAAAGAAGACACAAACACGACACATTTCCAGGAACATCTGGATGAGTAAGGCCTGGACAAGATCTTCACGGCGTGCGTGGCAAAGGAGAGGACCCGGCGATCGACCTGGCTCTGGACTCCATCCAACCGGAGAGAAAACAGAGCAGGCATGTGTTGGTATTCTGGCACACTACCAAGGACCTCCTCTGGTGCGAGTGGATGCTCCATCCCTCCTGTCATGGCGCTTGTTCAAATGGGAATTGTAATAAATCTCACATGGTGGAAGTGCTGCTTTGGAGACGTGTCCTTCCCCAGAGAGCAAGGCGGCCTTCAGGGTCGACAGCTGCGCCTCAACCACAAGTAGGGCACAAGCAGGGGCACATCCATGTTTCGGAGTGGCCAGAAAAAGAAGCCGCACTCTCGCATGATTACCGTGCCACTGAGGCTCGGCACCAGCAAAGTGATCGAAAGTGCCGCTGCTGTGTGGCCTTCGAGCGGCAGCCGGCCGCCTTGGCACACGTGAGGATGAAAGGACTTTCGATTATTTTGCTGCATTTTCCACGTTTGACGTTCTGGCCATCTCTCAAAGGCCCGATCTGCTCTGCGCAAACAGGAACGCCGTCTCCGCGAGTTCTTCAGGCCGCCAACCTCGAACACAGAGGGCGAAAGTAAAGAAATCCAAAAACCAAAAACATGGACTTTCTGTTCAGATTGTTCAGTCTTCTCGCTGCTCGCAGATTCCTTCGCCTGTTCGCCTTATCCTTTTGGAGCTCCGTAGCTCTGTATAGCTCTGTGAGATGCTGAGGTTCTGGCCACGGAGGAAGCCGGGTTTTGGAAGGCGAGGCCTTGGCACATCGGAGCTTTGTGAGATTTTGTGAGGGAAAGACAAAGAGGATCGCCAGATATCCGGAGGAACATCCACGCAAGTCTCCATATTCTCCTCCTGCTGGTGCTTTTAGCTCGCGCTACCTCCTTGGTATGTTCCTGCCTTTTTTTCTGCTTCCATCTTCAGCTGGCTTGGCGAACCCTGCCCCACCCTCGACTTCAATCTCCGGCTGCCGTACCAGCCTACTGTCGGCTACATGTTGATAGTCGACTCGCGTGGTACGACATGCCGATGACAAGCATCTCCGCTCTTTCTCTCCATGACCGCAATGCTTTCCTGCCTGTCGAGGAGGAGATTAGTTGCAAGGTCTTGGGATTGTATGTGTGAGCGAGCACGCACGCCGGAAGTACTCAAGAAGAAGGGCTGTCGCAGTGCAGTGAGATCTGAGATGAGCATGATGAGCTTGGCGAAGCTTGCGTTTGTTCGTTTGTTTTGTGCTACCAGTGACCAGTAGAAGCCATAACATTTCTTCGTAAGGAGGAAGGGGGAAGCAGCACCAGACACAGCAGCACTTGGGGAGCCTGCAGCTTCGCATCCATTTGGGGGCGAGGCAGCGAGAGCAGAGGCGGGAAAGGAACCCCCCGAGCATTACCCAATTATTAGCCTTGAACTTGGAGCTAGCCATTCTGGCTCAAGTCGGAACCGACCCCCCTTGTGTCAGTAGCAGCCAAAAACAACAGAAAAAATGTTGAAAGGAACCTGCGGGAGGAGCTGCAGAGGTTGTGTGCCCATGATTAACCACCTTTAACCTCTACCCTGGACGCTATAAACCCCAAACCCTAAACCCTCAAGACCCTGTAACTTGAAATTATTCAACAGAGGAGACTCCGCAAAACTGTCCGCGAAACTCCGAAATTCACCAGAACTCATCGAAACCACACATGTTGATTGTGGGCATGGCTTAGTGAGATTTCCCTAAGTATGGAAGCCGATTCGAGACCTGCCGAAGGGTTTAGGTCGTGTGAGAACTCGAGATGACAGGGATGGGGGGGGCTCGGCATCTGGCTTCCAGTCGCGGAGGTGGTGCGGCGGACGAGTCTTCACCTCCGCGCGAAGTCCCGTGGTGCATGTGGCAAACTCTGGAAATGGTAGGCGCCCAGCTGCTGGGCCAAGTATCAGAGAGGTGACCTGCCCATCATTGAGCTTAAAAGTCTTAAAGAAGGCCTGCCTCTCTCAGGTATCACAACATGCGGGCGTCTCACGGCGTGCCAGAGTTGCGCTTGCTTTGCTGGAAACTTGAGGTCAAATCAGGCAGTGCTGCCAGGGGACCATCGGCGCAAGCCTCAGCTCAGCTGAATGGCAAACACTGCCAGCAAACTGCAGGGCAACTGATCGGCACACCAAGCCCAAGCTGTGGGCATAGAGAAGGATTCCGACGTCCACATGCCGGAGTCTCCTATGCCGGTTCTGAACACCCACAACTGCCCAGTGCCCCTGGCCAGACATTCAGCTTGGCCTGCTGCCCGAAGCACAGGCAGTGGAAGCCTGGCCCACAAGAACCACAAGAAGTTCAAACTCCAAAGCCGTGCAAAAAGCAGGGCAACGTCTTGCATTTGCCAAGGCAGCACGTAGTGGCTCATAGCAAAGTTTGGAGGACTTGAGATCTTTTTCGAGCCTCAATTCTGGTGGCTGCAAAAAGGGCCCGTCTCGCGCTGCTCGTGCTGCCGCAGCGAAAAACCGCCGAAGCCCGCGGCGCCTTGGCGGGGTCTGAGTTTCAAGCTTGCGCTCTGAACGCTTTGCAGAAATTCCCCAAAGTCAAGAGCGGCTTGTCTCTTTGGATACCGCACTCTGGTTCACAACGCCAGCTTTGGGCGCTTTGCACTCAGGCATCGATGGAGTCTGTTCGAAGTTACAAGAGGCTTCTCAACTTAAGTTGGACCGTCTCTCGGGTCGTGTTCGTACACGCGTGTGCGCTATTGTGCGCTGTATTGACCTGCCTTGCACGTCTGGAGATTCTCTTCTGGGGCGCTGTTGACAACCAGCTCTTTGGCATGGCAGGCCTTTGGATGCAACATGACGAGCCTACTGAAACTGACTCCTGAACTTCTACGCAGGATCACACAGCTCGATCAAAGAAACCTCAGCACCAGATGAGGACGACCCGGCATGCCAAACCCTTCACTGAAGCATACTGAAGCATACTGAAGCATGCTCAAGCATACTGAAGCATACGGAAGCCATACCAAGACATGAAGAAAATTCATGCCTCGGTCCCGGCCGAAACCGGCCGCGGCATCAGAGGTTCCCAGAACCCCTCGACCGGTTTAATGAAGGCCCATGGGCGCCCCTTCGCAGTGGGAGGAAGGTCTGAGTTTGACCCAGTGCTATCGTGGGCAAAACGTCCAAACGAAACCCGCACTTCTCGGTTTGTCGGTTCGGTTTACAGTGCGGCTCATGACGGCTCGGCCCTCCAGGAATACCCTGCAAGACTCTCTGAGTGATACGGAAAAGCCAGGGCGAGGAGTAGCTGGGCGAAAATCTGTTTAAGCCAAACTAACCACCATTAACAACCACACACCGAGGGTGAGAAAAATGTCTACATTGTGAACAGCGGCCAAGGCATCCAATGGATCCGTGTCTTTCCCGGACCTGGCGACGCAAGGCTTCAGGGCTCCACTTCTCGTCCCCGACAAACCACAGCATCTTGCACAAATGCGACCGAGAGGCCGAACCAGGGCAACCTCCTGCAAGAGCGCCGCCTTACTCTGCGCAGACTTACGCCGTTACACACACGAGCTGCAAACCAGGGCTGCAGCGAAGTCCAGCACGCCAATCTCTGCATTGTCTTCTGGCCGACCAGCAGGGAATACAAAAAGACAGTGACATGACCAGAGCGCAGCCAGGCTAAGTCCATAGTAGAATTTACACCATAGCTTTATAAGTTAAGACTGGAACTCTGCACAGGATTGCATGGGATCACAAACTTTGCTTGCACACCTTCGGAGTTGATGTCTTGCCTCCGATGGCAGACTGGGCTCACACTAGATCTCGCCAGGCTCAACATGCTCAAGAAAAAGAGACAGTTGGCAAATTGGCTCAATTGCTGGCGCAAGCTGCCTGTAGCCCTGATGCTTCCATTTCGTCACCTCGCACATTTTGGCATCACTCGAACGCGTGACGCCACTGCGCTCACCATCGTGCAGTTGTGCGTCCAAGGTGCCAGGGTGTCGAGTTCATGTGCTGCCAGGCCAGCACTGACGGCATTGGTCAGCGCACGGCGCAATCCTGAGGTGGTGAATGCCTTGGGAAAACCAGATAAGCCAGTGGCCCGAAGACCAAGAAGACCAGGAAGACTTCAAGAAGAGCTCAAGAAGACTTCAAGAAAACCCATATGGCTCAGCCCCTCCATGCCACTCGTAAGCCTTAGCCCGCCACCTTCTTGGCGCCACCCGCCTCCTGAAAGATCCTGTATGAGGAGGCCGATTCCGGGTCGATGAGAGGGTTTCGGCTTCGCTTGTGCGTGGCAAGTTTTGCTGAGCATGTAGCGGGCAAGTCTCATGTCTTAGAATGCCTGCATGGCGAAAGAGCTCCGAACGCGCACTTCAGACAAATTGAGTACTGGGCTTGATCCCAAGCCCCAATCAACCCTGGGTCCTTGCTACTGCCTGCAGCGTTTCTTGGGCCTCAGAAGGACTGTAACCTCGGATTTGCATGCGTCGGGCGCCCAAGAGTGCGCAAGTTCAAATCATGGGCGAACGACAGCCACTACCATCTGAGTCTCGTAGAATCTAGTCAACTCATTGCGAACCAGCAACGATCAAAGTCCATCCTCGGTCAATCAAAAAAATGCACACCAACTGCTTTGGCGGAGCGACAGTGTAGAGAGCACATGAGAGCACTATAGAGCACTAAAAGGAGGCCAAGCATCCTCATGAAGCCTTCCGGTGGCTCTGCTGGCTCGCCGTCAGCTGCTGCAAGTCGGAACGCGCCCTCCACGGCCAAACGCTTTACGCGCACATCCTCGGGAAAACAGACTTAACTTGCGATGCCTGAACCATAGCGGAAATTGAGATAACAGAGCCTGCGTTGGTCTCTCAACAAGATCTCCGTGAACAAAGCACCAGGCAGGATCAACGCCTCACTTCTGATCAATGATACGATTACATTCCACCCTCTGGGCCAGCCGCCACTTCGCTATGTACATGACAATGATCCTGACCAACAGCCACCGCAACTGCCCATGTCTGTTTCATCCTGCTCAGTCCACAAACGCCTATGAGTTGAGTCTAAGAGCCTAAGCGATTACAAGTAAGATGTCGGACAACCCATGGAGCAAGGAAAGCAAGCCCAAGGCCTCACCGTCCATATCCCGGCAAACGCAGCGCCTGCAGCGAGCATGGCAGAAGCCACACTACATAAAGTACAGCACACCGCCAGTTTGTACTGTGGACATCGGACTCACAAAACTCGACGAAAAACTCTACCACGCTTCTTTCAACTATAGAGATGCAGAGACGGGGTGCCTTCTTTCAACTTTAAGAGATACAGACACGGGGTGCCTTCTGTCAATTTTGAGAGATACAAACACGGGATGTCTTCTTTCAACTTTAAGAGGTACAGACACGTTAAACAAGCGGAAAAACGGGCGAGCACGAACTCCAAACTTTTAGGCATAGGTGTGTCACAAAGGTCACCCCAACCTAAATCCAGAAGTGTGTTACGAAAGATAACTCCAGATACGTGTGTCACAAAGCTTGACTCCAAACTCTAGGGAAAGGTTTGAGAGCTCGCTCTCTCTCTCTCTCTCCCTCTCGCTCTCTCTCTCCCCTCTTTTCTCATTCTTTCTTGTTTTGGTTTCTCTCTCTTTCTTTCTCTCTTGCCAAATCAGGCCTCGATCCCGGCGGTGCGTCCTTCAAGCGGATGGGGTTCGAGATGTCCAAGGACGGCCTGGCATTGACCTCCGCCACGATACCATCTCCGATCACGAAAAAACCTAAATCATCGAACGTAGCGCTTTTTTGAAGTCGGGGGTGGGGGGTGCTTAGAATGGTTTCGTAGTTGCGAGCCAAAGTATCGAAACAAAAAACACTCACCACATGTTTTGAACTGACCTGGCGAGCATCCTAATGCAACTTCGGCAGTGATCAGCTTTTTCTTGCCAGAAGGAGATGTAAAAGTAGTTGGTTGTTTATTGCGGGGGCAGAAGAGCACGTGGTTTGCCGAGCCATCAGTGAGCGGGGCAAACGAGAATGCGAGAAAAACTCGTGGACGATCAACCAACCCTCCCCCCTCCCGGAGAAAAAGGGGGAGAAGGGGGGGGGAGGGAGGAGGGAAACAACGACATGGCGCGGTACCTCCAGTAGCCAAGGCTGAAGATTTGTGTCCAAGAGAACCTTGCAAGGGACAGCACAAGCTTCACTAAAGTCACTAAGCTAGGCAAGAACCAGCTCAGAACACGCCTGCCAATCTCAAGCCGATATAGCACTGCTTCAAGGCACAACATGGTCGTCAATCGCTAACGACTCCGCCATTCTTCTGCACTGCTGCTGTTACGTCAAGAAGCACGCCTTCGAAAAGTCCGTACTTCGTCCAAAGTTCCTCTGAAACATGAGAAACAGCTGCAGCGCTGTTCGCTGCACCACTGTTGTTTACTGAAGCTTCAAAAATCACCCCACCTTAGTGGCGATGGTGCCAGCAGCTCGAATAGCAGCGATTTCCCACGCACATGCAGCCCTAGCTCGAACAATCATCTTGTCAATTGCCTTCAGATCTTGGAGAGGCTGGAACTTGCCAGGAGCTTGAAAGAAGATGCCGTTGTTCCAGTCCACTTCCTTCGCAAAGTCATAGGAAGCATCACCAAGCTTCTTGGCTGCATCACCAGTCTGGTCGGCGAACGTAAGTAAGTAAGTGAAGGGGTTGCAGGATTCCAGTGTCTTATCCACCATCAGGCACCGTTCATCTGCTCAGGAACTCACGGTATCGCACAGCCGCCTCTCGTCGGCGAACGCAGCTGGAGCCATCATCACGCCGGCTGCGGACGCAGCTGCCACGGGCGCATGTTTTCTCAAGGGCCCGGGCACAAACTCAAGCTGTCGCAACAGTACAAAGCGACCAGCGCAGCAACCACGCTCAAGGCCTTCCACGAAGAACGTGCCATGACTCCAAGGGAAGTACAAAGTACTTTGCTTGCTTGTAGCAGCCAGTGGAGCCAACAAACTCCAGTAAGTAGACAGTCACCCCACTTGCAAACATGCGTTCAAGCTCAAACCTCTGACCACTCACAACTGCTCCATTCTCCGAGCATTCTCCTACCCTCGGTTTACGGACCCCTATGGGCCCCTGTGGGGCCCTGTGAATCGGATCATACACTCATAGAAATCTTTGGACTTTCATGGGCGGCCCTGCCACCCCCTCCCTATGAACCCCATCCCCAACCAATGTTCGTAGGGAGTCACGGTCCGCAGAAGGCCCAGAAGCCAGCAAAGCTTCACAGACGCAATTCAGCGTATAGGGGGTCCATAGGGGGAGGGAGAACCTACGGACTTCGATGAACCCCTCCTTGTGGATGCTTTAGGGTCAGGTTCACTGTCTCACTGTGTGGTTTTGTGCCTGTTGGACCGGTCAGCTGAGTGTCCAGGCATCAACGCCGAGAATCTGAAAACAGTTCGGAGCAAACCTTAGACAAAGCCAAACACAGTGGCAACTCCAGTGCAGTCGAGTGGAGAGCCAAGCGTCCAGCACCCTTCAACGCGAAACTGACTCTGTCTTGGGAGACTGTGGTTCCGCATGTAGCACTGCTACCACTGTCGCAAACTAAGAAGCCTGAGAAGCCAGCTCATCGTCTTCCTCATCTTCCTTTACACACACAGCGACTCGATGAAACACGGCATTCAGATCCGTTAAAGAGGTGAAGGGCATCAAGAAATAAATCTTTATCTTGTGACAGTCGTTAGTCAGGCAGCATTTTGCCTGCAGCAGCCTTTACGGAAGAATCGCTGTTGCCCATGCTTGAGCGACCCCACAAAAATCGCGCGAACAGCAACCAGCAAGACACTCAGGCTGACTCAGGGACCCTTCTCTGTGTCGCGCCTCCTCCTCCTCACCTTCCTCGTCAGAGCCTTTTCCCTTCTTGGGAGACTTGGACTTTGCCTCAGACCACTTGTCTGCAGCCAGAAAAGCCCTAGTTCCATCAACAATGTCCCACCCACTAAACTAAACTGGCCAAGGGCTGTTTTTTCAGATGTTTTCAGGAGGGTGGGGTGGGGTTTGTTGGGCCCGGCCCGGCAACCTACAAGTCTGTGCACCCAATCGGTCAGGCACGCCAGGGCAAGGGCTAGGGCATGGGAAAAGGTAGGCTTTAGGACAGAAATGGTGGCAAAGCTGCATCACGTGGGGTGAAGGCAATGATTTAATTAGGGAATGTTCGGGTGAATTGGGACGGGGTGTGGTAGGTCTAGGCAGGGTAGGGGGGGGGGGGGGGGGGTGTGCAGCTTAAATAGGGTCTATTTGGAAGCTGGGAATCGTATTTACAAGAGGAAAACAGGCCCCAAAACGTATACTTATTCACAAGAGCCATGTTCCAAATAGACCCTATTTTAGGTCCTGTAGGGTTGCACAGACAGAATTTAATTCATTAAATTCCTTAATTTCCACTTTCCCCCTGGAATTTAATGAATTTAATCAATTAATTCAATTAATTCATTTATTTCCAAAGGGGGGGGTGGAATTAATTGAATTAGTTGAATTAATTGAATTAATTGAATTAATTGAACCCCCCCCTTTGGAAATAAATGAATTAATTGAATTAATTGAATTAATTGAATTAATTGAATTAATTGAATTAATTGAATTATTGAATTAATTGAATTAATTGAATTAATTGAATTAATTGAATTAATTGGAATTAATTCAATTAATTCAATTAATTCCACCTCCCCTTTGGAAATAAATGAATTAATTGAATTAATTGAATTAGTTGAATTATTTCGATTAATTCAATTAATTCAATTAATTCATTTATTTCCAAATGGGGGGGATTCCCCAGCCCCCACCCCTCCCCCCCTTTGGAAATAAATGAATTAATTGAATTAATTGAATTAATTCAATTAATTCAATTATTTCAATTAATTCAATTTTCATTTTCCAAAGGGGGGGTGGAATTAATTGAATTAATTTAATTAATTGAATTAATTCAATTAGTTCAATTAATTCAATTAATTCATTTATTTCCAAATGGGGGGGGTTCCCCAGACCCCACCCCCCCAGCTCGATTTGGCCAAATTTTGCCCGGAGGCTGCCCGGCAAAATTTGGCCAAATCGAGCCGCGCCTTTCTGGAGGCCCGAAATTATTTAAACTATCGCGGCTCGAGTTGGCCAAATTTTGCCGGGCAGCCTCCGGGCAAAATTTGGCCAAATCGAGCCACGCATTTCTCATCGCATACGAAGGGCAGCCCGATTTGGCCAAATTTTGCCCGGAAGCTGCCCGGCAAAATTTGGCCAAATCGAGCCGCGATAGTTTAAAAAATTCGGGCCTTCAGAAAGGCGCGGCTCGATTTTTTTTTTTTTTTGGGCCAAGAGACGAGAATTTGCCTCGAGCTCCCGGCAAAATTTGGCC
>CAJNDS010000081.1:0-28699 GCA_905221605.1 Symbiodinium natans | reverse complement strand
AATTAATTGAATTAATTGAAATAATTAAATTAATTCAATTAATTCAATTAATTCCACCTCCCCTTTGGAAATAAATGAATTAATTGAATTAATTGAATTAATTGAATTAATTCAATTGAATGAATTCATTTATTTCCAAAGGGGGGGGTGGGGGCGTGTGCAGCTTAAATAGGGTCTATTTGGAAGCTGGGAATCGTATTTACAAGAGGAAAACAGGCCCCAAAACGTATCCTTATTCACAAGAGCCATGTTCCAAATAGACCCTATTTTAGGTCCTGTAGGGTTGCACAGACAGAATTTAATTCATTAAATTCCTTAATTTCCACTTTCCCCCTGGAATTTAATGAATTTACTCAATTAATTCAATTAATTCATTTATTTCCAAAGGGGGGGGGGGGTGGAATTAATTGAATCAGTTGAATTAATTGAACTAATTGAGTTAATTGAATTAATTGAACACCCCCTTTGGAAATAATTGAATTAATTGAATTAATTGAATTAATTGAATTAATTGAATTAATTGAATTAATTGAATTAATTGAATTAATTGAATTAATTGAATTAATTGAATTAATTGAATTAATTGAATTAATTGAACCCCCCCCTTTGGAAATAATTGAATTAATTGAATTAATTGAATTAATTGGAATTAATTCAATTAATTCAATGAATTCCACCTCCCCTTTGGAAATAAATGAATTAATTGAATTAATTGAATTAGTTGAATTATTTCGATTAATTCAATTAATTCAATTAATTCATTTATTTCCAAATGGGGGGGATTCCCCAGCCCCCACCCCTCCCCCCCTTTGGAAATTTCCACCCCCCCTTTGGAAATAAATGAATTAATTGAATTAATTGAATTAATTGAATTAATTGAATTAATTCAATTAATTCAATTAATTCAATTAATTCAATTAATTCAATTAATTCAATTAATTCAATTAATTCAATTAATTCATTTATTTCCAAAGGGGGGGTGGAATTAATTGAACTAATTTAATTAATTGAATTAATTGAATTAATTGAATTAATTGGAATTAATTCAATTAGTTCAATTAATTCTTTTATTTCCAAATGGGGGGGATTCCCCAGACCCCACCCCCCCAGCTCGATTTGGCCAAATTTTGCCCGGAGGCTGCCCGGCAAAATTTGGCCAAATCGAGCCGCGCCTTTCTGGAGGCCCGAAATTATTTAAACTATCGCGGCTCGATTTGGCCAAGTTTTGCCGGGCAGCCTCCGGGCAAAATTTGGCCAAATCGAGCCACGCATTTCTCATCGCATACGAAGGGCAGCCCGATTTGGCCAAATTTTGCCCGGAAGCTGCCCGGCAAAATTTGGCCAAATCGAGCCGCGATAGTTTAAAAATTTCGGGCCTTCAGAAAGGCGCGGCTCGATTTGGCCAAATTTTGCCCGGAGGCTGCCCGGCAAATTTTGGCCAAATCGAGCCGCGCATTTCTCATCGCGTTCGACGAGCAGCCCGATTTGGCCAAATTTTGCCCGCAGACTGCCCGGCAAAATCTGGCCAAATCGAGCCGCGCCTTTCTGGAGGACCGAAATTATTTAAACTATCGCGGCTCGGTTTGGCCAAATTTTGCCGGGAAGTCTGCGGGCAAAATTTGGCCAAATCGAGCTGCTCGTCGTACGCGCTGAGAAATGCGCGGCTCGATTTGGCCAAATTTTGCCGGGCAGCCTCCGGGCAAAATTTGGCCAAATCGAGCCGCGCATTTCTCATGACATACGAAGAGCAGCCCGATTTGGCCAAATTTTGCCCGCAAGCTGCCCGGCAAAATTTGGCCAAATCGAGCCGCGATAGTTTAAATAATTTCGTTCAATTAGTTCATTCATTTCCAAATGGGGGGGATTCCCCAGCCCCCACCCCCCCCCCTTTGGAAATAAATGAAATAATTGAAATAATTGAATTAATTGAATTAATGGAATTAATTGAATTAATTGAATTTCAATTAATTCAATTAATTCAATTAATTCATTTATTTCCAAAGGGGGGGGGTGGAATTAATTGAATTAATTGAATTAATTGAATTAATTCAATTAATTGAATTGATTCAATTAATTCAATTAATTCAATTAATTCAATTAATTCCAAATGGGGGGATTCCCCAGCCCCCACCCCTCCCCCCCCTTTGGAAATAAATGAATTAATTGAATTAATTGAATTAATTGAAATAATTGAATTAATTCAACTAATTCAATTAATTCCACCTCCCCTTTGGAAATAAATGAATTAATTGAATTAATTGAATTAATTGAATTTCAATTAATTCAATTAATTCAATTAATTCAATTAATTCAATTAATTCAATTAATTCAATTAATTCAATTAATTCATTTATTTCCAAAGGGGAGGGGGGGTGGGGGCTGGGGAATCCCCCCCATTTGGAAATAAATGAATTAATTGAATTAATTGAATTAAGAAATTTCAATTAATTCAATTAATTCCACCTCCCCTTTGGAAATAAATGAATTAATTGAATTAATTGAATTAATTGAATTAATTGAATTAATTGAATTATTGAATTAATTGAATTAATTCAATTAATTCAATTAATTGAATTAATTCATTTATTTCCAAAGGGGGGGGGTGGGGGCTGGGGAATCCCCCCCATTTGGAAATAAATGAATTACTTGAATTAATTGAAATAATTGAATTAATTCAATTAATTAAATTAATTCCACCTCCCCTTTGGAAATAAATCAATTAATTGAATTAATTGAATTAATTCAATTATTTCAATTAATTCAAGTAATTCATTTATTTCCAAATGGGGGGTGGGGGCTGGGGCATCCTCCTCCCCCAATACTAAACCACGAGCCCGGGCCTCCCCCCAATACTAAATCACGAGCCCGGGCCCCCCCCCAATACTAAATTACGAGCCCGGGCCTTCCCGCAATACTAAATCACGAGCCCGGGCCTCCCCCCAATACTAAATCACGAGCCCGGGCTAAATCACGAGCCCGGGCCTCCAAATTACGAGGCCGGGCCTCCCCCCAATACTAAATCACGAGCCCGGGCCTCCCCCCAATACTAAATCACGAGCCCGGGCCTCCCGCAATACTAAATCACGAGCCCGGGCCTCCCCCCAATACTAATTTACGAGCCCGGGCCTCCTCCCAATACTAAATCACGAGCCCTCCTCCCCCCAATACTAGGGCACAGTTTTTGCTCCAAAAAGTGACATCGCAAGCCCTGGTCCCTAAGATTTTGAGCTCCCAAAGAGTAACATCGCAAGCCCTGGTCCCTAAGATTTTGGGCTCATTTCTTGCCCCAAAGAGTAACATCGCAAGCCCTGGTCCCTATTATTTGGGGCCCAGTTTTTGCTCCAAAGAGTCAAATCGCAAGCCCTGGTCCCTAAGATTTTGGACTCAGTTTTTTGCTCCAAAGCAAGCCCTGGTCCTTAAGATTTTGGGCTCATTTCTTGCTCCGAAGAGTCAAATCGCAAGCCCTGGTCCCGAAGATTTCGGGTTCAATTTTTGCTCCACAGAGTCAAACCGCAAGCCCTGGTCCCTAAGATTTGGGGCACAGTTTTTGCTCCAAAGGGTCAAATCGCAAGCCCTGCTCCCTAAGATTTTGGGCTCATTTCTTGCCCAAAAGAGTGACATCGCAAGCCCTGGTCCCTAAGATCTTGGGCCCAGTTGCTCCAAAGAGTCAAATCGCAAGCCCTGGTCCCTAAGATTTGGGGCCCAGTTTTTGCTCCAAAGAGTCAAATCGCAAGCCCTGGTCCCTAAGATTTTGGGTTCATTTTTTGCTCCAAGAGTGACATCGCAAGCCCTTGTCCCTAAGATTTTGGGCCCAGTTTTTGGTTCAAAGAGTCAAATCGCAAGCCCTGGTCCCTAAGATTTTGGGTTCAATTTTTGCTCCAAAGAGTCAAACCGCAAGCCCTGGTCCCTAAGATTTGGGGCCCAGTTTTTGCTCCAAAGAGTCAAATCGCAAACCCTGCTCCCTAAGATTTTGGGCCCAGTTTTTGCTCCAAAGAGTCAAATCGCAAGCCCTGGTCCCTAAGACTTTGGGTTCAATTTTGCTCCAAAGAGTGACATCGCAAGCCCTGGTCCCTAAGATTTGGGGCCCAGTTTTTGCGCCAAAGAGTAAAATCGCAAGCCCTGGTCCCTTAGATTTTTGGGTCGATTTTTGCTCCAAAGAGTCAAATCGCAAGCCCTGGTCCCTAAGTTTTCGGGGTCGATTTGTGCTCCACAGAGTCAAATCGCAAGCCCTGGTCCCTAAGATTTCGGGGTCGATTTGTGCTCCACGGAGTCAAATTGCAAGCCCTGGTCCCTAAGATTTTGGGCCCAGTATTTGCTCCAAAAGGTGAAATCGCAAGCCCCGGTCTTTAAGATTTTGGGCTCATTTCTTGCTCCAAAGAGTAACATCGCAAGCCCTGGTCCCTAAGATTTTGGAATCGATTTTTGCTCCAAAGAGTCAGATCGCAAGCCCTGGTCCTAAAATGTTGGGCTCAATTTTTGCTTTTCCCTTCTCTTCTGCTGATAAAACACAAGAAAGGAACTCATATGATAAAGCAGTGGAAAGGTAAGCAGAGGGTGACTCCTTGCGCGTGAGCCTTTCCATAATACTCCATCATATTCATCCTCTCGGCCTATCTCTTCTGTTCCTTTCCTTACTCTTCTCCTTCTCATAGTTCTTCCTTTTTGTTTTTCTCATTTCGAAAAGAAAGAGGGAAGGGAGAAACAAGGGAGAGAGAATAGATAAAGAAGAGTGCCATCTTCTCTGCGCCTTGTTTTGTCTCTCCCTCTTCTCTATTCATCTGTCTTCTATTCTCTTCCTTGCTCTTCCCATTAAATATGCAATCCTTGGTATCTCTCCTCTCTCCTTCTCTCTTCCTCCAACAGATGTGCTTTTGGATCGTTTTCTGCATCTTCAAGCGAGAAAAAAGGACACAGACTGCGATTAAAAGGGACGCCCATGTTGGATTGGCAGCAAGCCCAGCTGATGCTCATGATTCTCTCTCTTTCCCTACACATGGGCGATGGAACGGGTGTCCTTTTCAATCGTTTTCTGCATCTTCAAGAGAAACAGGGACACCCCACAAGAAGGAAAAGCAACATAAGAGATAGGGAGGGAAATTGACCCTTTCCTCTCTTCTTATCTGCTATTTTTCTTATTCGCTTCAAAAAGCAACATAAGGGAAAGGGGATTTCCTGAAGAGGAGAGAGGGAACCTATCTGTGAAAAGCAAGAATGGTTTTTTCTAGTTCGAAAGGGAATAGGGAGAGACAAGGGAGAGATGATATGTACAGCTTTGCGCCTTATTTTGTGATTCCGTCTCCTTGCTTCCTGTCTCTTCTATTCCTTGCAGCACGCTTCGGGAAACATAGCATCCTTGTTATCTTTCCTCTCTCACTTCCCTTTCCCTTCTCTTCTTCCGCTTCCTTTTAACTGATAAAACACAAGAAAGGAACTCATATGATAAAGCAGTGAAAAGGTAAGCAGAGGGTGACTCCTTGCGCGTGAGCCTTTCCATAATACTCCATCATATTCATCCTCTCGGCCTATCTCTTCTGTTCCTTTCCTTACTCTTCTCCTTCTCATAGTTCTTCCTTTTTGTTTTTCTCATTTCGAAAAGAAAGAGGGAAGGGAGAAACAAGGGAGAGAGAATAGATAAAGAAGAGCGCCATCTTCTCTATTCATCTGTCTTCTATTCTCTTCCTTGCTCTTCCCATTAAATATGCAATCCTTGGTATCTCTCCTCTCTCCTTCTCTCTTCCTCCAACAGATGTGCTTTTGGATCGTTTTCTGCATCTTCAAGCGAGAAAAAAGGACACAGAATGCGATTAAAAGGGACGCCCATGTTGGATTGGCAGCAAGCCCAGCTGATGCTCATGATTCTCTCTCTTTTTCCCTACATATGGGCGATGGAACGGGTGTCCTTTTCAATCGTTTTCTGCATCTTCAAGAGAAAAAGGGACACCCCACAAGAAGGAAAAGTAACATAAGAGATAGGGAGGGAAATTGAAGAACTCCTCATTGTACTTGGTCATTCCCTTTCCTCTCTTCTTATCTGCCCATTTTCTGTGCGCCTTGTTTTGTCTCCCCCTCTTCTCCCATCATCTCTCTTCTGGTCTTTTCTTTGCTCTTCCCATTAAAAATGCAACCCTTTTTATGTCTCCTCTCTCCTTCTCTCTCCCTCCTCTTCTCCTGTTCCCTTCTAAACGACAAAAACGCAAGAAAGGAAGAATAAGAGGGGAATGGAGGCCCTGTTCCTTTTCCTCTTTCAATGGATGGGGGAAGTGGGCGGAGTTGGCCCCTTGCCCGTACACCCTCCCCATGCTTCAGCAAACCCCTCCTCTCGCCCTATCGCCTCTGTTTTTTTCCTTGTGCCCAAACGGAAAACGAAAACGGGTTCCTTTATATGTTCATTGTCCTTCCTTTTGTTTTTTTATTTCACAGGGAAAAGAACCAGAGAAGAGGAAGATAAGAACGAGAGGTGAGATGAAAACGGCACCATCTTCTCTTTGCCTTATTTTTGCACCTCCCTCTCCTGTCTTAATTTCTCTTCCACTCTTTTTTCCATTGCTCTTCCCATAATATTGCATTCCTTTTGATAACTCACAGGAAATTAAAATGGCCTCCTTGTTGTCTCTCCTCTCTCACTTCCCTTTCCCTTCTCTCCTTCTGTTTCCTTTTAATTTTAACTGATAAAACACAAGAAAGGAGCTTGTAAAATCAAGCAGTGGAAGGGTAAGCAGAAGGTGACTCCTTGTGCGTGGACCTTTGCCGTACTTCACCATACCCCTCTTTTCGGCCTATCTCTTCGGCTCTTTTCCTAACCCTTCTTCTTTTCATCTTTCTTTTTGTTTTTCTCATTTCGAAAAGACAGAGGGAACGGAGAGATAAGGGAGAGAGGATAGATAAAGAAGAGTACCATCTTCTTTGCGCCTTGTTTTATCTCTCTTCTATTCTTTTCTTGGCTCTTCCCATGAAAATCGTGTTCCTCTTATCTTTCCCTCCTTCTCTCCCTTCTCTTCTCCTCACGAGAGCCTTCGACTTTAGGATTGAGGAGAAAAAGAGAAGAGAAAAGAGGAACTACCTGGTTCTTGTTCCTGAGGCCTCCATAGTACGACTGACGTGACAGCAGCGTACCCTCGTGGAAACGTGTATGGCTATAAGAAAACCCGAGTCCCAGCTTCCAAATAGACCCTATTTAAGCCACCCACGGGGGGGGGGCGTTTGAGTGACACGGAAACTATCCAAAACCATGCAGATTCGGACTGGGTGAACTGATTGGATTGAGCGCTGCGTTGGTGTCGGGCTGGCCTTCATCTTTGCCTTTGGCTTGGCTTCTTTGGCCACACGGTCATACGTCACCTGTGGGAGGCCACAGACCCTCGCGCTTTAACGGTCTGAGACTGTGGCAACCTTCTTGATCAAGTACAACGGCTAAGCTCAACAGCCTTCAGCACCGGAACCATCGCCTGACGCCCAGGCTTTCACTGGTAGGTTACTGTCTGCCAAAAACAGCGAGAAACTAAACTATACTAAACCTAAAACACACACATCTCGGTTTCGAAAGTGTGCAGGCAAAAAATGCGCCTGCAACAACACTGCACAAACCTCTTCGAAGGCGGCAAAGAGGTTCGACTGAGCGCAAGAGAGACCCGTACCCGCCATTACCCGCCATCACATCTTTGCTGCCGTTCATACACCCTTGTTACTGCTAGCGTGACGAAGGGTTCCTTGCTCGGACAGGCACCTCATCGAAAGAGCGGCCTTCACTGGCTTCTTGGGCAGCGATCTGGCCCAGCCTCAGAGATGCAGACGCGGCACCAGGCACCGCGGCAAAGGGCACCTTTTCTCAGTCTCCGATGTGTCCGATGCCTGTCCGAGCCGCAAGGTGCTGAGGGGCCGCTTGCTCGCCTGCGTGTGCACATCGAAAGGGTCCTCGTCCTCGAGGCTGCAGCACAATTTGCAACAAAACGCACAAATAATGATTCAATAATGACGCTCATTGTGCGAATGCAACAGACCCACAACAGCACAAACTCTCCTGTCCTTGAAAGCCGTGGACCTGTGAGAAGCCGACGCTCAGTACATCCCCACATCCGTACAGCGTCGGTGTGGTGAGTAACCGGCTAGGCCTCTGGCTTCTTATTGACAGAGTAGTTTGTTAAGTGCATGTAGACCTGAAGAGCTTCTTGGTGTCATGACAAGCTACAGCAAGGAAGTCACAACAACTGCAGGGCCTCGTTGGCGTTTGCAGCGGTGGGTTCTTCGTACTTTGCAGTGCAGAACCGCGCCAAGCCCTCCTCTGATTTCACACACGATAAACGACAAAAACAAAAAAGCCAACGGTGTGAAAAGACCTTCGTATGCCATGTGTCGCATTTATCGTCCATGCAAGGCCTTGCACAGGTAAGCATCTAGTGGATCCAGCGACGTAACCTGGACGGGGTGTTGAGAATGTGTTGAGAGGCTTCATTCAAGTGATTAAACATGGTTTTTCTGCCATGGCATCTGAAGCCAAAGGGCAACCACGTAGAGACGAAGGTCAAACTTCAAGCCATCCAGAAGCAACGGGGCAGGCAAATAGCGCTGGGCCAGGGCCTGTCGGATCCAGCTTTTCGGAGCAAGTGCTGTCGGAAGAGCAATTGGGGCTCAGACACCAAACCCGGCACCGAAGTGGGCCTGCGACACAGGGATATGCAGGGAACCTCTGCCAACACAGCAATTACTGTTGTAGGCCTTGGCAGAAAGCTTCAGCCGCAGACTGGACGAATCTTGAACGAGAAAGATGCCGTCACCTGGAGTGGCCATAAAAAGCCCTCGCTTCCGCAATTCTCACGCAAGGACCGCCAGGATTGTACCTTGCGAGCCACCCTCGGGCTTCACGATGACGGTGCTGCCCTGGCTGCTCTACGGTGCGAAGACGGCCCAAACTTATCCAAACTTGAAGCGCTTCTTCCAGAACTCTCTAAAATTCTCCAAAAAACTCCACCTCTCTCCTCTCCAGGCCTTGTGCTTGTCGAGCCAGTGGCAGAGCTCGTCACTTTCAGCGGGCAGGAGCCAACCTTTGCTCTGGCCAGCTATGGCCAGCAACCGCCCCTTTCCAAGGGACCCTCGACTGTTTTGCTTGCGAGGGGCTTCTGGGCCAAAAGCGAAACTTTTCTGGCCACAGCTTCTGCAGAAGACGGAGTGCCAGGGCCATGTTCACCTCGGTCCAAAGGCTTAAACAGGTCGTTGTATAGCCATCAGCCCAAAAAGGCACTATTTCCTGGGTCTTTGGTCATCTTTGGTCATGTGAGTCTGAACGTCTGACCTTACCGTTCGGAACACCACACGACCGTTCGGAACACCACACCGACTTGACCAAGCCGGCCCCTGGTGCCGGACGTAGCCTACAGCAGAGGTCTACAGAAGAGACCTCATCATCAGCCATTCAACGCTCAAGTCCTCAAGATGCGGGTCAATCTTGGCCCCAGGCTTTGTCACAGATGTAGCCGATCCCTGGAAACCGATTCACCTGAGCCATGCGATGCTTCGGCTCGGGCCCAGGCCTTTTTTTTCCGCATTTTTCATCAGCCCTTCGGCTCCATCACTGTCTTCTCGGAGTCTCTCACTTTCTGTCACAACATCTCGCCCTCACTCGCGTTCCGAACTGCTTCGACTTTACCTCGGCTACGGTTTATCCTGGGAAGTTGTTGAAGTCCCTGTTAGCGAAGTCCTCCCCTCCCTCTGTGGCTTCTACTCCCAGTGTGCCAAGCAACCCAGGCTGAGCTCGGAAGCCGTGGCACCTTTTCCTTGCACACATCGCATCGATCTGACAACAAGCCTTATATGAGCTCCGCTGTTGCAAATGTTATAACACTCAGTACAATCAGTACAACCCCCGGCTGAAGCCTGGCCGAGGCTCTGTCGCTCCGGGATGGCAAAGGCGCTGCAACAAAGCCTGGCCACTCCAGACCTTGGCTGCGCACGGCTGCGCATATGGAAAAAAAATTCCGGAGAAGACTCCCACACCGCACTAGCCATCAAAAGCCGAGCATGGCCGAGCAGCAAAGTAAATCTTAGCATTGCCAGAATTCTCCTCCACCTGCTCCCAGCAAGAGTCCTGCATCGACAGGTTTCCCGACTCAAGACTGTAATACTGTAAGCTCTCCACAAGTTGAATATATGGCTTCTGTCCTCTTAAACTGACTGCAATGAGGAATGCGAACCTAAAACAGATCGCGTCGAAAAAACTAACGTCGCGCTGCCACATCGAGCAGTCCTCCGCGCACACAATGTCCAGAAGTGGCTTGCACCCACGCCGCAGGCAAGCACTGGAGTTCACACGGATGGCTCCTTTCCTCCGCTTGCCGATGCTCGGTACATTGTAGTGCCAATACGGGCGGTGCCAATACAGGCAAGTCACTTCTTCCGAACCTTGCTTGGAGACGCCTCCGAGGCACCCCGAGCACCTGCACGTTGTACAGTGATGCAGTGATGCAGTGATGCAGTGATAGATACTGTGACACAGTGAATTAAGCGAATCTCGCGGCGGAACCTGCACTTGTACCAGCCGTCTCATTCTCCCGTCTTTTCTGGACAAGATGTCGAATGATCCACCTGACTCTTGACATCTCTTGGCGACATTCGCCAGCTGTCCATACTTCTCACAAGCCGTACCCACCGTGAGCTGTACAGAGGTCACAAGGTCACTCTCCAATTT
Source organism: Symbiodinium natans (assembly GCA_905221605.1). Taxonomy (NCBI): domain Eukaryota; class Dinophyceae; order Suessiales; family Symbiodiniaceae; genus Symbiodinium; species Symbiodinium natans. Next base: position 18,021 of record CAJNDS010000081.1, on the reverse strand, counting down.
CCCGTGAAATTTCAGAGTTCAGAGTGGGACTTCAGGTGCCCGGCTGGTAGGGGTCCGTGGGCTCGGTGGCCGCCAGCTGCCGCACCAGCTCCGGCAACAGCTCATGCAGTCCATGCGCCTCTCAGCCGACTCAGCTCTCTTCTTGAGTCTTGGCCCCCATTCTCTGGAGCTCCTAAGCGCAAATCGTTGCCCTGGCGATCCGAGCCGAAGCTCCTTAAGGCTCAAGTTGCCTCCGAAGCCTCCCCAAGCCAGCAAAGCCAATTTTGAAACCTCAACTTCCAGTCATAAAGGCGGCCTTGAAGTACGGGCTCCAAGCCTCAACGAATCCAGACTTGCAGCAGAGTACAGAGGTAGACGCCGAACAATCAGGATGCTCGCGAGAGCACTTCACACGAAACCATGTCCGGGACCTCTTCCACTGCAACACCATCAGTTGCAGAAGAATGTCCTCTCATGCCACGGTGATTCCGGTCATGTTGCAGTACTTTCAGCAGGAAGCAATCCAACATTCTGCCACACGCAGAACACGGCCCGATACCGGACAGCAAAAGCCAGCGTGCCCGCAAAGCCCTCTCCTGCAGCACCTTCACATGCTGCCGTCCGCAGCACCTTTGCAATCGGGCGGAGCTGTTTCTTGCGAACTTGTTTTCGCGATTCCTTTCTGTTTGTCCATGTCGTCCTTGGCTTTTCCGAGGAAAACCTCTGTTCTCTCCGTATGTTATAGGATTCCTGCTAATCATCATGGGATTCTTGTTGGCTTTAATAAAACTCCGATTGCTTCCAACTGACATTCGTACGAATTTTGGGTCTTTTTGCTCCTCCATAGTAATAGGTTGGATTGAGGAAGAATTGCTCCACGTAGGTGGAGGCTTCGACCGTAATCGTGGAGGACCAGTTGCAACATTTTCTCGGGAGCAGAAGGTCATTGGTAGCTCATAGATGAAAAAAAGAAACCTGCACATTTGCAACCCTGGGGCCTTCAGCGGCGCTCAGGCGGGCAGCTACGGTTAAGGGGCGGGTCTCCACCCAGTGTCTCGGTCTCCGTCGAATGGCTCTCTTCAGCATGTTTTCGGCTTCGTTCGGGCAGCAACTGGTCGTTTTCTGCCACAAACTTCTCGGCATTCCGCTGGCGACCCCCGGAGGCCCCGGCTTGTCGTGGCCTAGCTTTCGACCGGATTGTTCACCCAAAGCTTCCTGATGCGGGCACCCAAACGGGTCATATGGTTCCAACTTGAAAGTAGGGTTTGTAGGGCTTTGGAATTTGGGTTCCTACATTTCATCCGGCAGGCTCCGAAAGGAAAACTTGACAGCACCTGCAGTGCGAGGTCGACAGCTTGAGACGGAGGTCCTTCAGCTATCAACAGAATTTCCATGAATTTCCTCTATCTCAAGCACTCATGAACTCGCCCTCGACACGGAACCCAACGTAGAAACCGCAACATCATCTCTCTCACTCTCGTTCCACAACCTTGTTCATGCACTTTCTCGTCACTCCTTGAGACCCTTCGATCCTTTTCCAATCGGCTCTGGCGAGGTTACTTGTGTTCACCATCTTACCCAACAACTTTGATGTCGACTTACGAATTCCTCGGCACAGACAAGATTGTTGCAATTAAGAACCAAAACAAGCTGCTCAAGAGCTTCCCTGACAGAAGCAATCAGCAAGGCCATCGTTTAAACTACACGCGGCACCTTCACTGCATCCGCCCCAGACCCCGAGGCAGTCTCGGGTTTGGGTGACGACGGTGATGCAGGCGACCTTGGCCAACGAGCTAAGCACAGTTGGCGACCGCATGCCAGCGACCGCATGCGACCGCAATGGGTGACATGAAACACGGATAAACACGGGCCAGCGGCGAAGGCGTGACAGGCAAGCCTGGAGGCTCATCCATGGCGAAGAGATGCGAACAGACACCTCACCTGCATCTGCCCTGCGTTCGCGGTCGAGGCCTGTAATGCATTGTAAAGCATATTGCCAGTGTAGATCTGCAGGCTTCGGAAATTTATGCGATGCTCTTAGCTCGGGCCAGTAAGAGAGGCGTCTCGTCACCAACCCATGCAAAAAAATTAGGCAGCACACGTCGAAACAGCAAAGATGCACTCTAGGAAGGAGGACCCTCGAAAAACCCATTTCTGACGGAATGGATTTCCAAGAAGGTGCCACTACTTTCCCAGCCCTGCAGAAGCTGTGATCCAGCGCATGTCCGAATCCATAGAGCCTGACAAGAGAAGGTGTGCACGGACAGGAGGACACAGCATGAGGTGCACGGTGCCCTATCGCATCATGTCAAAGTAGCACTCTGTGGCGCAATGTCACTTGGGAAAGCTTCGTGTGCAGCAACGAAGTACTTCAACAGAGAGGCAGAAGAGAGCACAACGTACTTATCTTACCAGGTATGACCCGAGCATGTTGTCGCAAAGAGCCGTCCTTCCAAGCGTTGCCACACCGCCAGGCGAGCGGCCCCGGCGCACATCGCACGGAGACTGGAAGGCGGAGCTCCAGCCTGGGAAATCACAGAAAAACACAGGCGATGCTGCATGGTCAGTTCTCTGAATTATGGTTCTTTTTGAGTACCTTAAATAAGAAGGGCCGCCTTATAATAAGGAGCCCAAAAGGGACCATACTTTAGAGAAGTGAACACATGCACCCCGCAGCGTCCTCCTGAAGCGCGCAGGTAGACAGCTCCAGAAGCCGCGTTGCTGCACCGCCACCAAGGAGATGTCGGGCCGCTTCCTCGGCCGGCGCGCCCATGGTGCGCCATACGTATCATACGTACACATGTATGTGTATATGTGTGCGCAGATTGTCCCAGTACCGGTGTCTGCGCCGCGCTGCACCCGACGGCTGGGGGCTGCAGCTGGGCCTCGGACCGTTACGGCCGAGTTGCCAGAGCCTGGTGGCACTCACAGACTCACTGTGTCACCCCCGGCCCGGCCGAGCACTCATCTCCGCTGCCCCGAGCACCCAGCCATTGTTCACAACCAGTCCAGACAAACCTTGCAACCTCGCGACACGGATCAACGCATCACCGCTGTGCTACAAGCAGAAGCCATGTCCCCCGCAACAGCGCCACGTCACAAGGTCTCAAAGCCATGGCAATCCTTACAGGCGACATTTCAAGCTGCTCCTATGCAGGAAGACTGAGTCGAGAAACCGGACTTCTGCTGCACAACAGAAAGAGCCATTTGCAGCTAGGCTCTTCCACCCAGCCAGTGGCCCCGATCTCGGCACAAGTAAGGAAGTGGAAGCTCAGCAATGCACGAAAATTGCAGGAAACAAATGATGATACTGAAGGATGGGCAGGCAGGGGCGGGGGGGGAGGGGGGGGCAAGAGGGAACTGAAGGAAAAGGAGGCTCGGGATCCGGGCACTAGAGCCTCAAGCGCCGCTGCCGCGGACGTCGGCGCCAGCCCCTGGAGCGATCCGACGCCTCAACGCAAAAGCCCGTTTACTGCCCATTTGACAAATGAAGTTGGAATAGTCCATTGGTCCATAAGTGTGACCGAAACCTTCGGGAACTTCGGGGTAACGGTGTAATTCGCATCTTGCTGCGCTCGGCTCTCGACTTTTGACTGCAGAGCAGGCCTGCATCTCTGAAGATGCTGAAAACCATCGACACAGCTGTGCTAAGCTTCGTTCAGCTGCGTTAAGCTGCCAGTGGCATTGCGATCTGCGACTGTGCAGATGCTTGCAGCCTCGGCCAACTTTAGACTGCGAGAACTTCGCACTCGCTCGATGAGCTCGTCCAGCAGAGCCTTGACCTCGATGACTCGATATGATATGCTGACTCGAAGATATGAGCAAAGCGAAGCATCCTGCAACTGATATAAGCTATGCTCAGACTGCTAGACCGTGCCAAACTCCAAATACGGAGTGGAGTTAGTCGAGGTGGAAGGCCCTCCCTTTGGGACCCCTGCGAAGTGCTGCGCGCGGCTGTGGCTTCGGTGTCGTCGCCTCAGGGTGAAGAAGCTCCGCCCGCAGGCCACCCCGGTGACGACTACGGGGTGACCTCATTCCCTAAGCCCCGACATCGCTCGCAATGTGCGCACAGGGACAAAAAAATTCGGGTGAGGGTCGAATCAGAAAAACGAGTCGAAAACGCCAAAGACCGAGTCAGAAAACGGAAAGCCGAGTCAGGAGACGCGAGTCAGAAAACAAGACAGTGAGTCAACAAACGGCCCCAGGCACAGAATGGTTAGCCTCTACAACGAAACGTAAGGCTTGCCAAGCAGCCGTCTATCCCTTCTTGGATAGGTACCTACTTTGTAGGGGTCTATCGGGACATGTATAGACCCTCAGCCCTACCCGTCTATCCTCAAAAAAGAAAAACCCCTATCTGATCATCTACAGGGTCCACCGAAACCGATAGATACCTGGCATAGGCACCTCCCATGGGTAGGATAGGGTCCTATACATAAGGGGGGCGGCTCTGACACAGACCCTGTTGTGACCCTATGGACCCGCTTCGTTTTCAGACAGGTCCCCGTGCACGTCAAGCCCGCGCTTGTTAAGCCGTGCAAGCTTGCTTCAGGCATTTCTTCTTCCAAATGGGGGGCAGGGGGGGTTTGCAAATGGGGTAGGCTCCCCCACCAACCCCACTCCCCTCCCCGACTTTTCGATCCGCCATAGACCCCGATCCCTTTCAGATAGGCCCCTATGCCTAAAAACCCCCTAATTCAGCCCGAAACCCTAAAACCCCCTAAACCCTAATACCCGAAACCCTGAACCCGAACAACCAAACCCTAAACCCTAACAACCCCTAACCCTAAACCCTAAACCGCCGAAACCCTAAACCCAAAAAAGCCCCTAAACTCTAAAGCCTAAAACCCCCTCAGCCCGAAATCGAAAAAAAAAACCTAAAAAATCCTAAACTGCAAACCCACAAAACCCTAAACCCTAAACGGCCCTAAACCCTAAAAAAACCCGAAAGATCCGACAAACCCCTAAACCCTCGAACCGCATGGGAAGGCTCTTTTTTCTGGCAGGGCTTCAGAGTGTTTTCGACTCACGTTTCTGGGGGTGTTGTCTGTCGGGGCATCCCGTTTGCGACTCAGGGGTCAGCCCTGTTCTTTGACTCGGACTCATGAGCACTTTTTCCGACTTGACCCTCACTCCCGATTGCGCGAAGGGCCTTTAAAGCGAAAGTGCAGTTGTGCAGGTTGAACAGCTGTCCAGAAGCTTTATAAAGGGAGCGCATGGCACGGAGTCGCTCCAAGGAGCTCCGACAAGAAGAAAGGCATAGAAGGCTTGGTGCTCAGCGGCCACTGACCAGTCGCCAGTGTCAGCGCCCTCTGCCTCGCAATATAGGTGAGCAGCCGCATGAAGCATGCACGACATACACACAATCCCATCACAAGGACCATTGTAACATTGTCAGATATGACATATGGCTGACACTTGGCAGCCCCACGCGGCTGGGTCATCACTGTTGCCTCCGGCCAGCAGACCTGCACCTGTGATGCTTGAAAACTACTTGCACATGCCCGCGAGTCGCTGCAGCTTTCGTAGCAAATGTCATTCTTGCGATAACTACACAAAACTGCAGAGTAGTAATCACAGCAGGCCGCGCCATCAACAGCTGCATAGCGAAGAGCCTGGTAGGACGTTTAAGTTGGAAGCCGACCGTGAGGCAGACTTGTCGCATAAAAAGCTTTCTGCCGAGGTTCCAGGACAAGCTGTCGAGTGCCCAAGCGTGACAATCGCCGTTGGTAGCCTGGGAAAATCTGACTTCCCTGAGGTTATGTCACAAAGACAAAGCCAAAGTCGGGCAGCCCGCTTTCTGGAGATATGTGCCAGAGAACCGGAACCTGAAACTGGAGTGACATAGTGATGTCTCCTTGAACAACACGACATCTCGCGACAAGCTTCGAGTTCAAAAGGTCGGCAGCTTAGCCAGCGGCCGGCGGCGATTTCTGGTACATCGGCCTCAGGAAGGCTGACATCGGTTTGCGTTTCAAATTTTCAAATTCAAAAACCAAGCGAAGAGGTTCTACTAGCAGCAAGATCCGGCACGTGCTCATCTTGTTGGAATATGGTGAGAGAGGAAGAGACGTGCTGAGCTCCTCGCGGGGTCATGTTCGATGGTCGCTGCAGAGCGGAGCTGCACGGGAGGCTGAACAATGCGTTGCCAAGTCTCCACTCGCACTGAATCTCACGGTGTCTCACATGACGCTGCTGCAGTTTTTGGACATGAAAAGTCAACAAAAATCAAAGTTGCTTCGCACAATTTCGCACAACTTCGCCCCTCACCTCCCGCCAACAAAAATCACGTCGGACGCCAGCACCTCGGGCTCCTGCATCTCCTGCACACGCGCTCTCACGGACTCTCAGGGGCTCTCACAGGCTCTCACAGGCTAGGTCCCCCCGTACTTGCTTTCTCTTCCTTCCTCTCTCTCGCTCTCTCTATCTCTCTCTCTCTCTCTCTCTCTCTCCCCATCTTGCTATTCCCGCTTCGTCTCGATGCTCGGGCACCCCCCGCGCCCAGAGTTTTTGCTGCCACTCTTTGGTCATCTAGCGTCTCTTTGAGACCTTCCGACATGGCGCATGCGCTCGCCATGTTTCCGGCGAGGTGAGCCCTGAACTCACGTGGGAGATGAATCGCAGAGCGTGTGCGGGGAGAGTGAGGGCGGCAGGAATCCCTTCACACCAGAGGTGGCCCATGATACCAATGACATACTACTTTACTTCCATGCGTCTGCACGCCCAGACGTGGATGCTGAAAATTCATGCTGACGCCCTTTCAGGAGCTAAGTCATGTTCAAACACAGCAATGACGCAGCAGAGACACCATCTGCTCGAAGCTGCCAAAAAAGCTACGGGAGATGCTTCCTGCCGGAAAATCGCTATGAACGAGGGAGCTGTCTTGAACCATCCTGAACCTATACTCGAAAGTGTGGACTCACAGCGAAGCCAAGATGGGCTTGGAGTCAGGAGGCTCCAATAACCAATTGTCCCTCGTCCTCGAGGTCCTGGGCGCAAGCTGACCTTCGACGCAGAATCGGAGCATGTTGAGCGCACAAGCGAACTCACAGCTGCCTAAGGTCCTAAGGCACTCCTAAAGCCAAGCTACAAGATCGTCTTCATGGCAGCTTGCTCCTGAAACATCTGAAGCAAGTGGGGCAGAGAGGGAGGTGTTGGGAGTTCAAAGGGAGTAAGCTCAGACTCCCACCTGGCTTCTCGGAGCCTTCGGATAGCCGATGTGCTGCAGCTGCTCGGCAGCAGCCACCATGCAGGCACCCAGGTCGTTCTGCGATTCGGGCGCGCTCGGCGCAGCCTCAGCCTCCGCTGGCTCCTCCACCGGCCCCGGCCTTACCAAACGGGGGGGGGGGGGGCGCGCAGGAGGGCAACACGCATCTCGTTTCATGGTTGAATCATCTCTGCTGTCCCAGCATCTTCGCCGACCAGGTCAGTGACAGGCCGACAGCCATCGCGCAAACTTGCAAGGCTGCCGCCAGCGCAGCAGTGCAAGACCCGCGGTGCTGGAGCATCGTAGGAAAGAGCCTCTGCAAGGCAATCTAGTTCATACCATGCTTTCTTGTGAAGAGGTTTGGCTTTGGGACACTTTCGGGGGAGCTTGGGGGAGCTTGCAAAGAAGAGGTAAAGCAGATCAGCAAGCCAAGTTCTGTCCAGAAGCCCCTGGTGTCCCAAAACCACTAGTGCCGGGCTTGGGATGACGCAAAGCACGGTGGCCACCCGCGCAGCTTCGGCATCTGCAGGTCCCTTCTCGGAGACAGCCCCGACCTCCTCCCTGCAGTGTGAAAGTGTGTCAGGCTGTGTTGCACTTGAAGTTGGGCGGTAAGCTGGCAACCCTCGCATGATTGCGGCAACGTTGCAGGATGCGCCGAGCTGTGTTCAATGCTGCCAGCGGGCCCTTCAGCAGCAACTCCTGGCATCGCTTGTCAGCCCCCGTGATGTCACTTCTTAACGATCCTTGCATCTGCCCCCATTCGGTTAAGAACAGAAAGGAGAGTGCACTGGTAAAGGTCCCGCTGCTGCTCTGCTCGTACGTATCCAGAAAGGTCTCGAAGTCCGGAGGCTTGTCCTGCTCTCCAACTGGCAAAACTAAAGAGCAGGCGGCCGTGCAAAAGCCACTTGCAAGCCCACTTACAACTACCTGGCAACAGCTCCAGGAGCCCGTGAGCCATCCTTGGAGGATGGGCACCACCTTCAGCTCAGACGTCTTGTTGAGCTGCGCTCCCTGAGGTGCAGCCGAGATCGACTGCTTACCAAAAAGTTCACAACACCACGTTCCAAAAACTCACCAACATTCATAATGCGAGCACTGGAAATGGAGCGTCCTTCCAGAGGTGCTTCCACAGCTCCTGTGCAAGGGACTGCACATTCACCCCTAAGAAACGTGGATTTCGACCACACCCATAGAGGCCCAGAGGCCTCAGACCCCGAGTTGCTCTTGTCACTGCGATGCTCCATTGATACCCTTCATCAACACAAGAAGAACTGCAGACGAGAATTTACTTGTGAGGAGTTATCTTTCATCCCAACGATCTTACTCCACGTTTCGCTTGTCCCTTTAGCACCATTCCCTGACAATTTTGCATTATCTCGGAAGTTTCTTCATATAGAAAGTATAACAAGTTGACCAACAATCCAAATGGAAAGGCCGTTACTACTCATCAAAGGGCTTAACATGGGTCACATCGAATAAGGGAATTCCGTGAGTCACGCCTCCATAACGAACGCCAGCTGCACACCTCCACCATATTGCAACAGAAACCACGGCTCAGCCAAAGCCATTCCCAAGGCGACCTTGCAGTGTCTGCAGAGCGAGCAGAGTGTGCAGAGAATGTGCAGATGTGGCAAAAGAGTCCTGCACATTCCAAATACAGAACTCTGTCGTGCAAGTACCCCCAAACAAGCAAAGCACAAGCGGAGGCCAACAGGACAACCTCCGTAAACTCACATCGGCAGAAAGTGCCACATTTCAAACCTGACTGACCCCAGCCAGCCGATTCCTTCGGCAGCTCTGAGCAAACGATATCAAAGGCACGCCAGCTTTGCCGCACTCGCACAGGCGCAAGAGAAGCATCCTGCGCGGAGCACACGATTGAACAATCCCCAGCAATCCTTCCAAGAAGTCCAAAAACACTCAAAACATCTCAAAACACTCCCGCATGGGGTCATATGGGGTCCTGGACAGGTGTTCACTTAGCACGCCTGCTTCAGTGAGAGTCAACCAAGCCCTTATGCAGCGATGAGTGTCTACCCGAGTCTTCAGGGAGCCATCATCGTTCAAAGGCCGCACGGAACGCAGCAGCTTCAGGAGATCGGCATCCTTCATGATTTTGGCCTTGGCCAATAGCTCGTCATCCCAGATGCCAGCTCCCCACTGTGAGTTCCGCAGCAGGCCAACATTGATGTCGACTTGCTCTGCTGGATAATCCCACGGAACGCCTTGAAGAAACGTGCGGCCTTCCTTCAAGACCTTCCGGAAGTGCAGGAGGTGGCGGAGCAGCTTCTTGCAAGTGGCAACAAGGTCTGTACTGGCCAGCGCAGGATCCGAGAGGGCCACGGCACAAAGCTTCTGCAGACGCTCGGCGTCTCCCTTTTGCAGGGCCTGGAGTAGCTGCTCGCGCCGATCCTCTGATCTGGCGCGCTGGCCCGTCTGTTCGAAGCACACGATGTCGGGAAAGCCTGCCAGTACAAAACTCAAAAAACACATCGAATCAAGCTGTCTGTCAGCTGCTGGGATCTCAGGAAGTACCGCTCCTGCTTTGACAAAGTCGATGTGCCGCAAGAGGGCTCGACGCTGCTTCGGATCGCGCTTTGCATCCCAGCGTGGCAGCCCACCATGGGAGGCACTCTTACGCATGCTGCTTGCGGCTTGCGGATGATCATATGCCATTTTGCATGGTTTGGTCGTTGTGAGTCATTGGCTCATGCTGATTGTGCTGGATCATACGTGTTCGATGCTTCATGCTTCGTGGGTCGCACTTTCCAACGTGCGGCCAACGGTGCTCCGACTGTGCTCCAACTGTCCTCCAACCGTGTTCCCGACAAACGTCCCGTGCTCTCCCGTCGTGTCATGCACACGGCTCGTGCCGAAAACCAACACACAAGGACACCGTGTGCCAGCATGAGCCAACACATGTCAGTCTGAACTCTTCAACTCCGAAATCACTGGACTCGTGCCCTCCACCCCTTGGGCCTCCTTAGCTGATGGCAGCAGGTCCACCACAAGCCTGTTGGAAGGCCTGTATGGAGCGCTGATGGCAACAAACATCGCCCCCGTCACATCCCGTCACTACTTCAGATTTTGGCGCGACAGCCATACTGACCAGAGTTCCCGCCTTGCCAACGGGATGCATTCGGAGACCCACAGGGGCACCTGCTCCTGCAAAAACTGCGCACTCTAAACTCCCATCAGAAAAAGGGCCACTTCTGAGACCCGCGATGACCCGCAATAACCCGCAATGACCCGCAATAACCCGCAATGATGCAATGACCCGCAGTGAACTGCAATCAATCGCCCGTGGCCCGCATGCCCGTTCAATCTGCTCTAGCCCACAGTCTGACCGTGGAGTTTGAAAGGGAGCAACAGCGTTTTTGTTGATGCGAGAAGGCACGACAGTGATGCTGACGATGAAGACGACAGCGAGGAAGCCTGTCCGTCTTCTGCTGTGCGCTCAAAGGGATTGAGGACAGTTCGACGCAGAGTGGGACGAACTCGTGAAGGGTCACGGGCAGAGCCCCGTGCAGAGCCCACACTGGGAGAACCTGAGATGGAAGACACCCAGCGTGAAGGGCCAACCAACATGGCCAACTTCAGAACGACACGCATTTGAAAGCTATCTGCAATTCAAAACAGCGGACGTTCCTGTGCCTGAAGAACAGGACTCGTCTGCAATCATTAGCACAGTTTGATATTCCCGAATATGTGTCAAAAGCGTACAACGAGTTCCGAGCTTTCACAGGGTGTTTCCTGGCCACTTGCCCCGATCTGCGCACAATACAACCACGCATCCAAAACAGGATTTGAAGAGTTGACAGTTCTGGAGCTCCACCAGGACGTAATTAGCGCAAGAAAGCACTTGAATGCACTTGATCTAGGGGAGTTTCTCGGTCGAGGGTCGACAGCATCAGGATGTCACCCAAGTCGGAAACTCGATCGCCCGCACTGCCACAAACAGCTTCAATCAGATCTTGTCATTTTTGACGTCGCATGCTCGCTTTCGTCGTTCGTCCGGCCTGTGCAGGACATGGCGCTGATGTTTATGCCCCGCTCGAGGCCAAACCTTTGCATCCGATGCTGCAGGGCAGACGGGACGATGACCACAACACGCACACACCCAGCACACACAGAGCGCAGGGGAATCTCCCAGACTAGAAGACGACATGACATATCTGTTCAACCTTCAGGATACCTATTAAGCGGCAAACAACTGCATTGCTGACACTGAACCTGGCAGGTACGTGGGAGAGATCACTCCCATGTCACTGCAATGTGGCCGTCGTCGTTGGCACAAGAACCAGAGAATGCACCCGTGCCCCCTGCTTCGATCCTTGCGAAACCCTAAGCTTGGAATCAGGGCGTACACACACAGAGACCAATTTGATGAAGGACAGCTGTTGCGTGGAATACACTGAGGGAAAGTCAGGGGTCTGCTCCAAGCCACACGCGACTTGGAGCCTCTCGATCATGCTCAATCGTGCCAGCCTTCTCAACCCCTCTGCGCATTGGAGCATCTCTGCCAATCTCTGCGCTTGCACGACATCATAAGGGCGGCCAAAAAGGCTCTCGCACAAAAGAATCTTGTTTTGCACCCGGGGTATTCGGGGGAGTCACACGATGCTGTGCGCAGGAAGCACCGCTGTGGGCTCATCAGGGCACACACACCAAGCCAAGCCAATCTAAGCGCCGGTCCTGTATCTGAAAGAGGCGGGCCTCCTGCAAGTGAACCCAACGTGCTCGCATGCGATCGCAACATCCCATGGCCATCTGAGCCCACCGCCTCCTCGTCCGACAGGAAACACTCTCGCAGCGCCTTGCCAGCCTTGGCACTCGGATCCACGAACACTTGATTCAGTGGTCAATCCCCATGCCACCATCCAGTCGACGAAGTCCGTACGACAGTACATGCAATATTGGCTGTGGCTCTGAATAGGGGTATGTCGCGGTATCCCGCCACCCGCCTGTGTTACATACGTATGTCGCGCCCACTTGTTTCATACGTATGTCGCGGGGTTTGTTGCGGCTGTTTCGCGCTGTCTTGAAAACGAGATACGAAACCCATGCAGTTCCAAGAACGGGCTTGTCGCAAAGGCTTGTCGCGGAGGCTTGTCGCGGAGGTTTGTCGCGGACTGCTTGTCGCAAGCAGAACGGCTTTGTTACAAACCCTATGTCGCGGAAAGACGCCCGGGAGCCAGTTACATACCTAGACTTTTGAGCCGCATATCATGCAATATCATGCAATATCATGCAATATCATGAAATATCATGCAATATCATGCAATATCATGCAATATCATGCAATATCATGCAAGATCATGCAATATCATGCAATCTTGCAATGTGGTGCAATTGACCCGCAGTGTGCCAACTCGAGAAGCCGGCATGCTCCCAGACCGCCACATGGTCGTGATCGACCAGGCCATGCTCCGCGTAGTACTCCAGCCTGGCATATTGTTCATGTCGCATTGGATCAAGATATGGCGCTCTTAGGTCCACGTTGTCTATGGCCGCAATCTCAGCCGGCGACCAAGAGATCACCAAAACTGCCGGTGCGCTCTCCAAGGCAGCTGGGAGGCGGCGGGCCAATGCCTCAACGACCCCCCCTGATGGCCCCACACCCGCTGCGAGTTCTGGCGATCATCCGCGATCCCCTGCCATCCCCTGCGAACCTGGTGAAGGCGACCCGCAAAGAGCTGCGAAGCACGCGGCTTGGAAATGGCCAATTGTAACCTAAGACTGAGCAACGAAGGATCCTCGAGGACTAGTCGGCAAGGGTGCCCCGTTTCCAAATGGCACCAAATCACCACGTACGGTTGCGTACCACAAACGCGTACTTCATGATGTTTCATGGCACCTCCATGCATGAAACCATGAAGCCAAGCCCCAAACTGAAGCACCTTGCAGCCTGGCGGGTTGATATCTTGACTTTCCTTGCCAAACGCCCATTGACCACCAGCCTGTGTTGTAGCTGTAGCTGCTACGAGTATGGCAGGAATGCTGCCATGCCCCTGGCAACAACATCCTACAACATGACGGCCAGGCATCTGAGAAGGAGCGGAAGTGCCAGGTGAGCCTCCTGCGCATGAGCAGGCACGGACATGCCGAAACGACAAGAACATTTATTGCCAGGGGGTATTTGCAGCTGATTGACTCTACAGGCAAATCCGAACAGCTCAGCAGCAGCCCACGACCAGCCCTGGAATGAGGCATGCAGGCAAGATGTAAAGCAAGCAGGAGTCACACGGTGACATTTTTGTTTGCCTGATCCGGCATTCTGCCATCTGAGCCGTGTCGCAAGCGCTTACACCCTCTACAGATTGCACGACGGCCTGCATGGTAATTTGTACACGATTCTTCGAGCGACGTTACTCTCACGGGCACCAGGGTGACTGCATTGTGTTCGGTGCTGTGTGTGTTACATTGTGTTCTACCAGGGTCTGAGCTAACATGTTAAGCATTCATGCGCAAAGTCTGGTCTCGTCTGCCCGAAGGTGCTGGGTGGCCGGAGGTCAGAAGAGGAAACGTACTCGCCAAGGCAGCGCAAGGTGGCTCGGCTCGTTTGAGCACCTGAAAAGGATTGGCTTGCTTTCTCGTTTGTGTACCTAGTGAGCCTATGTACCATGTCGCAAAAGTGCTGCATATTGCGATGAACTAGCGGCTAGTGGCCATGAGTCACTACTGCAGTAAGGCCAGCACGCGCTTGGCCAGCATCAGACAAAAACGTCTAGGCTGTCAGAGCCTGAAAGTCAAAATGTTTATCCGGCATACCACTGGGACTTTCGGCCGTCCGTCCCGCCTCGGTCTTGTTTTTTTGCTCACCAAGGAACTTGATTACTTGCTCCAAGTTCTCGATCCAATGCGATAACCTGCAAGCCGAAGGATGCTCTCTTGCCACCTTCGCACATCCCGCATGCGCTTCAATGAACTGCGGCCGTGGCTTGGAATCCAAGAAGTTCCACTCCTGAACTTTGCAGAACTGTCGGTCTTTCAAGCCTCTTGGGAACCTTGCCCCCTCCGTGTCCTCCTTCTCAAACTTGCGCAAGAAGGCTGATTTCACGAGCACCTGAACAAAATCCATGCTCAGGTTCCGACTTCCAGTCTGCAAGATGATGCCGATGACGTAAGTGCTTAAGTACATGGACTCATGCCATCACGCCTTCCGGTTCAGCTGGTCAATGCGGCCGTCAATGACTCCCTCCGAGATCGCCCGAACCACCCAAGGCTCAACTGCCGTGGGGCTCTCCTGGAGAAGATGTGCAAAATTGTGCAAAGAGAATCCTACGCTGGCCACTGGCCCCTAAGCTCCTGGATGCGCTTTGCGATGTCGTCTAAAGGAAGTTCCGACCTAAGCATCCATCATGAGTGACTCATGTCTAGGTTCTCGTAGTTCTGCAGAATTGGGACACTGGCTGTCCCCGAGCCATGGTGGCCAAGGTCAGAAGTCTAATCTTGGACATCGCGTCCTTCCAAGCTGCATTCAACTCTCATTCAACCAGAAACTGTGAGCCTGTGCCTCTTCTGTCTGTGTTCCATGATGTGGCGCTGCGTCTTTGGAAGAAAGAATGCTGCTATGATCTGCCTGAAAGTTCAGGGAATGCTCGTCGAAGAGCTTTTCGTTCTTCTTGTGGAAGTCCTGCAGGAAGCGTTGGCAAATTCACAGGCAGAATTGAAACAAGCCTTGGCACATTTTTTGTTCATCTGCATGTCCTTGAGGTCATCTACAGAACCAGACCTTGGAAACAATCTTGGAGCGTCATGGAAGAAAGGAAATCTCCGCACTGCCTGGGTCAGATGCAAGAAGATTTCGCACAAGCCCACAAGGTTTCCCTGCGAGGTGCTCCGCAAGGCCTCCGACATGCGGGACATGGACCACACATGTATTCAACAGCGTTCCTTCAAAAGCTTGCCTTGACCGAGTCCAGCATCAAAATGTCGTCGAACTGAATCACAGCTGGGAGCATCACTGCATCCTGGACTGGACAAACATTTCGATTGAGGTGCTAAACTCTCAATCCTCGCATAACCAGCTGCATGATCCCTGCGCACGGATGTCCTTGATCAGCTGGATGGTCTGTTCAACGACCTGGAGATTATGACTTCAGGCGTGTCCTGCGGAAGGGACCTCGATATACCAGTACTAGTACTGAGGTGACCCTGCTCGAACAGAGATCTGAGTACTGCAATGGAACTGGACTTCCGAAACGTGCTTTCAGTAATCTTCAGAGATGGAATCCAACAGCCGGCCTCTGGTTTGGTCAGGGCCTCCGAAGCCGCGCCCTGGAAGAGGCCATGGTACCTCAAATGGGTGCGGGAAGGCGAGTCTCCAAAACGAAATGGGCCGTCTAAAAACGGGCAGGCGCAAGTCCGAAAACGGCATGGGCACGAGTCAGAAAACAGGACAGCGAACCAGAAAGCGATCGCAAAAAAAGGAGTACGCCAGAAGCCATAGAAGCTTAAAACCCTGAAACGTCAAAGCCCCAGGTCACCTTTCAAGTTGACCCTGAACCTTGCAGGCCCGAGCACACCTAAACACTAAACCCTAACTACCCGGAACCCAAAAATCCCGAACCTTGAAAACTAAAATCCCTAAAATCCCGAAAATCTCTAAATCGCTAAAATCCCTAACTCATAGAATCCCCAAACAAACCCCATCCCTGAACTCAACAATGCCTGAACCCTAAACCCTAAAAAAACCTAAACCCTAAAATCCCTGATAACCCCTAAACATCCCAAAGCCTGTAAACCCAAAACTCTGAACCTTGCAACACCTAAATCCAAAAATACAGAAACCCTGAAACCCGAAAACCTAACAAACCTGAATGCCCCCCCGCCCCCGCTAGAAACTAAAATCCCTGCACTGAAACCTCTGAACCCTACAACCCCGAAGCCCTATAAGCTCTAAACCCTGAAACCCCTAAAGCCTACAAACCCTACACCCCAAAAGTTTCAGAACCCTCTAACCCCTAAACCCTAAACAGTAAACCCTAAAATGCCTGAACCTTGCAAACACCCCTGAGCACGAAAATACATGAACCCTCTGACTCCGAAACCCTGAAATCCCCAAAACCGAAAATCCCTGAATGCTAAAACCCCCCAAAAACCCTAACACCCCCAAATCCTAAAATCCCTGCACCCTAAAAAACCCTGAACCCTCTGACCCCGATCCCTAAACCCGAAAGACCCTAAACCCTCAAATCCCAAATCCCAAATCCCTAATCCCTAACAACCCCAAACCCTCAAATGCCCAGACCCTAGACCCCCTAAACCCTAAAATCCCTGGACCCGACCCCGAAACCCGAAATCCCTGAACCCAAAAACCCTAAACCCTAAAAGCCCAAAAACCCTGGCACCCCTCAACCCCAAAACAATAAACCCTAAAAACCCTAAACCCTAAAACCCTTGAACCCGCTCACCCCCTAACCCTGAAACCCCTAAACCCAAAAATTGAGAGAAAAAAAAAAAACTAAGCCCTGAAATCTCTGAACACAATAACCTCTAGACCCAAAAACTGTTAAACCCTCAAGTCCCTAAACCTAAACCCTGAAATCCCTAAACCCTCAAACCTCAACCTCTGAACGCCTATAACCCCTAAAACCTAAAACCCACAACCCTACAACCCGTACACCCTGACATCCCTGAACCCTAAAAGCCCTAAACCTGAACATCCCTAAACCCTGAAAACCCTAAACCCTAAACCTGAACACCCTAAACCCGAAAATCCCTACACGCTCCACCCCCCTAAACCTTGAAATCCCGAAACACCCACATATCCTGAACCCTGAACCCTACAAACCCTAAACCCGAAATTTCCTGAACCCTACAACCCCTTAACCTTAACATCCCTACACCCTCAAACCCCTAAACCTCAAAATCTCTGAACACTATAACCCCTAAACCCTAAAATCCCTAGCTCCTTATACCCTAAAACCCCGAAGCCAAACAAATCTAAACCCTAAAATCCCTGAACCCTAAAAACCCGAAATCCCAGAAAAAAAATAGATCTAAAATCCCTAAGCCCAAAATCTCTTAACCCTCGAAACCCTAAAAACCTCTACGTGCAAACATCCCTAAAGCCTAAAATCCATACACGCTGAAAGTCCTAAACCCGTAAATCCCTGAACTCCCTAAACGCTAAAATTCCACTAAACCTAAACTCCTCTAAAAGCATGATGCCTAAAGCCTAAAATCTCTAAACCCTAAACTCCCTAAACCTATAATCCCTAAACCCTAAAACCCCTAAACCCTACAGCCCCTAAACCCTAAATACCCCTAAACCCGAAAATCCCTAAACCATCCTAAACCCGAAAATCTCCAAACCCCAAAATCCGTAATAATCCCTGCACCCTAAAATCCCTAAACCCCAAAATCCGTCAACCTTAAAATCCCTGCACCCTAAAATCTCTAGTCCCTAAAATTCCTTTTCCTGTCTAAGCTAGCGTTTCGAAAGTGTCTCCTATCTTTGCATTACTGCTCAGGCGCAAGTCTTCTTCGGGCCTTGGAATCTACCTGTATGCACCTTTGCTAGTCAGACTTCACTGCCTGCAGCACTCGGTTTTGGTGCTGTCCGCCGAGCTCCAATTTAATCAGCTCTTTCACAACGAACTTGTCTTGGTTGCAGGTTCCGTTCCCGGATAACGACGAGATTTGACGAAACTTGTTTTTGCACAGTCCAACTTGTTGCAATGTTCTCCGGTTCTCAGTGCGGTAAAGACCTGGCTTCACGACTGGCTTACATTGGCGGCGTCTGCCAGAACAGTCGTGGTCTCTTCTAAATTGCTTTTGCAGAGAGGGAACGACTGGCACTTTCCAGGCTCTGGACCAAGACTTCAGAC
>CAJNDS010000080.1:1003954-1105290 GCA_905221605.1 Symbiodinium natans | reverse complement strand
GTAGTCCTTTAGCGCACGTCTGGCCCCCGGTCCACAAACTTTCAAGAGCAGGACAGTTTTGGTAAGGTTCACCAAAAGTCCCATGTCCTGCATGACCCCCAGAAGTTTGTTGATGAAGCTGCTAAGTTGGGCAATGTCTTCGGAGTTCTCTATGAGCCATTGCACTAAGGTGTCGTCGGCAAAGGTGGTGGCTTGTCTGTGGGGGCCCGAGAGGGCATCCCCCAACCGTTCCAGCAAAAGGGTCGATATTGCCACCCAAAGCATGGGGGCGATCTTACATCCTTGGCGGATGCCGCGCGTTGTACCCACTGAGCTTTGTTCCTGATCACTGATAATGTGATACCGTGATGTGTCTAAGAGGGAGATTATCTCGGCCGTCATGCTTTCTCCCGCACCAAGGTCTTTGAGCCATCTGGCAAGTGCTTGACGGTTGACTCTGTCAAAGGCTTGTTTAAGGTCAAGGCTGAGGATGGCTCCCCCGACGCAGAGTTTTGTGTTGTCAGGATTTGCCTCCCTATCCCTTTGGGCGAATTTGCTACTGTTTCCCCGTCCGTAACACCTTTTGAAGTTGTCAATCCACACCTGCACTCTAGCCAAAGCATCGTACAAATCCCTCCCCGGCTGGTAGGCAAACTGCGGCACCCAGCGCAGCTGGGGCCGAATCAGCTCATAGAGTCTTGTTTTGAGAAGCCCCGCTAGGGTTTTAGCATCAGGAGACATGAGGCCGATTGGCCTGAGTGATGAGGGCTCGCATGGGTCCTTGCCCGGTTTAGGGAGCCAGACTATCCACGCGTCGGTCCACTGAAGAGGGAGTGTGATCCCCGGTTGGTGAGAGTGCTGGTTAAAGGCCATCTTCAGCAGCTTTGCAACCTGTGGCGCCGCTATTCGCCATGCAGATGCCGGGGCTACACCAGGAGGAACAGCTTTCCCGATCTTGATGGACTTCAGCTGCGATTCAATTTCCTCAACCGTGAAAACCAAGTTGAGACCTTGCTCCTCCCTATCCGGCTGCTCTGTGTCCGGAGCGAAAAGATCTTCGCTATAGCTCACCAGGGCTTCATGCTCCTGTTGAAGAGTGAGGAGTCGGCCGTTTGGGTCCTTAATCATGACCCGTTGCCTTGGCTGCCAAGGTGCTAATCTCCGTACAACCTGATAAACCGTTCTTTGGTCCCCGTTGTCAGCTGCCTGCTCGGCTTTTTGAAGGAGGTTGAGGATGTCTTCGCGCTTCTTTTCCTTGCATTGTTTTTCAGCAATTTTGACTTGCTTCCGCAGTGCAACCGTAGCTTTCCATCCCCTAAAGAGTCTGGATTGGTAGTACCACCAGGGGTTGTTTTCTAGGTTTTCCCTCTCCGGCTCCCCAGGGGGCCGTACGGTGACATACTCGGCCTCTCGCCGTTTCTGCCACAGGTGCTGCACTATGGGGTTGGATGGAGGGTTGGGTTTCCTCTCCAATGGGTAGTGGTTCTGGCAGGTGTCGAGTAGGGTGGAGTTGATGTTGGCCGGGGTGGGGTCAGTGAGTGCGTTGAGGGCTGTCGTAAGGGCTAGCTTCAGTGTTTGTGCTCCCTCTTCCCGATTGCGTATCTCTTGATCCAGTTTGTGCCTGTCCAGCTGGGGGTTCGTGGATCGTTTGGGGAGCATGTGATGGTTCATGAGGCGGATGGTTGTGTGAAGCGCCATGTGACCGACGTGTCGTCGCCAGTTGCCAATGGGTGGGGCCGTAACTTTGACGTTTTTGGCTTCCCAATCAGCAGATATGGCTCTGGTCAGGATGAAGTCGATTTGGCTCTTTCCCGCTCCCCGCCCCCCCGTTAAATTGTATTGGGTATGCGTGGCTGGACCTCTCCAAGTATTAAGGGCAACCAGACCGAGATTATCCAGGAACGTGTTAAGGTCCCCGGGGTCCAATGCGTCCGCCCCGACATGGAAGGGGGTCTGGCAGGTTGAACGACCGACTAAAGGGGCTTGTGGAGTGACTTCGGCCTGGAAGTCCCCCACCACCACCACTGTGTTGCGCATGGAGAGACCCCTAACACAACCGCTCAGTTTTTCAAGGAGTTTGGCACGCTTCTCCCGCAGGACTTCGGGGCGTTGTGCAAAATTATGTGGGTGCTGATAGCAATTAACCAATTCGACCCTCCCTTGTGCCGTCGAGATCTGTGTGCGCAGGACTCTACCTGGAATCACCTCCTCATGCCGGATGTGTGTGGCTTGGTGTCTCGGATGCACCAAGGTGAGAACACCATCAGCCCTGGCAGCAGTTCCTGAGTGTACCGCAAGCCATCCCTCCAGTTTATACGTGGAGCTAGTGCTAAGGTGCGTCTCCTGCAGGCATATGAAGTCGTATTTGGTACTTTGTTGTTTGAGCAGCTCTCGGAGTTCTTGCCACATGAGGACCGAGAGAGCTCCGACGTTCAAGGACAGGACATGAATCCTAGCGATCCCTTGTCTACCACCCCGCGCGCCTCTTCTCTTGTACTGGTCCATCGGCACTCTCTGCGCTGCTCGCACCTGAATATCAGGAAGTTGTGACCGCGTGCACCATCTCCCTCGGTACCAAGCCCCTCCCTGCATTCTGGCTGTGTGAATCGCTTTACGGAGCGTTCTCTTGGATCCCGGTACGGTGCACGCATGATCAGCAGTGTGGTCAGTGGCAGGTGCAGACCGAGCGCCCTGCCCAAGGCATAGGACGCACAGCAGCCTCAGCGTGCGGCTCCATATGGTGCTTGGTGGCGCTGTCTGTCGATTGTGTCGTGAATGTCGCTTAGGAGGTGTCTCTTTGGCTCGAAGCATGAAGCTGTATCTCGCCACGCCTAAGAGACATATGCCAAGCAGGATTGCAAATGCACTGTGGGAAAACGGCGCCCTGCCCAGCACATCCATTAAACAATTTAGCGGCTCCCGCGCGGGGCCGAAGCTCAACCCTTCTCTCATCCTTTTAAGCATTTCCGAGTCGTTCTTCCATTGCCTCCCAGTGCTGGAGGAGCTTTCGGGCTCGCCGTCTTTGATCTGCCGGTTGTAATCCCCGGAGGTCATGTAAGAAGGCCGTGCACATCTGGATGGGTGTGAGTGCCGGTGCTGTGGGGGGCTCTGATGCCTTCTTCGGCTCCTTGTATTCTTCCAGGTCGATGATCTGGTGGTTATCCGCTGCACGGAGCACCCACTTCTTAGGTGTCCTCGGCTCCTTCGCGGGGCCGTCAATTTGTTGCTGGCCGTCATCAAAGGCCGTCTCATCTGTCCGTTGCCTTTTCGAGGCAGGAGGCACCACGGTCTCATCCTCCGTCTCGCTCCATTCCAGGAGCTCGGCTGCCCCTCTGGGAAGACGGTGTCGGTGGAGGGGTTCTGGGACCTCAAGGGCCGCCGGTCGTGATGGCCACCATAGCATATGCTCCTACTGACTGCTGATTGGCAGCGAAGAGCTGCACTAAAGGCCGATGGTGGCACCTTTTCAGGGCAAGGGATGGCTGCTGTCATGGCACTTAGCTCATGCACTGCAGCTTGTGCGTTCCTGCTTTCATGGAAATCCATGCAGCAGATTGTGCAACTGAGGTACATCCAGATGCAAATGTGCAAAAGTTTTGGTGTCCGGCGTAATGGCGCGCCCCCCGCCATCTTCCCACCTGCGGAAGTGCATGCGTTGGTAGCATGTGTAGGTCCTTCCCCCGTGGGGGGCCCGGGGGAAACCTTCACCTCACCCTTCCCGTGGAATGAAGTTGTGTTCATGTCGGCGTAGGAAGGGCCGGCGGACTTAGGACCGCCGCGGTGACTGAGGAATTTCTGATATACGTCGTGAATTCGGAGGGGTGTATGGAGAGGTCTGCGTTTGTACTTTCCCTTAATGCGTCTGTGCGTTATCCACTTGTTGCCCTGCTTAGGGTCTGTCCAGTATCGGATCATTAGTGAAAACGCAGTGCACCACCCCAGCAAAATCCCTCTAAGCCAATCCTCCTTAGATCCCCTAGATTCAGGCAGATACTGATCGTCTTCCACTGAGGGGCTGGCAGTCTCGGCTCCCCAGCAGGGCCGTGCGTGTAGGATGACTGCCTGCGGCCGGCTGGTATGCTCCGGGGGCACTGATGTGGAGATAGACTGGGATCTGGCTAAGAGAGTGTGCATGTGGTGGCATTCACGCATGTGAGTTGTCGGACAGTGCCTAGCCTGCTCAGCATATCTAATACGCTGATCGCTGCGATTCTGGGTCCTGGTGTTAATCCTAGGCTGCCCTACGCCTATACCGGCACCCTGATTTTCACCAGCCGCGAAGGAATCGATTGCCACTTCGGCACTCCCTGTGGGGGCCGTCGGAGAGGAGAAAAGGGGTGTGCCGCCCATGTCAGTCGGCAAATCCCGGCTCATGATTAGGCGTATGTGGGAGGAGCCCTGGATGTCGCACCATTGATAGCGCTGTCTGTCTCTGACATCGACAATCCAGCGGATGTCCCCTAAACTGATGCCATGTGCTTGCAGAAGGGGACTGCATGCCAACTCGATGGCCGAGGCAAAACCGTCTTGTCTGACTTGCACCCCGTAGCGATGCCCTGGTTCTCGTAAGATCTCGGTGAGGACACCGTTAATGTCATCACGTCGAGTAGGACTGTCCGGTGATGCATCCGTCCTGGAGGTGATTGTCGGGTCTCGGGCTGATCTGCGGGCCGGAGTACGGCTCCTGTCCAGTGCGCTGCCCTCTGTGTGCGTCTGCACGTTGTCGTGGTCCGGAGGCTCTGTGATAGGAGTGCTGGAGGATGAGGACGTCTGGGCACGCTGGGCCGAACTTCGGCTCCTGCTAGTGGCTGGAGCCAACTCCTTCCTTTGCCCTTCATCGCCCGGCGTCTTCCTTGACCCTGTGGGAGTGCTGACGGGATCCGCATCCAGGAGTGTCCACGGCCACCCCTCTGGCGTGTCGGGTTCCCGGGTTCTCTCTGCTGGCATCCTTTGGGCCGAGGCGTCCCGCTGAATGGTCCGGCTAATCGGCTCCCACGGCTGCCATCTCTGTGTCCACGTTGTTCACGACGTCGGGCCAGCTCATTGCGTGTCCGCCTCCTCTCACCATTGGGCCGGACCCGTGCCCGAGGATGTCTGCGCGGGCTGCGCGGGCTGTTTGCCATCTTGAGCCTAGTCCTTGCATTATCCCTGTTTTGGGCTAACGGGGTTGAAGATGAAACGAGTATGCTTATGGCGTGTCGCCTCCTCCTGTTCCCACCGGGTCTAGGGGCCTCTTTATGCAACCTTCTATGGTCAAGTGAGTGCCAAAGTGAGGTGAGCACTGACAGCATAGGGCAGGGTATGCTCGGTCTCATGCGATGCGCGCGCCCTGGAGGTCTCCACTCGGGGTCCACGCGCCTGCGAGGCCGAAGATGTCCAGGCAGCGTCTGCACAAATGGGATGTGGCTCGGAGGCATCGTTGACCTGAGGGCAAGATCTCACTGTGGGAATGCGAGTGTCTGATAATGGGCACTCTATGTGGATGATCAATGTGTCACACGGTCCATGCAATGCAGGCACACTCGACATGTATTGAACAGCTGGCATTGACTCCATTGCGTTGCACAATCGGCTCGCCTCAAGGGGACAGGTACGGCATGAGCGCCTGAAAAAATTCTGGCCAATGCGTCTTCCACTGCAGCTGGAGGTACAGTGCCCTGGGCAAATTCTGCAGCCCATCGTGCAAGTGGCTGGCGAGGCGGGAAACGCTGGCAAGGATATCCAGCTCAGCCTGGCCTTGTGTCGTCCATAGGGAGTGCATCCAGGATTCAACGAGATCCCCTCCTGTTTGCCAGCTCTGCACCTGTCCGAGCTTGTCGTGCGTCAGCAGGGCACCGACCAGTGACCATATCCATCGGCCAACGTTGTCCGTGAGGAGCGGGCTGTCGATGTGCTGGCCCCGGATGTCGAAGGCTTCTCCCAGCTGAGCTTTGTGGTATAGGTCGTGCCTGAACTTGTAGTGTCCCTGCATCTGGAAGGCCGTGAGGCGCGCCCCCGGGTTGCTGGGCAAGAGCTCTCCCAGAAGCTGCTTTGCTTTGCCCAGGTGCAGCCTTGCCGCGGCGTTGAGTCCCTGGTGCGGCGGCACCCTCTCGGGGCCGATTGTCTGGGCCCTCCTGACTGCACCACGTGCTTCGCTTCCTCTTCTTGCACCACAGACCTCTCCGATTGTCTCCTCAATCGGGTGTTCGTCCGCCTTCATTGCAACGCTCAGCAACGGTAGCCCCTGAGGTACGTAGTGGCCTGGCTTCTCGTCGTCGCTGGTCTGTGTGGCACGGTCACACATCCACGGTTGTGCCTGTACAGCGGCATGCTGTTGTGCTGGGATCAACTCCTTCTCGTCGGTGGTTGTCGCCGATGCCACTGGGTCGGCTGTCGGGGCCCGAACCTCGGTCGCCACGTCAGGTGTAGTGCTTTCCGCGACTGGATTGAGTTTAGGGGCCGGTGCATCGGCCTCCTCTGTGAGTGGCTTGCCTTGGTCTTGAGCCTGGATCCTCACAGCCTGGGCCGAGGATGATGAGGTGTCATCATTCACGGTGCGTGGCTGCCAGCCGCCCTGCGATTCCACCTCCTCAGAGTACCATTCGGCACGCTCGGTCCACGAATTCCAGCCATGCCACCACCCTGTCAGCTCCACCTCTCCATGTCGCCGCTCATTGTGGCTTTCCCACGACTGCCAGCCCCGTTGCCTCAGCTCCGTAGCCGTTCGGCGGTGGCGACCATCTGCTCGGTAGTGCGAGCGTGGGTTCTCCCTGGGAGGGAGACCTCTCTCGGCTCTCGTGGTTTGCCTCATTTGAGCCCGTGGTCTGGAGGTGGAGATGCTCATGCAGGCAATGCTCACTTGCGGCTCTGTACGCTCTTGTGAAATGAGAGATGCAAGCAGACTGCAGATTGAGTGTCCTGCCCGGGAGCAGAGGTCTGCATGTGGTGGGGCCGGAAGCGGCTCCCCTGCGTCAAGCAGCGGCTTGAATGCCCTATGGCTATTCGGCTGACAACTGCACTCTCCCAGATGGCTCTTACTCTCCCTTGCATCAGACCGACAGCAGCTACGCACAGTGAAAGTCATGTATGGAGCGTCACATTCCGCATGCCAGCATTGCCTACACATCACTCTCACAGACTGTTCAGCACCTAGGATCGTTACCTTGTGTCGAGCAAGACCAAACAACTGTGCTGGCTCTGAGGTCCCGACCGGAGATGCATCACGGATCCACTGCGGGCAGATCTCTGCAGCCGCTGTCAGCCGAGCTTTCAGGGTCAGTTCCAGAGGCTGCGAGTGCTGCACAGGCCAGTGGATCCCTAAGGTGGCATTTGCTGGCAGAGGGTGATGCGTGGCGTCCCTGCAACGGCCTACCCCATGCCCGGGGGCCGTATGATGTTCAGGCAGTGTACCCAACACACACACCGATGGGGAAGTACCGAGTGACTTTTCAGGGTGTCTAGCTGAGCTCTGGTCTTGCACGGTCTCTTGGGTCCCGACTGGAGGTGCTTCATGGGTCCATTGCATGCAGGTCTCTGCAGCCACTGTCATGCATTCTGTCGAAGACTGCTTGGGAGGCTGCGAGTGCTGCATGGACCAGTTGATCCCTAAGGTGGCGTTTGCTGACCGAGGCCCTTGCGTGGTGTCCTGGCATCGGCTGTCCCAGCTCGCCGGGGCCGGTTGGTGCTCTGGCAGGGTCTCCCACATGGGCAGCAGGGCACACATCCAAACAAGCATGCATCTTGTTATGCACTGACGTGGCCCCTTTGCATGCTGCCCCCTCAAAAATCTCTCTCTCTGTCTTGGCACTGCCCAAGGAAAGTGGGTGCTGTGTCTCAGCACCGAGCCAATCCATGGCATGAAAACTACGTCCTCTCTCACCTGTGTGAAGAGAGGCACAAAAACAGACTACCCCCTCCCCCCCTCCCGACTCACGCTACAAACAAATTTGAGCCGGAGGCTTGGATGCTGCATCTGCAACGTTGCTCTTGGAGGGCACCCAGCAAACCCAAGTCAAGCAACCCAGCCGGACATCAAGCTCGAAAATGTCGGCCAGAACCTTTGAAGCATCAACCAAAGGTGAGTATCCCCGACTCAGAGCTGACTTCGCTGCTTGGTTGTCTACGAAGAGCAATACACGACGATTCCGAAGCCTGTCCGCCCAAGTTCTTTTGGCGACAAGCACCGGGAAGAGCTCCGCAAAGAAGATCAGTTGTCTGCGACCAGACTGTCGCCACCCGGTGACGACGTCGTCCGGAACTCTATCTCCGAACACCTCCTTGAGCCCAGTGGCCTGATCGACGACCACCGCGCCATGTGTGACAAGGTCGGATTCGTGCGCTCCATCCGAAAAGATGACGATCGGAGGCTGCTCCGACCACAAAGATATCCTCCTCGGGCCGGCTTCCTTCAACGTGCCTATGGCCAACCGAATAGCACGACACAAAGACTCGAAGTCAGCCGACTTTGACCCGCAGCTCTCATAATGCCGGATCAGTTGGGTTGCAATCTGAGCACACTTCCCAAAGACGTGTCCCGCCGCATACAGAAGCTTGCCCTTCAGCGACGACAGCACATCGACTCCCTTTGGGCCGCGAGCCTCCAAATCTTTAGCTAACTTCTCGATGTCTTCAATCCTCCCCGGCTTGTTCGAGACGTTGACAAAACCTTTGGGAAGCTCATCGAAGGAGATCGTAGCACCAAGCATGTTGAAGGTAGAGGAAAATTTCTTAAGCTTATCACCCGTAGACACTTGCCACCCGAGTAAGCTCATCAGCTCCAACGCAGAAGAATCAGCCGACTCAGCAAGAGGCGCAACCTCCATTTGGCAATAGTCATCGAAAAAGCTTGTATTGGTCAGAAACAGCAAGCGACTCATAATCATTCGCAAAGCTCGTCCAGCTCTATTAAAGCCTGTGACAGCGCTCGTTGCTCCAAACGGTAGTGCCAGCGATTCAAAGTAGAGCACCTTGTCCGACTCCACGTCCAAGACCGCTAGCACACCTGCTCGTAACGGTTCCTTTGGACGAAGACGGAAGTCTGAAGGAATCTACCCCCGTGCCACAATGGCACCACCAAAATACCGGGCTAGACAAGTAATCTCATCGATACCTTCAAGCAAGATCTTCTCGGTCTCGGTCACCGTCGCATTGACCAAGAACTCGCTCAGGTCATCTACAGCTCTCACCTTATCGCCTTGAACGACGCCGAACCTTTCGAAGGAATCCAGGTGCCGCCATGGCGTTCATCCATCTGCTTCCACGTAAAAGGGCCCCGCAACCAACCTTTGTCGACTTGGTCCAGGGATTCAGCGCACACCTAGATGGGAATTGCCCCGACGATCTCAACTCACCTGTAACCCAAGCCACTTGCCATATCTGAAGAGGAACTCGTCAAGAAGATTCTTTGACTCCATCACACTTCGAGTATCCGGGTGCATTGAATCCTTCAAGTTTTTCTCCTCCTCAGCGAGTTCCAGCTTTCTCTTCGAGTAGTACTCCAAGACTTATTTCCGACGGAGAGCTGTTGCCTCCACGCAAGCGTGAAGGCAATGGCTCGAAGGTTTGGCCGATCAATGCACACTGGAGTATCGAAGGGATGAACCGTTTGCAAAGCTTTGTCGAGGAATGCTTCGGGCTCTCATATTCACACTTCTTAACCCAACAATCCCCCTTCAGCACCGCTCTGACCACAACATGGGCAGCCGAGGTCTTCGCATGTTGCCTACACACTGCTAAGCTTGTCATTTTGGAGAATCCCGCCAATTCATGGCTCTAGCAAACAAAATGGTTCAAACCACTGCGCCCTAAAGCTCCTTGGCAGGTCCTTCATAACTGTATGTACGGCTCTATGCGGCGAAAGCAAACAGGATTGCTCTCGTCCATTCCACTGCCGGGCATAACTCACGTGCAGTGGCAAGCATAGTCACCTTGCCTAGGATGTCCAAAACACCAAGCAGGGGTGGAGCGTGGTTTCGCCTTTCATCACGATTTTTTTTTTTGGACTGGCGCCCCTTTACTATCAGTAGCACAGTAGGCCGGTCTTGTTGGGCTCGACGTAACGTGTGAAAACACAGCAGCAGCGCGCTGAACCCTCTTTTTCTCACGACTTGAGCCAAAGTCATAAGCCGGAGGCTTCGTCAGTGAAACTCTTTACACACAGGTGAAAACTCTGCTCTGCCACGTGTTCTCCACAGCCACAAAACAAACTCAAACGTCAGTGGGAGTTCTCGGGACCTACCCAACTACACCTAAAGCAAGCAAAAACGTGCACAGTCACTTCTACAGCTTCCAGACACGCATCCCTACAACTCAAGCACTTCAAAAGGCTTTCCCACTTAAAGCAGCACTCCCGTCGAGCCTCCAAGGCACAACTACGGAGTTCCTACAACTACACACACGCAACTCTGAGCCAGCATGCAGGACAACAAAGTTAACATGTCCTTAGACAGGAACTTTCGTCTGCACGCTGCATGGCGTAGCCACCCGAAGGGGCTGAGGTAAGAGGGTGAAACTAAAAACTCTGCACAGTGAGACTACTGGTACTAGCCCTCACTTCCCTCAGACATTTGTCGAGGCCGAAGTCCATTCCCTCAGACCGTGGTCGAGGCCGAAATTCCCTCAGGACATGCCGAGGCCGAATTTCCCTCATTTATCCGCACCCCTCAGACCGCAGTCGAGGCCGAGTCCCCTCAGGCAAGCATGCCGAGGCGTGTACTCCCTTGAGTTGGTTCTGGGTGCTTCTCAGACCACAGGCCGTGTTACCTGTCTGGAGCTGCGCTGCTCACTCATCTGCTTCATCATACGGCATGCCCAAAGTGATTTTCTGGACCTCTTCTGCCGGCACTGCAAGCAGGGTTCCGTCCCATCCTCGTTTTGCAATCCCGGCATCAAGTAGGTGCTGGGCAAATGGCCCGACATTGCCCACGCATGCCATCCAAAGTGCGCTGGCCTTTCCATCGTACGTTCTGACCAATCCCCGTATGGTTTCCAGCAGCTGCGCGTCATATTTCTCCAGGAGGCGCACGAGGCCGCAGGGAATCTTGTACTTCTCCGTCTGCGCCGTCGACCATTCTGCCGTATCAAAGAACACCACCCGTGGTATATCCCTTGACAGCGGGTCTCGCCCAACGTTGCTTACCGTTATATCCGATAGAGCAATATGCTGCATGGCCAACCAGGACGTCAGCGCAACCAGGTAAAACAGGGACTGTTTCAGTACCCCTGTTTCATGGCGGTGCTCTTGCAGCCACGGATTGAACAGTTCTGCTCTTCGGATGATACTTCCATAAAGGAAGTGGTGGCAGTGACCCTCCACCTCCTCGTCGAAAAGGACTCCAATCCATCCTGCCCACAGGGTCCTGGTGACCAGGGTGGGGAATTGTTCCCCGTACCCTGCTTCGTTGCCAAAACTCTGGGGCTCTGCCGCAAGTTTCATGACCCATAGCCGATCCAGAGCATATCCTCTTCTAGTACGCCCAGCTCCTATAAAGGGAAGCGCCCTAGGCTGCTGTAAGCTTTGCCCCGTAGTTGGGTTGCTTACCATTTGGACCTCCCCGAGCCAATGGAGCGCTGTCCTTGGCCGCTGCTGGTTTTGCAGTTTATGCACCAAAAGGTGCACAGTCTTGGCTTGCCCCGTTGCTTCCTCATGTTCCATTCCCTCAGCTTCCCGCGAGGCCATGCTTTGGGCACCTGGTCCTTCTGCCAGCGTGACTGTTCGAGGCTGGTTTTCATCCTCCTCTTCATCTTCGCCCTCAGCTTGGTGCGAGGCCGCAAATACTTCTCCTCTTTCCCGTAGGCGTACCGGACCCGCAGGAGGTTCCGAAGTACTCTCCTCTTCCCAATTCCAAGGCTGTTCCGGGTGTCTGGCCTGTCGCAGCGGGGAACGGTCTCGCATGGGCTCATCCTGTTGCTTGTGCTTGCCTTTGCCTTTGCCTTTGTCCGGCCGATTCCTGAGCCAGGATGGCAGTCGGGACCCTTGTCTCCGCATCGTCGCGTCCGTCTTCCATTGCCTCATGGTTACAGACCCGCCTTGTGCAATTTAGTAGCCCACAGTTGCTTCCGCTCTTCACTGAGGTAGGTCTCCGCCTGGTAGACCCAGTCGTTCCTCGTGCGACAGCGAGCGAGACTGCGGCACGCCGCTTGTAGGTGAGTATAGCTTGCCCTCCTGGGGTCTGTTTCCAGGAACTGCTCCTCCAAAATTGGTTTCCACGAATCCTCAAATTGATTCGCACCTGGAGGGTCAATTTCTCCGGCTGCTCGTCCTCCGGCCGGTCTTTTGAGGATGAAGACGCCGTTGTTCCACCCTCAGCAATGCGAGGCCGAGGCCTCCGCTCTTTACCCTCAGCGATGCCGAAAGCCCGCGGCACCGCGAGGCCGAAAGTACACTCCCTCAGCAAGGCGAGGCCGGAAAACACCAAAGCGCTATTCCCCGTTGCGAGGCCCTCACCCTCAGCTACGAGGCCGAAAACCCTGTCTGCCTTGCACCAAAGGGCTGCGTAATTACTGCGTTCCCTCAGCTTGGCGAGGCCTAACAAACATTGACATCTTCTGCTGTGCACTGGCTTTGGGCTTAGCTTTGGCTTGTTTTCCACCAAACTGAACGCGAGGCTGTTGAAACTGTACTTGGCTCATGCTGCCTCCATTGACAAGGGTTTGCGCTTGGGTAGCCAGCTTGCCCTGGGAAGTCCGTGATTTGCACTCACCCGCCAGGCTTTTATTGCACTTCTGGCTGACCGGCGCATGTGTTCTATCACACTTTGCGCAGACCCATCAGACTCCCAAATTCACCATAGCATGGGAGGGGTGAATTCCCCACTCATCCCGCACCCTCGCCTCTGGCTGGTTGATGCAGTACTGCTCCAGCACCACCTCCAAGTTCGTGAGGGTTTGTTGTACATACAGACCGCACAGTTTGCATTTGAGGGTCAAGTTCCGGGGGTGATCACTACCCTTTTCCCATTGATGCCCACGCTCCGGGTTTTCGAGCAACTGCCAAAGCCGTTGGCGCTTATTGAGTTTGGCCTTTCCATGCTCTTTTTTGTATCCCTCAGCTTTCTGCGAGGCTTCCATCTTCTCTTTGTAATGCGCCTGGTCCAAAATGAAGGGGAAATCTTCATCTTTTCGCTTCCGCAATATGTGGGCTGCGCGTGCCCCATAAGCCAGGGAAAGTGTACGCACCACATTATCCAGCTCTTTGACACGCCTCTTGTGCGCTGGGCTGTAAGCAGCCGCCGCCACTTCGCCACATGCTTTGTCCGCCATGTCATTCGCTGCACGTCTCCATAAAGTGCCCGGGCCCATTTTTGCCAGGAATTCGTCTTCTGTTTTGTGGGAAGGGACCCATGTGGCTTTGACTCTCTTCTTCCCATTCCACACTTTGCTCCATTCCAGGTCATCTTCCGGCGGCTGTTTTTTTTGTAGTGCTTGGACTGCCGGCTTACAATCCATTGTGACATCAATCAGATCCTCCGTGTGCTCCATTAGTCTGAAAAGTGCACGGCGCTCCATGTCCACCACCGGCTGCCATGGGTAGACCAGCTCCGTAATTTGTCCGACTTTCACCAACGCACCTTTTTTCCAGGTCATAGCCACCACTGCAAGGGCTGATGTTTGCACTCTTGGGTCAATTCCTCCTGGACCTCCGCTTGCGTCAGTGGCGAAGATCAAGCCTTCCGCGTCCACTTTGGCATTTGCTGCAAAACATCCCTGGTAGCGCAGACCCAAAATATGCTCCGGCGGCTTCGGGTGCCACACCGCCGGCTTGGGCAGGAGTGCCCTGGTCCACAAACACTCCCATGGGTATTTATGGCGCAGATATTCCGGGAGCTTGAGTTCTTTGAACCCTTGTTCTTGCCAGTAAGGGCATTCTTTGAGGACATGCTCCAGAGTGGCTGGCATTTTGCAGACAGGAACTTTCGTCTGCACGCTGCGAGGCATAGCCACCCGAAGGGGCTGTGGGTTCAAGTGAAACAAAAGCTTACTAAAACTGTAGGGGTGAAACTGCCGGTAAGTTCCCCCCCTCATTCCTCGTCCTCGGTTTTGACGAACCGCTACCCTCAACCGAAGTGAGGCCGGAATGTCGTTTTAACCAAGTCGTTGCCAGTGGCTCGAAGACTTTGGCCAAGGCAAATTGCCTGTATGCTTGCACATTCTCTGTGTTGTCTCTCGGGAGGTGATCCATGCCCTCGTTCGTGGAGGCCGCTATCCCTCAACCGAAAGGAGGTCAATTCCTGTAGACCCAGATGCTCGTTCAACGAGGCTCATTGCATGTCCTCAGTGCTTCCATCCACATCCCTCAACCGTAGTGAGGCCGGACATGTCTTCCAACCAGGTCATGGCCCAAGGCTTCATGGACTCTGGTTACGGTGGTTGCCTCATGCATGCACAGGGCATACTTCCTGTGTCTTTTGCCGGGAGGTGATCCATGCCCTCGATTCTCAGAGGCCGCTATCCCTCTACCGACGGGGTGGTCAATCCCCTTAGACCGCACCATTTTTGTTTGAGGCCCAATTCTACATTGTCTCATCATCTCACCCTTGCCGGATCCATTCCCTCGATTCACACATCCCCAACACGAGCCAGGCAGGAGGACCTGGTGAAGTACCTGCCCAGACATACCCCTATTTTGGCTGGAGGACGCTAAGCGACCGAAGTCGCCGCTACGCACCGGTGACCCCACGCCCCACACCTTGAACAGGTGGCCGGTACAGGCGCCAGAAGGGGGCCGGGTAAGGTGCCGACACCCAGGTTATGCCAACCCTACCTGTGAGGGTAGTATGTACGAGGCCGCTATCCATATGTGAGATTTGACTTTCTTTCAACCCAGTCGAAGCCATCGTCCCAAAGACAGTCGGCTGGTTGTTTTGTTTGCCACCTAAACTCCATACTCTCACTTGGGAGTTGCATATTGCCCTCAACCGAAGTGAGGCCCACTCTTCGACCACGGATCGGCTGCTTGCTTGGTCCTTGTGGGCATTTCTGAAAGCAGTGACACGAAGCCTCCACGGAATACGTCCCGGCTAATCCAGGGTTCTCAGCAGCTCCGGTGTTCTCGCACTTACTAACCGTGCCTTGCTGTTCTCCCCAGTATCGCCCTGGCTTTCTCGCA
Organism: Symbiodinium natans; assembly: GCA_905221605.1. Taxonomy (NCBI): domain Eukaryota; class Dinophyceae; order Suessiales; family Symbiodiniaceae; genus Symbiodinium; species Symbiodinium natans. The sequence continues at coordinate 1,090,226 of CAJNDS010000080.1, read as the reverse complement.
CTTACTCACCAGTCGACGTATTCCTCACCACAAGTTCACTGCCCATTGGGACTCGAGGCATCTTCCATTGCAATGCTGGTATCTGCCCTTTGCTGGCCTCCATGCCTGGCCAGCGTCCCTCATCCGTATTCTGGAGTGTGCTCTTTTATCCATGTCTCACATTCCCTCAGACCTAAGTCGAGGCCGAATGTTTGCTGTTTGATTGAGCACTGCTGGGCTGCGGTTGTCTTCTATCAATTGCTCCGACACACCGGCACCGCGGAGTCTATGCTTCAAGCTGCTTAACCGCTTTGCGCCCAGTAGCATCAGCCGTCCAAGCTGCGTGCAGCGCTTCCAGAGTCTCCAAGACTCAGGCAGACCAATTCAGTGCCCGGCCTGCCCATTCCTTGTCATGCTCGCATTATCAGTCCCTCTGGTGCCCATGCGGCATCTTTTGCAGGAACTGCTTGTCATTATTCTTCCCTCAGCTGATGCGAGGCCGGAACATCATGCACCGTTCTTCATCAGCGAGGCGTTTTCGCAACCCTTCTGTTGTTCCCTCAGCCGTGGCGAGGCCGAACCATCCATTCCCTCAGCCGAGGCGAGGCCGAACCTTTGCTCCAGCATAGCGAGGCCGAAACTGCGCTGGCATAGCCTCACATGGCATCTCCGCTGGTAACGGGTTCTGAAAGCGTTGTGATGCGAGGGTATATTCACCCTCATTCCGGCAAGCTAAGCCTGCATTCGGGTTTGCCCTCACATGGCCCTTAATGGCGAGGCTGTGCTCGCAATTCAATCCACTTGCCTGGTTACTGGCCGGCGACGTTTCATCACCTCAAAGGAGCATCCATTCCTCGTCATCTTCCGACAAGGCCAGCATCCTTCTCGACACATCAGGGCCATACACCATAATCACCAGCCTACCCAGGTACCTGATTACGCGTCCGCTGCCATCAGTCATCAGGGATGGGTTTGTGGGATCGACATAGAAATCGATGTTCCAAAGCCTCGCATCTTCACAGCATCGGAAGTTCCGGAGCTGCAGGTGGAGGTTAGCTGCATTCAGGCTTCTTTGGACATTCCAATTCCCACAGCTGCCCCAGGCTATGTTGCCTCTCCTGGTGCGACGGACAAAGTGGATACGATATGACTGCGACAGTTCCAGGAAGAGCCCTTCACGACGCCCCTGGTGTGACCATGCAAATACACAGCAAGCAATTGCCGGCATGGTCCGTCGCTCTCCGTCTGCCTTGCAGCAAGTCTCTTTGGCGTGTGGCACACTGTCCAGGGCACAGTGGACGGCCACTCTGCTCGCCGATAGCTTGCGAACGGAAATCTGGGGTTGAGACGGGGCCCTGTTCCTACCGGAAGTTAAGGCCTCGGAACCCGATTCGCTCGCTCAGTTCTGCTATCTTCTCACTCCTCCTCACAAGGAGGTATTTCCCTTAACCGTAGTGAGGCCGAACTATGTTGTCCCTCCAAGTTCCCTCAGCACTCGGCGAGGCCGTACACAGGCAGCTATGTGGCTGGCAGAACTACCGAGCAAACACAGTGGTTTCGGTTTGAGTCCTGTTGGAGCCCACCCTTAGGTACAGCCTCCAGGCCACCGATCCGCTCACTACCTGCGCACCCCACCGGGGGGTTGAGCCGAGACTTGAGCCAGACAGGAACTTTCGTCTGCACGCTGCAAGGCGTAGCCACCCGAAGGGGCTGAGGTAAGAGGGTGAAACATACAAACTCTGCACAGTGAGACTACCGGTACTAGCCCTCACTTTCCCTCAGACATTTGTCGAGGCCGAAATCCATTCCCTCAGACCGTGGTCGAGGCCGAAATTCCCTCAGGTCATGCCGAGGCCGAATTTCCCTCATTTATCAGCACCCCTCAGACCGTAGTCGAGGCCGAAAACTCCCTCAGGCAAGCACGCCGAGGCGAGTAGTCCCTTGAGTTGGTTCTGGTGCTTCTCAGACCACCGGCCGTGTTTCCTGTCTGGAGCTGTGCTGCTCACTCATCAGCTTCATCATACGGCATGCCCAAAGTGATTTTCTGGACCTCTTCTGCCGGCACTGCAAGCAGGATTCCGTCCCATCCTCGTTTTGCAATCCCGGCTTCAAGTAGGTGCTGGGCAAATGGCCCGACATTGCCCACGCATGCCATCCAAAGCGCGCTGGCCTTTCCGTCGTACGTTCTGACCAATCCCCGTATGGTTTCCAGCAGCTCCACGTCATATTTCTCCAGGAGGCGTACGAGGCCGCAGGGAATCTTGTACTTCTCGGTTTGCGCCGTCGACCACTAGACAGGAACTTTCGTCTGCACGCTGCGAGGCGTAGCCACCCGAAGGGGCTGTGGGTTCAAGTGAAACAAAAGCTTACTAAAACTGTGGGGTGAAACTGCCGGTAAGTTCCCCCTCTCATTCCTTGTCCTCGGTTTTGACGTACCGCTACCCTCAACCGAAGTGAGGCCGGAATGTCGTTTTGACCAAGTCGTTGCCAGTGGCTCGAAGACTTTGGCCAAGGCAAATTGCCTGTATGCTTGCACATTCTCTGTGTTGTCTATTCGGGAGGTGATCCATGCCTTCGTTCGTGGAGGCCGCTATCCCTCAACCGAATGGAGGTCAATTCCTGTAGACCCAGATGCTCGTACTACGATTCTCATTGCATGTCCTCAGTGCTTCCATCCACACCCCTCAACCGTAGTGAGGCCGGACATGTCTTCAAACCAGGTCATGGCCCAAGGCTTCATGGACTCTGGTTACGGTGGCTGCCTCTTGCATGCACAGGGCATACTTCCTGTCGCTTTTGCCGGGAGGTGATCCATGCCCTCCGATTCTCAGAGGCCGCTATCCCTCTACCAGCGGGGTGGTCAATCCCCATAGACCGTTCCGATTGAGGCCCAATTCTGCACTTTCTCGTCATCTCACCTTGACGGATCCACGCCCTCGATTCACACATCTCCAACACGAGCCAAGCAGGAGGACCAGGTGAAGTACCTGCCCAAACATACCCCTTTTTAGGCTGGAGGACGCTAAGCGACCGAAATCGCCGCTACGCACCGGTGACCCCACGCCACACACCTTCAACAGGTGGCCGGTACAGGCGCCTGACAGGGGGCCGGGCAAGGTGCCGACTACCAGGTCAAACCCACCCTCCTGTGAGGGTATTATGTACGAGGCCGCTATCCATTGTGAGACTTGACTTTCTCCAATCCAGCCGTAGCCATTCAGCTGGTTCTTTGGTTTGCCACCAAAACTCCATACTCTCACTTGGGGGTCGATTACCCTCAACCGAAGTGAGGCCCACTCTGCTACCACGGATTAGCTGCTTGCTTGGTCCTTGTGGGCATTGCTGAAAGCAGTGACATCGACGCCTCCACGGAATACGTCCCGGCTAATCCAGGGTTCTCAGCAGCTCCGGTGTTCTCGCACTTACTAACCGTGCCTTGCTGTTCTCCCCAGAATCGCCCTGGCTTTCTCGCGCTTACTCCCCAGTCGACATATTCCTCGCCACAAAGTTCACTGCCCATTGGGACTCGAGGCTTCTCCATTGCAATGCTGGTATCTGCCTTTTGCTGGCCTCCATGCCTGGCCAGTGTCCCTCATCCATATTCTGGAGTTTGCTCTTTTATCCATAGCTCACATTCCCTCAGACCAAAGTCGAGGCCGAATGATTGCTTTGTTTGATTGAGCAGCACCGCGGAGTCTATGCTTCAAGCTGCTTGACCGCTTTGCGCCCAGTAGCATCAGCATTCAAGCTGCATGCAGTGCTTCCAGAGTCTCCAAGACTCAATTCCGGCAGACCAATCAGTGCCCGGCCTGCCCATTCCATCATTTTCCCTCAGCTGATGCGAGGCCGGAACATCATGCACCGTTCTTCCTCAGCGAGGCGTTTTCGCAACCCTTCTGTTGTTCCCTCAGCCGTGGCGAGGCCGAACCGTCCGTTCCCTCAGCCGAGGTGAGGCGAACCGTTACTCCAGCATAGCGAGGCCGAAACTGCCCTTGCATAGCCTCACATGGCATCTCCGCTGGTTGCACGGGTTCTTAAAGCATTGTGCTGCGAGGGTATGTTGATCACCCTCATTCCGGCAAGCTAAGCCTGCATTCGGGTTTGCCCTCGCATGGCCCTTAATGGCGAGGCTGTGCTCGCAATTCAATCCACTTCCACTTGCCTGGTTACTGGCCGGCGACGTTCCATCACCTCAAAGGAGCATCCATTCCTCATCATCTTCCGACAAGGCCAGCATCCTTCTCGACACATCAGGGCCATACACCATAATCACCAGCCTTCCCAGGTACCTGATTACACGTCCGCTGCCATCAATCATCAGGGATGGGTTTGTGGGATCGACATAGAAATCGATGTTCCAAAGCCTCGCATCTTCACAGCATCGGAAGTTCCGGAGCTGCAAGTGGAGGTTAGCTGCATTCAGGCTTCTTTGGACATTCCAATTCCCACAGCTGCCCCAGGCTATGTTGCCTCTCCTGGTTCGACGGACAAAGTGGATACGATATGACTGCGACAGTTCCAGGAAGAGCCCTTCACGACGCCCCTGGTGTGACCATGCAAATACACAGCATGCAATTGCCGGCATGGTCCGTCGCTCTCCGTCTGCCTTGCAGCAAGTCTCTTTGGCGTGTGGCACACTGTCCAGGGCACAGTGGACGGCCACGCTGGTCGCCGATAGCCCACGGGCGGAAATCTGGGGTTGAGACGGGGCCCTGTTCCAACAAAGGAAGTTAAGGCCTCGGAACCCGATTCGCTCGCACAGGTCTGCTATCTTCTTGCACCTCAGTTCCAGGAGGTATTTCCCTCAACCGTGGTGAGGCCGAACTATGTTGTCCCTCCGAGCGAGGCCGAAGACTTTCCACAATCCTCAGCTCAGGCGAGGCCGACAACACCCTCAGCAGCGAGGTCGAAAGTTCCCTCGTTGGAGCCCACCCTTAGGTACAGCCTCCAGGCCACCGAACAGCTCACTACCTGCGCACCCCACCGGGGTTGAGCCGAGACTTGAGCCAGACAGGAACTTTCGTCTGCACGCTGCGAGGCGTAGCCACCCGAAGGGGCTGTGGGTTCAAGTGAAACAAAAGCTTACTAAAACTGTGGGGTGAAACTGCCGGTAAGTTCCCCCTCTCATTCCTTGTCCTCGGTTTTGACGTACCGCTACCCTCAACCGAAGTGAGGCCGGAATGTCGTTTTGACCAAGTCGTTGCCAGTGGCTCGAAGACTTTGGCCAAGGCAAATTGCCTGTATGCTTGCACATTCTCTGTGTTGTCTATTCGGGAGGTGATCCATGCCCTCGTTCGTGGAGGCCGCTATCCCTCAACCGAATGGAGGTCAATTCCTGTAGACCCAGATGCTCGTTCTACGAGTCTCATTGCATGTCCTCAGTGCTTCCATCCACACCCCTCAACCGTAGTGAGGCCGGACATGTCTTCAAACCAGGTCATGGCCCAAGGCTTCATGGACTCTGGTTACGGTGGCTGCCTCTTGCATGCACAGGGCATACTTCCTGTGGCTTTTGCCGGGAGGTGATCCATGCCCTCCGATTCTCAGAGGCCGCTATCCCTCTACCAGCGGGGTGGTCAATCCCCATAGACCGTTCCGATTGAGGCCCAATTCTGCACTTTCTCGTCATCTCACCTTGACGGATCCATGCCCTCGATTCACACATCTCCAACACGAGCCAAGCAGGAGGACCAGGTGAAGTACCTGCCCAAACATACCCCTTTTTAGGCTGGAGGACGCTAAGCGACCGAAATCGCCGCTACGCACCGGTGACCCCACGCCACACACCTTCAACAGGTGGCCGGTACAGGCGCCTGACAGGGAGCCGGCAAGGTGCCGACTACCAGGTCAAACCCACCCTGCCTGTGAGGGTATTATGTACGAGGCCGCTATCCATTGTGAGACTTGACATTCTCCAATCCAGCCGTAGCCATTGTTCCAAGGACAGTCAGCTGGTTTTTGGTTTGCCACCAAAACTCCATACTCTCACTTGGGAGTCGATTACCCTCAACCGAAGTGAGGCCCACTCTGTTACCACGGATTAGCTGCTTGCTTGGTCCTTGTGGGCATTTCTGAAAGCAGTGACATCGAATCCTCCACGGAATACGTCCCGGCTAATCCAGGGTTCTCAGCAGCTCCGGTGTTCTCGCACTTACTAACCGTGCCTTGCTGTTCTCCCCAGAATCGCCCTGGCTTTCTCGCACTTACTCCCCAGTCGACGTATTCCTCACCACAAAGTTCACTGCCCATTGGGACTCGAGGCTTCTCCATTGCAATGTTGGTATCTGCCCTTTGCTGGCCTCCATGCCTGGCCAGTGTCCCTCATCCATATTCTGGAGTTTGCTCTTTTATCCATATCTCACATTCCCTCAGACCAAAGTCGAGGCCGAATGATTGCTTTGTTTGATTGAGCACTGCTGGGCTGCGGTTGTCTCCTATCAATTGCTCCGACACACCGGCACCGCGGAGTCTATGCTTCAAGCTGCTTGACCGCTTTGCGCCCAGTAGCATCAGCCGTCCAAGCTGCATGCAGTGCTTCCAGAGTCTCCAAGACTCAATTCCGGCAGACCAATTCAGTGCCCGGCCTGCCCATTCCATCATTCTTCCCTCAGCTGATGCGAGGCCGGAACAACATGCACCGTTCTTCATCAGCGAGGCGTTTTCGCAACCCTTCTGTTGTTCCCTCAGCCGTGGCGAGGCCGAACCATCCATTCCCTCAGCCGAGGCGAGGCCGAACCTTTACTCCAGCATAGCGAGGCCGAAACTGCCCTTGCATAGCCTCACATGGCATCTACCGCTGGTTTCACGGGTTCTGAAAGCATTGTGCTGCGAGGGTATGTTGATCACCCTCATTCCGGCAAGCTAAGCCTGCATTCGGGTTTGCCCTCACATGGCCCTTAATGGCGAGGCTGTGCTCGCAATTCAATCCACTTCCACTTGCCTGGTTACTGGCCGGCGACGTTTCATCACCTCAAAGGAGCATCCATTCCTCATCATCTTCCGACAAGGCCAGCATCCTTCTCGACACATCAGGGCCATACACCATAATCACCAGCCTTCCCAGGTACCTGATTACACGTCCGCTGCCATCAATCATCAGGGATGGGTTTGTGGGATCGACATAGAAATCGATGTTCCAAAGCCTCGCATCTTCACAGCATCGGAAGTTCCGGAGCTGCAGGTGGAGGTTAACTGCATTCAGGCTTCATTCCAAATCCCACAGCTGCCCCAGGCTATGTTGCCTCTCCTGGTGCGACGGACAAAGTGGATACGATATGACTGCGACAGTTCCAGGAGAGCCCTTCACGACGCCCCTGGTGTGACCATGCAAATACACAACATGCAATTGCCGGCATGGTCCGTCGCTCTCCGTCTGCTTTGCAGCAAGTCTCTTTGGCGTGTGGCACACTGTCCAGGGCACAGCGGACGGCCACTCTGCTCGCCGATAGCCCACGAGCGGAAATCTGGGGTTGAGACGGGGCCCTGTTCCAACAAAGGAAGTTAAGGCCTCGGAACCCGATTCGCTCGCACAGGTCTGCTATCTTCTTGCACCTCAGTTCCAGGAGGTATTTCCCTCAACCGTGGTGAGGCCGAACTATGTTGTCCCTCCGAGCGAGGCCGAAGACTTTCCACAATCCTCAGCTCAGGCGAGGCCGACAACACCCTCAGCAGCGAGGTCGAAAGTTCCCTCAGCACTCGGCGAGGCCGTACACAGGCAGCTATGTGGCTGGCAGAACTACCGAGCAAACACAGTGGTTTCGGTTTGAGTCCTGTTGGAGCCCACCCTTAGGTACAGCCTCCAGGCCACCGAACAGCTCACTACCTGCGCACCCCACCGGGGTTGAGCCGAGACTTGAGCCAGACAGGAACTTTCGTCTGCACGCTGCGAGGCGTAGCCACCCGAAGGGGCTGTGGGTTCAAGTGAAACAAAAGCTTACTAAAACTGTGGGGTGAAACTGCCGGTAAGTTCCCCCTCTCATTCCTTGTCCTCGGTTTTAACGTACCGCTAGCCTCAACCGAAGTGAGGCCGGAATGTCGTTTTGACCAAGTCGTTGCCAGTGGCTCGAAGACTTTGGCCAAGGCAAATTGCCTGTATGCTTGCGCATTCTCTGTGTTGTCTATTCGGGAGGTGATCCATGCCCTCGTTCGTGGAGGCCGCTATCCCTCAACCGAATGGAGGTCAATTCCTGTAGACCCAGATGCTCGTTCTACGAGTCTCATTGCATGTCCTCAGTGCTTCCATCCACACCCCTCAACCGTAGTGAGGCCGGACATGTCTTCAAACCAGGTCATGGCCCAAGGCTTCATGGACTCTGGTTACGGTGGCTGCCTCTTGCATGCACAGGGCATACTTCCTGTGGCTTTTGCCGGGAGGTGATCCTTATTTCTGTTTGCTGTAAATTGCATTTGCATTCAACTGGAGATCAAATGTATATCTTGTTTAGGGAAAATTCAATCTCACTTCATCTCTGGTGAAGTAAGTGAATCAAGAATCTATTTCAAAACCGGATGCAAAACACTAATCAATCAGACTCATTCACAATCACACCTTTTTTCATGCCGGTGGCAGATGATCTTGGGGAAAGTTCGAGTAGAACTCCCAGTGCACCATACCTACGGCATGTGTGCTGCATCCAAATGCTTTGGATACGGGACATGACATCAGGAGATGATCATGCCTCTCACAACCCCGGGTGGGCTGGGTGGGAGACAAAAATTTTCTGTGCACCTTACTCGAACCGAGGTGCTGCAGATATCACATGTTGTTTCACAATACATGACATCTGCATTCAAGAAAAATGGGCTCGTGCTTCACTTGCCATTTTAAATGTCATGATGCGTGCATGTGTGTGCATCACAAATGGACACGTCCCGTTTTCAAACAAGACACCGCAAATGCAACCACAAATTTTTCCCCAAGAAAAATTTTGGTGACACAGCCACAGAAATAATGCCTTGTCCATCGCGATGGAAGGCCGTCATGCCCTCCGATTCTCAGAGGCCGCTATCCCTCTACCAGCGGGGTGGTCAATCCCCATAGACCGTTCCGATTCAGGCCCAGTTCTGCACTTCTCGTCATCTCACCTTGACGGATCCATGCCCTCGATTCACACATCTCCAACACGAGCCAAGCAGGAGGACCAGGTAAAGTACCTGCCCAAACATACCCCTTTTTAGGCTGGAGGACGCTAAGCGACCGAAATCGCCGCTACGCACCGGTGACCCCACGCCACACACCTTCAACAGGTGGCCGGTACAGGCGCCTGACAGGGAGCCGGCAAGGTGCCGACTACCAGGTCAAACCCACCCTGCCTGTGAGGGTATTATGTACGAGGCCGCTATCCATTGTGAGACTTGACATTCTCCAATCCAGCCGTAGCCATTGTTCCAAGGACAGTCAGCTGGTTTTTGGTTTGCCACCAAAACTCCATACTCTCACTTGGGAGTCGATTACCCTCAACCGAAGTGAGGCCCACTCTGTTACCACGGATTAGCTGCTTGCTTGGTCCTTGTGGGCATTTCTGAAAGCAGTGACATCGAATCCTCCACGGAATACGTCCCGGCTAATCCAGGGTTCTCAGCAGCTCCGGTGTTCTCGCACTTACTAACCGTGCCTTGCTGTTCTCCCCAGAATTGCCCTGGCTTTCTCGCACTTACTCCCCAGTCGACGTATTCCTCACCACAAAGTTCACTGCCCATTGGGACTCGAGGCTTCTCCATTGCAATGTTGGTATCTGCCCTTTGCTGGCCTCCATGCCTGGCCAGTGTCCCTCATCCATATTCTGGAGTTTGCTCTTTTATCCATATCTCACATTCCCTCAGACCAAAGTCGAGGCCGAATGATTGCTTTGTTTGATTGAGCACTGCTGGGCTGCGGTTGTCTCCTATCAATTGCTCCGACACACCGGCACCGCGGAGTCTATGCTTCAAGCTGCTTGACCGCTTTGCGCCCAGTAGCATCAGCCGTCCAAGCTGCATGCAGTGCTTCCAGATTCTCCAAGCTCAAATTCCGGCAGACCAATTCAGTGCCCGGCCTGCCTATTCCATCATTCTTCCCTCAGCTGATGCGAGGCCGGGACAACATGCACCGTTCTTCATCAGCGAGGCGTTTTCACAACCCTTCTGTTGTTCCCTCAGCCGTGGCGAGGCCGAACCATCCATTCCCTCAGCCGTGGCGAGGCCGAACCTTTACTCCAGCATAGCGAGGCCGAAACTGCCCTTGCATAGCCTCACATGGCATTACCGCTGGTTTCACGGGTTCTGAAAGCGTTGTGCTGCGAGGGTATGTTTATCACCCTCATTCCGGCAAGCTAAGCCTGCATTCGGGTTTGCCCTCACATGGCCCTTAATGGCGAGGCTGTGCTCGCAATTCAATCCACTTCCCCTTGCCTGGTTACTGGCCGGCGACGTTTCATCAACTCAAAGGAGCATCCATTCCTCATCATCTTCCGACAAGGCCAGCATCCTTCTCGACACATCAGGGCCATACACCATAATCACCAGCCTTCCCAGGTACCTGATTACACGTCTGCTGCCATCAATCATCAGGGATGGGTTTGTGGGATCGACATAGAAATCGATGTTGAAAAGCCTCGCATCTTCACAGCATCGGAAGTTCCGGAGCTGCAGGTGGAGGTTAGCTGCATTCAGGCTTCTTTGGACATTCCAAATCCCACAGCTGCCCCAGGCTATGTTGCCTCTCCTGGTGCGACGGACAAAGTGGATACGATATGACTGCGACAGTTCCAGGAAGAGCCCTTCACGACGCCCCTGGTGTGACCATGCAAATACACAACATGCAATTGCCGGCATGGTCCGTCGCTCTCCGTCTGCTTTGCAGCAAGTCTCTTTGGCGTGTGGCACACTGTCCAGGGCACAGTGGACGGCCACTCTGCTCGCCGATAGCCCACGAGCGGAAATCTGGGGTTGAGACGGGGCCCTGTTCCAACAAAGGAAGTTAAGGCCTCGGAACCCGATTCGCTCGCACAGGTCTGCTATCTTCTTGCACCTCAGTTCCAGGAGGTATTTCCCTCAACCGTGGTGAGGCCGAACTATGTTGTCCCTCCGAGCGAGGCCGAAGACTTTCCACAATCCTCAGCTCAGGCGAGGCCGACAACACCCTCAGCAGCGAGGTCGAAAGTTCCCTCAGCACTCGGCGAGGCCGTACACAGGCAGCTATGTGGCTGGCAGAACTACCGAGCAAACACAGTGGTTTCGGTTTGAGTCCTGTTGGAGCCCACCCTTAGGCACAGCCTCCAGGCCACCGAACAGCTCACACCTGCGCACCCCACCGGGGTTGAGCCGAGACTTGAGCCAGACAGGAACTTTCGTCTGCACGCTGCGTCGCGTAGCCACCCGAAGGGGCCGTTGGTCAAGGTGAAACTAAACTAAAAATTACCTCGCTTGAGGTGTTGCGTTCTCAGCTAGGCCCTCTCTCAGCTGCAACCCTCAGCACTCGCGAGGCCGAACTTTGCCCTCCGCATGCATTGCTGTTGAGGCACTTGTTGTGGCATCAGCCTCCGTAAGTTTGGCAATCCCCACTCAGCACTGGATGTTCTGTTCGAGGCATATTCCCTCAGCGCATGCGAGGCCGCAAAGTGAAACACGTGAGGTATGAAAGACTGCTACTCCAGGTTCGTCCGCAGCTCCGGCTTTCTCGCACTTACTAACCGTGCCTTGCAGCCTCCCCCAAAGTAGCGTCACCCTGGCTTTCTCGCTCTTACTCACCAGTTGACCAATAATGCATCTCACGCGGTTGCTTCATGGTAAAACTGCAGCTCGAGGTCCCGGCGTTCTCGCTCTTACTAACCCGGACCGACACTGCAGAGAAGCATTGACTGTTGTTCCCTCAGCGGAGGCGAGGCCGAACAACCATTCCGCTGCATCAGCGCAGCCAGGCCTTCAGCTCCTCACGGAGCCAGGGCTATTTCTAGACAGAGTTCCCTTGCCAAGCCCTCTATCTCTATGTGCCCCCCACGTATACGCTGCTGCTCCGCGTGTCTTAGGACCACAGTTTCCATTCGGATTTGTTGTGGTAGGCCTTCCAGTGCATGAGGCCACGACTAACCACCACATCCACGTTACACGGCGAGGCAATTTGGCTCCAGTAGCTGAAGATAGTGTCACATACTCTGCTCGGCGTCCACGTGCTAGACGGAGGCAAGCATGTCCGGCTCCCTTCTACGTCCCCGTTTCCTTACCGCAGCAGCCAGCACATGCACCATCCCCAGAAGCCAGAGCCGCCTTGCCCCAGCAAGTGCCCATACAAACCATTCACCATACAGTGAGAGCCAACATTTTTCAATAACCTCATACATCTGCAAGGTTCGCCTTGTCTGTGTGCACGGACAAACCCCAGCCCTTGCAGGAGACGTGGATGAAAAACAAAAAGAAGGCCTGCCATGTCCAGCAGGCTGATAACCATTGGTTGCCTTCAGATGGGAAAAGCGAGAAGTTCGGGTAACCTCCATCTGAACCATGTCCGGCCAATACCAGCCCTAACAAACCCTCAGCACGGAGCGAGGCCGAGGAAGGCTTTCTTGGACTATTTGTCTACCGGGGAGCAGCCACCAACAGCTGCTCTTCAACTTGCACTGTGCCGCACCACAGTCCTACTGCAAGTTCTTTGGCAACGGCGTCTCAGTAGCACCAGTCAATGAGCTTTGCGACACTGGTGCCTCTGTTATGTGTGTCCAGGCAGATCCACCAGGGTTGGGCCGATCTGTTCTACCTGATTCTACCTGCGAAGAATATCCTGTTGTGCTCAGCTTGCAGATCCCCGAAAACCAGCAAACTCGGGCTCAAGCACACCGCTATTGTTCGGGACACTCCTGTCACAACTGCAAGGATGCCGCTTGCAGTGCGACGTTGGCCTGCACTGTCTGCAACGTGCCTTGGCCGTTTTCCCCCGTGTTTCGGTCTCACCTTCGTTTTCCACACAAGCGAGCGAGGAACCCAAACTCACCCTAACACACAGCCCTCAATCCAAGTGAGGGTCGGCGGGTTTTGTTCACCCAGAGACAGCAGGAATCTCTGGTGAGCAACAGGCTCTAGCGTCACCCCTCAAGCAAATCGAGGCTGCAACTCTCACTGTGACCCAGAGCAGACTGTAGGCCACAAGGTTCCCTCAGCAACGCGAGGACGAAAAGCTTCCCTCTAGCGAGAACGTCCTTCGTCGTCGGCAGCAGTTGGCGGGCCGCCGCTCTATGACAGCTTAGCCGGTCAGCCGGCCTACGAGCAAACACAGTTTTGCCAGGGCCTCAAAACGGAACCTACCCTTAGTTACAAGCCCCAGGGCCAGCCACAACGGCACTAAAGACGCTCTCTACCTGAGCACCCCACCGGGGTTGAGCCGAAACCTTGAGCCAGACAGGAACTTTCGTCTGCACGCTGCGTGGCGTAGCCACCACCCGAAGGGGCTGAGGTAGAGGGTGAAACTAAAACTAAAAAACTAAAAACTCTGCACAGTGAGACTACCGGTACTGCCCTCACTTCCCTCAGACGTTTGTCGAGGCCGAAGTCCTTTCCCTCAGTCCGTGGTCGAGGCCGAAATTCCCTCAGGACATACTGAGGCCGAGTTTCCCTCTTTTATCTGCACCCCTCAGACCGTAGTCGAGGCCGAAGTCACCCTCAGGCAAGCACGCCGAAGCGAGTACTCCCGTGAGTTTGTTCTGGGTGCTTCTCAGACCACGAGGCCGTGTTACCAGATTGTCTCATAGCTTTCCCCCTCAGCAATGCGAGGCCGAGCCCTTCTCTTTGTTCCCGCATCGGTGCCAGGAGCGCGCAGCACCGTGAGGCCAAACTTATACTCCCTCAGCAAAGCGAGGCCGGAAAACATCCATCGCTATTCCCCGTAGCGAGGCCCGCACCCCTCAGCTACGGGGCCCATTGCCTTGCACCAACGGCTGCGTAGTTACTGCGTTCCCTCAGCTTGGCGAGGCCTGATAAACATTGACATCTTCTGCTGCGCACTGGCTTTGGGCTTAGCTTTAGCTTGCTTCCCACCAAACTGAACTCGGGGCTGTTGAAACTGAACTTGGCTCATGCTGCCTCCATTGACAAGGGTTTGCGCTTGTGTTGCCAGCTTGCCCTGGGAAGTACGCGATTTGCACCCACCCGCCAGGCTTTTGTTGCACTTCTGGCTGACCGGTGCATGTGTTCTATCACATTTTGCGCAGACCCAGCGGACTCCCAAATTCACCATATCATGGGAGGGGTGAATTCCCCACTCTTCCCGCACTCTCGCCTCTGGCTGGTTGATGCAGTACTGCTCCAGCACCACCTCCAAGTTCGTGAGGGTTTGTTGTACATACAAACCGCACAGTTTGCATTTGAGGGTTAAGTTCCGGGGGTGTTCACTACCCTTCTCCCATTGGTGCCCACGCTCCGGGTTTTCGAGCAACTGCCAAAGCCGCTGGCGTTTGTTGAGTTTGGCCCTGCCATGCTCTTTTTTGTATCCCTCAGCTTTCTGCGAGGCTTCCATCTTCTCCTTGTAATGCGCATGGTCCAAGATGAAGGGGAAATCTTCTTCTTTGCGCTTCCGCAATATGTGGGCTGCGCGCTCTCCATAAGCCAGGGAAAGTGTACGCACCACATTATCCAGCTCTTTGACGCGCCTCTTGTGCGCTGGGCTGTAAGCAGCCGCCGCGACTTCGCCACATGCTTTGTCCGCCATGTCATTCGCTGCACGTCTCCACAACGTGCCCGGGCCCATTTTTGCCAGGAATTCTTCTTCTGTTTTGTGGGAAGGGACCCATGTTGCTTTGACTCGTTTCTTCCCATTCCACACTTTGCTCCATTCCAGGTCATCTTCCGGCGGCTGTAGTTTTTGTAGCGCTTGGACTGCCGGCTTGCAATCCATTGTGACGTCAATCAGGTCCTCCGTGTGTTCCATTAGTCTGAAAAGTGCACGGCGCTCCATGTCCACCACCGGCTGCCACGGGTAGACCAGCTCCGTAATTTGTCCTACTTTCACCAACTCATCTTTCCCAGGTCATAGCCACCACTGCGAGGGCTGATGTTTGCACTCGTGGGTCTATTCCTCCTGGACCTCCGCTTGCGTCAGTGGCGAAGATCAAGCCTTCTGCTTCCACTTTAGCATCTGCTGCAAAGCATCCTTGGTAGCGCAGACCCAAAAGATGCTCCGGCGGCTTCGGGTGCCACACCGCCGGTTTGGGCAGGAGTGCCCTTGTCCACAGACACTCCCATGGGTATTTGTGGCGCAGATATTCCTGGAGCTTGGGTTCTTTGAACCCTTGGTCACGCCAGTAAGGGCAATCTTTGAGGACATGTTCCAGAGTGGCTGGCATTTGGCACTTCTTGCACCAGCCAGGCTTGGACTCCGTGATGACTCCCGCATGCCAGACTGACTTTATTATCCCTTCCATAAGGCCTGGGCTTAATCCTCCCAGCTTCGTCAGCTTGTGATGCGGCGTCCAGTCCAGCCCCTCTTGGGCACCCTGTCCACCTGCCTGGCGCGTTATTGCAGCCCTTTTTTGTTCCTCCAGGAATCCCTCAAGCCACTTGTAGGCGAGGCTACCCATGCTTTGCTGGGTCCAATCGACTTTAAGGACATTTCCTCTCTTCCATTTGCCTGGGTCACTTGCATCCACCTTCAAATCCATTAAGTACGCCATGGTTGCTGCCATCGGTCCCGTGACCAGTGGCCAGTGGTGTTTGGCCGCACTTAACTTCCTCCAAGTTGCTTTCCAGGCCAATTCAAAGAGGGCTTTGCCTCCACCAACCCATGCGCGGAAGACTTTTGCCACCACCTTGAAATGCTGCTTGTGGATTGTGCTCTTCGGGTCCTGACATTTCTTGGCTCCCATATCCAGTACGGTTTCCAAACTTCCAAGCTTGTGCTTGCCCAGGTGTTTTCCAACCACTGTTCGGAGCCACTTCATTCTTTTGGGCGACACCCCCACGGACGGGTGCCCCCACAAAGCAACGGAAGTGATCGCTGCCTTGACCACGCGTAGTTGAGTGCTGGGCGGCGGCCCCAGCCTGGACAGCTTGCTATGTCGCGCATGTGCTTTTTTGGCCCGTGTGGCCGACGTCACCAGGCGACGCTTCCGCCCACCTGTACTATCGACGCCCAAGTCCCGCATCACGTCGTACACTCGTGGCTCATGCGGCAACATGACCATGGCGTACTTAATGGATTTGAAGGTGGATGCAAGTGACCCAGGCAAATGGAAGAGAGGAAATGTCCTTAAAGTCGATTGGACCCAGCCACGCATGGGTAGCCTCGCCTACAAGTGGCTTGAGGGATTCCTGGAGGAACAAAAAGACAGACAGGAACTTTCGTCTGCACGCTGCGTCGCGTAGCCACCCGAAGGGGCTGTTGGTCAGGTGAAACTAAACTAAAAATTACCTCGCTTGAGGTGTTGCGTTCTCAGCTAGGCCCTCTCTCAGCTGCAACCCTCAGCACTTCGCGAGGCCGAACTTTGCCCTCCGCATGCATTGCTGTGAGGCATTTGTTGTGGCATCAGCCTCCGTAAGTTTGGCTATCCGCACTCAGCACTGGATGTTCTGTTCGAGGCATTATGCCCTCAGCGCATGTGAGGCCGAAAAGTGAAACATGTGAGGTATGAAAGACAGCTACTCCAGGTTCGTCCGCAGCTCTGGCTTTCTCGCACTTACTAACCGTGCCTTGCAGCCTCCCCCAAAGTAGCGTCGCCCTGGCTTTCTCGCTCTTACTCACCAGTCGACCAATAAATGCATCTCACGCGGTTGCTTCATGGTAAAACTGCAGCTCGAGGTCCTGGCGTTCTCGCTCTTACTAGCCCGGACCGATCACTGCAGAGAAGCATTGACTGTTGTTCCCTCTGCGGAGGCGAGGCCGAACAACCATTCCGCTGCTTCAGCACAGCCAGGCCCTCAGCTCCTCACTGAGCCAGGGCTATCTCTAGACAGAGTTCCCTTGCCAAGCCCTCTATCTCTATGTGTCCCCCGCGGCGCTACGTATAAGCTGCTGCTCCGCGTGTCTTAGGACCACAGTTTTCATTCGGATTTGTTGTTGTAGGCCTTCCAGTGCATGAGGCCGAGACCAAACACCACATCTCACGTCACACGGCGAGGCAGTTTGGCTCCAACATCTGAAGATAGTGACACATACTCTGCGTGGCGTCCGCGTGAGCTAGCCTGTCCTCGGCTCCTTTCATCGCTTGTCTTACCACAGGTCTCTTTTGGTGGCCCGTACTCAGCAGCCAGCACATGTACCATCCTCAGAAGCCAGAGCCGCCTTGCCCCAGCAAGTGCCCATACAAACCACTCACCATACAGTGAGAGCCAACATTTTTCCAATAACCTCAGACATCTGCAAGGTTCCGCCTTGTCTGTGTGCACGGACAGACCCCAGCCCTTGCAGGAGACGTGGATGTAAACAAAAGTAGGCCTGCCAAGTCCAGCAGGCTGATAACCATTGGTTGCCTTCAGATGGGAAAAGCGCGAAGTTCGGGTAACCTCCATCTGAATCCTTTCCGGCCAATACCAGCCCTTACAAATCCTCAGCACGGAGCGAGGCCGAAGAAGGCTTTCTTGGACTATTTGTCTGCCGGGGAGCAGCCACCAACAGCTGCTCTTCAACTTGCACCGTGCCGCACCACAGTCCTACTGCAAGTTCTTTGGCAACGGTTTCTCAGTAGCACCAGTCAATGAGCTTTACGACACTGATGCCTCTGGTTATTTGTGTCCAGGCAGATCCACCAGGGTTGGGCCAAATCTTTTCTACCTGATTCTACCTGCGAAGAATATCCTGTTGTGCTCAGCTTGCAGATCCCCGAAAACCAGCAAACTCGGGCTCAAGCACACCGCTATTGTTCGGGACACTCCTGTCAACAACTGCAAGGATGCCGCTTGCAGTGCGACGTTGGCCTGCACTGTCTGCAGCGTGCCTTGGCCGTTTTCCCCCGTGTTTCGGTCTCACCTTCGTTTTCCACACAAGTGAGCGAGGAACCCAAACTCACCCTAAGCACAGCCCTCAAGCCAAATGAGGGTCGGTGGGTTTTGCTCACCCAGAGACAGCAGGAATCTCGGGTGAGCAAAGGCTCTAGCGTCACCCCACAAGCAAAGCGAGGCTGCAACTCTCACTGTGACCCAGAGCAGACTGTAGGTCACCAGGTTCCCTCAGCAACGCGAGGACGAAAAGTTTCCCTCCAGCGAAGTGAGGCCGAAAACTGTGCACTCACGCCCTTCGTCGACGGCAGCAGTTGGCGGGCCGCCGCTCTATGACAGCTTAGCCGGTCAGCCGGCCTACGAGCAAACACAGTTTTGCCAGGGCCTCAAAACGGAACCTACCCTTAGTTACAAGCCCCAGGGCCAGCCACAACGGCACTAAAGACGCTCTCTACCTGAGCACCCCACCGGGGTTGAGCCGAAACCTTGAGCCAGACAGGAACTTTCTTCAGCAAGCGCGAAGCGTTACCCAGTGGGCGTACATCATGCAAATGAATTCACCCGGAGCCCCCTAAGGGGCGAGACATAGTCTCTCGGGCTGGTCGGCCAACCTGCTACAGCAAAACCTCAGCTCAAGGCTGGGAATGTGGTGCACCCACATACTACCTACAGGCGCCTATGACACAGTTTGACAGGAACTTTCTTCTGCACGCTGCGAGGCGTAGCCACCCGAAGGGGCCGTTGGTCAAGGTGAAACTAAACTAAAAAATACCTCGCTTGAGGTGTTGCGTTCTCAGCTAGGCCCTCTCTCAGCTGCAACCCTCAGCACTCGCGAGGCCGAACTTTGCCCTCCGCATGCATTGCTGTTGAGGCACTTGTTGTGGCATCAGCCTCCGTAAGTCTGGCAATCCTCACTCAGCACTGGATGTTCTGTTCGAGGCATATTTCCTCAGCGCATGCGAGGCCGCAAAGTGAAACACGTGAGGTATGAAAGACTGCTACTCCAGGCTCGTCCGCAGCTCCGGCTTTCTCGCACTTACTAACCGTGCCTTGCAGCCTCCCCCAAAGTAGCGTCACCCTGGCTTTCTCGCTCTTACTCACCAGTTGACCAATAATGCATCTCACGCGGTTGCTTCATGGTAAAACTGCAGCTCGAGGTCCCGGCGTTCTCGCTCTTACTAACCCGGACCGACACTGCAGAGAAGCATTGACTGTTGTTCCCTCAGCGGAGGCGAGGCCGAACAACCATTCCGCTGCATCTGCGCAGCCAGGCCCTCAGCTCCTCACTGAGCCAGGGCTCTCTCTAGACAGAGTTCCCTTGCTGGCAAGCCCTCTATCTCTATGTGACCCCCGCGGTGCCACGTATAAGCAGCTGCTCCGCGTGTCTTAGGACCACAGTTTTCATTCGGATTTGTTGTTGTAGGCCTTCCAGTGCTTGAGGCCGAATCCAAACACCACATCTCACGTCACACGGCTAGGCAATTTGGCTCCAACATCTGAAGATAGTGACACATACTCTGCGTGGCGTCCGCGTGAGCTAGCCTGTCCTAGAGTTTAGGAGTTCGGCTCCTTTCATCGCTTGTCTTACCACAGGTCTCTTTCGGTGGCCCGTACTCAGCAGCCAGCACATGTACCATCCTCAGACGCCAGAGCCGCCTTGCCCCAGCAAGTGCCCATTCAAACCACTCACCAGATAGTGAGAGCCAACATCTTCAAACAACCTCCAGCGGCCGTGCCGCGAGGACCTAAACATCTGCAAGGTTCCGCCTTGTCTGTGTGCACGGACAGACCCCAGCCCTTGCAGGAGACGTGGATGTAAACAAAAGCAGGCCTGCCATGTCCAGCAGGCTGATTACCATTGGTTGCCTTCAGATGGGAAAAGCGCGAAGATCGGGTAACCTCCACCTGAATCCTTTCCGGCCAATACCAACCCTTACAAACCCTCAGCACGGAGCGAGGCCGAAGGAGGCTTCTTGGACTATTGGTTTTCCGGGGAGCAGCCACCAACAGCTGCTCGTCAACTTGCACTGCGCCGCACCACAGTCCTACTGCAAGTTCTTTGGCAACGGTTTCTCAGTAGCACCAGTCAATGAGCTTTACGACACTGATGCCTCTGGTTATTTGTGTCCAGGCAGATCCACCAGGGTTGGGCCAAATCTTTTCTACCTGATTCTACCTGCGAAGAAAATCCTGTTGTGCTCAGCTTGCAGATCCCCGAACACCTGCAAGCTTGGGCTCGAGCACACCGCAATTGTTCGGGACACTCCTGTCGCCACTGCAAGGATGCCGCTTGCAGTGCGACGTTGGCCTGCACTGTCTGCAGCGTGCCTGGCCGTTTTCCCCCGTGTTTCGGTCTCACCTTATTTTCCACACAAGTGAGCGAGGAACCCAAACTCACCTTCAGCACAGCCCTCAATCCAAATGAGGGTCGGTGGGTTTTGCTCACCCAGAGACAGCAGGAATCTCTGGTGAGCAACAGGCTAGCGTCACCCCTCAAGCAAAGCGAGGCTGCAACTCACACTGTGACCCAGAGCAGACTGTAGGTCACAAGGTTCCCTCAGCAACGCGAGGACGAAAAAAGCGAAGCGAGGCCGAAAACTGTGCACTCACGCCCTTCGTCGACGGCAGCAGTTGGCGGGCCGCCGCTCTATGACAGCTTAGCCGGTCAGCCGGCCTACGAGCAAACACAGTTTTGCCAGGGCCTCAAAACGGAACCTACCCTTAGTTACAAGCCCCAGGGCCAGCCACAACGGCACTAAAGACGCTCTCTACCTGAGCACCCCACCGGGGTTGAGCCGAAACCTTGAGCCAGGTGAATTTTTCGTCTGCACGCTGCGAGGCGTAGCCACCCGAAGGGGCTGAGGTTAGTGGGTGAAACATACAAGCTACAAACTCTGCACAGTGAGACTACCGGTACTAGCCCTCACTTTCCTCAGACATTTGTCGAGGCCGAAATCCATTCCCTCAGACCGTGGTCGAGGCCGAAATTCCCTCAGGTCATGCCGAGGCCGAACTTCCCTCTCTTGCACCCCTCAGACCGAAGTCGAGGCCGAAACTCCTCAGGCAGCACGCCGAGGCGGTATTTTGATTCGGTTTGTTGGTGCCTCTCTGACCACTATCCATGTTTCTTGTCTGTTCTGCGCTGCTCACTCATCAGCTTCGTCATACGGCATGCCCAACGTGATTTTCTGGATCTCTGTTGCCGGAACCGAATGTAAGGTTCCATCCCATCCTCGTTTTGCAATTCCGGCATCTAGCAGGTGCTGGGCAAATGGCCCGACATTGCCTACGCACGCCATCCAAAGCGCGCTGGCCTTGCCGTCGTACGTTCTGACCAATCCACGTATGGTTGCCAGTAGCTCCTCATCATATTTCTCCAGGAGGCGTACGAGGCCGCATGATATCTTGTATCTCTCCTCCTGCAGCGTCGTCCACTCCGCCGTGTCAAAGAACATTGCCCGTGGTAGCGATCCTGACATTGGGTCGCGCCCAACGTTGCTCACCGTGATATCCGATAGAGCAACTCCTTGCATGGTCAGCCATGACGTTATAGCCACCAGGTAAAACAGGGACTGTCTGAGGACCCCGGCTTCATGGCGATGTTCCTGCCACCATGTGTTGAACAGCTCTGCCCTGCGGATGATACTTCCATAGAAGTAGTGGTGGCAGTAACCCTCCACCGCTTCGTCGAAAAGGACTCCAATCCATCCTGCCCACAGGGTCCTGGTGACCAGGGTGGGGAATTGTTCCCCATACCCTGCTTCGTTGCCAAAGCTCTGGGGTTCCATCGCTAGTTTCATGACCCATAGCCGATCCAGAGCATATCCTCGTCGAGTGCGCCCCGCACCTATAAAGGGAAGCACCCTAGGCTGTAAGCTTTGCCCTGTCGTTGGGTTGCGGACCAATTGGACCTCCCCAAGCCAATGGAGCGCTGTCCTTGGCCTTTGCTGGTTCTGCAATTTATGCACCAAAAGGTGCACAGGCTTGACTTGCCCCATGGCTTTCTTTTTCTCCTTTCCCTCAGCTTCCTGCGAGGCCATATTGTGGGCACCTGGCCCTTCCGCCAGCGTGACTGTACGAGGCTGGCTTGCCTCTTGCTCTTCATCGACACCCTCAGCTTGAGGCGAGGCCGTACTGTCTTCTCCTCTCTCCCGTAGGCGTACCGGACCCACCGGAGATTCCGAAGCTCTCTCCTCTTCACTATCCCAAGGCTGCTCCGGGTGTCTGGCCTGTCGAAGCGGGGAACGTTCACGGGGCTGATCCTTCTGCTTGTTCTTGCTTTTGCCCTTGCCTTTGTCCGGCCGATTCCTTAACCAGGATGGCAGTCGGGACCCTTGTCTTCTCATCGTAGCATCCGTCTTCCATTGCCTCATTGCTACAGGCCCGCCTTGTCCGGCGATGTCGCAAGCACGCGGCACCGCGAGGCCGAATTACACTCCCTCAGCAAAGCGAGGCCGTAAACACCAATCGCAAGTCCCCGTTGCGAGGCCCTCACCCTCAGCTACGAGGCCGAAAAAACCCTGCTCCTTGCACCAAACGGCTGCGGAATTACTGCGTTCCCTCAGCTTGGCGAGGCCTAACAAACAATGACATCTTCTGCTGTGCGCTGGCTTGGGGCTTAGCTTTGGCGTGTTTCCCACCAAACTGAACGCGAGGCTGCTGAAACTGGACGTTGCTCATACTTCCACCATTGACAAGGGTTTGCGCTTGGGTAGCCAGCTTGCCTTGAGAAGTCCGCGATTTGCACTCACCCGCCAGGCTTTTATTGCACTTCTGGCTGACCGGTGCATGTGTTCTGTCACACTTTGTGCAAACCCAACGGATTCCCAAATTCACCATATTATGGGAGGGGTGGATACCCCACTCTGGACAGGAACTTTCGTCTGCACGCTGCGAGGCGTAGCCACCCGAAGGGGCTGTGGGTTCAAGTGAAACAAAAGCTTACTAAAACTGTGGGGTGAAACTGCCGGTAAGTTCCCCCTCTCATTCCTTGTCCTCGGTTTTGACGTACCGCTACCCTCAACCGAAGTGAGGCCGGAATGTCCTTTTGACCAAGTCGTTGCCTGGCTTGAAGACTTTGGCCAAGGCAAATTGCCTGTATGCTTGCACATTCTCTGTGTTGTCTATTCGGGAGGCGATCCATGCCCTCGTTCGTGGAGGCCGCTATCCCTCACCGAATGGAGGTCATTCCTTTAGACCCAGATGCTCGTTCTACGAGCCTCATTGCATGTCCTGAGTGCTTCCATCCACCCCTCAACCGTAGTGAGGCCGGACATGTCTACAAACCAGGTCATGGCCCAAGGCTTCATGGACTCTGGTTACGGTGGCTGCCTCTTGCATGCACAGGGCATACTTCCTGTGGCTTTTGCCGGGAGGTGATCCATGCCCTCCGATTTTCAGAGGCCGCTATCCCTCTACCGGCGGGGTGGTCAATCCCCATACATAGACCGTTCCATATTGATTGAGGCCATTCTGCACTTTCTCGTCATCTCACCTTGACGGATCCATGCCCTCGATTCACACATCTCCAACACGAGCCAAGCAGGAGGAACAGGTGAAGTACCTGCCCAACCCCTTTTTAGGCTGGAGGACGCTAAGCGACCGAAATCGCCGCTACGCACCGGTGACCCCACGCCACACACCTTCAACAGGTGGCCGGTACAGGCGCCTGACAGGGGGCCGGGCAAGGTGCCGACAGCCAGGTCAAACCCACCCTGCCTGTGAGGATATTATGTACGAGGCCGCTATCCATTGTGAGACTTGACATTCTCATCCAGCCGTAGCCATTGTTCCAAAGACAGTCGGCTGGCTCTCTTGTTTGCCACCAAAACTCCATACTCTCACTTGGGAGTCGATTTCCCTCAACCGAAGTGAGGCCCACTCTGCGACCACGGTTTAGCTGCATGCTTGGTCCTTGTGGGCATTTCTGAAAGCAGTGACAACGAATCCTCCACAAAGTTCACTGCCATTGGGACTCGAGGCTTTTCCAGTGCATGCTGGTTCCTGCCCTTTGCTGGCCTCCATGCCTGGCCAGTGTCCCTCATCCATATTCTGGAGTTTGCTCTTTATAGCTCACATTCCCTCAGACCAAGTCGAGGCCGAATGTTGCTTTGTTTGATTGAGCTCTGCTGGGCTGCGGTTGTACCTATCAATTGCTCCGACACACCGGCACCGCGGAGTCTATGCTTCAAGCTGCTTTACCGCTTTGCGCCCAGTAGCATCAGCCGTCCAAGCTGCATGCAGTGCTTCCAGAGTCTCCAATTACCTCGCTTGAGGTGTTGCGTTCTCAGCTAGGCCCTTTCTCAGCTGCAACCCTCAGCACTCGCGAGGCCGAACTTTGCCCTCCGCATGCATTGCTGTTGAGGCACTTGTTGTGGCATCAGCCTCCGTAAGTTTGGCAATCCCCACTCAGCACTGGATGTTCTGTTCGAGGCACATTCCCTCAACGCATGCGAGGCCGCAAAGTGAAACACGTGAGGTATGAAAGAATGCTACTCCAGGTTCGTCCGCAGCTCCGGCTTTCTCGCACTTACTAACCGTGCCTTGCAGTCTCCCCCAAAGTAGCGTCACCCTGGCTTTCTCGCTCTTACTCACCAGTTGACCAATAATGCATCTCACGCGGTTGCTTCATGGTAAAACTGCAGCTCGAGGTCCCGGCGTTCTCGCTCTTACTAACCCGGACCGATACTGCAGAGAAGCATTGACTGTTGTTCCCTCAGCGGAGGCGAGGCCGAACAACCATTCCGCTGCATCTGCGCAGCCAGGCCCTCAGCTCCTCACTGAGCCAGGGCTCTCTCTAGACAGAGTTCCCTTGCTGGCAAGCCCTCTATCTCTATGTGACCCCCGCGGTGCCACGTATAAGCAGCTGCTCCGCGTGTCTTAGGACCACAGTTTTCATTCGGATTTGTTGTTGTAGGCCTTCCAGGACAGGAACTTTCACACCCCCGCTTGGACTGTAATGCCTCAGAGCCACGCACTTCTTCACAGCTCGGTGTTTCCAGTGCTTAAACATCTCATCCCAGGCAAAGTCCGAAAGCGAGCACTCCTACTGCCGACCTAAGAAGGTGTTCCTACAAGACCTAACGTGACTTTCGCAGCACGCAAAAGAGCTCTACCCAGTCTAGTCGGATAGATAACACTAGCAAGTGAAACATGCTGATGACTTTTGACTTTTGTCACAGGGCTTTCCAGAGAAGATTTCACTCCACTCCTCTCGGTTTGTAGCAAAGAACCACCGCTTAAAGACCCCGTCGAAGGCACAACGGTCCACAACCCTTCCAAAGTTCAGACCAAGGCGCTTCTTTTCTTTCAGATAACTTTCCTCCTTCCAAAGACCACAGTTCTTTGGCCATGCCTGGGTAACCAGGATCTCTTTGCAGCGGTCCTCCAGAAGTTTTCCTAAAGCTTTCCAAGAGGCAACATGCTTCTTGACCTGCTCTCGCCACCGATGTCGAAACTTCGGTCGATGCCAATTCTTAAAGCGGTAGCTACATCCAGCGGTACAAGGGGAAGCTATGTGGACATAGATCTGGGGCGGTTTCCTACTCAACAGACACAGCAAGACCTCTCCTAGAAACATCTGAGTACTCTTGCTTAAGAAGTCCTCTTTCTCAGTTATGCCTATATACGCTACTCGGTCACGAGCACACGCTCGGCACAACGCACTGTCCGTTGAACAAAACACCTCGATCACAAGCAGAGGAACAGATCCCAACGCAAGGTCTCTCGCCACGGGCTCGTACTTCGCCAGGTTTGTCGGGATTTTCTCAAGCTTTTCACATACTTCTTCAAGTTCTTCCATTCGTTCACGAAGGTGTTCAGGAACTACAAGACCCTGAAGGTCTTCTTCACACACTCTTTCCAGTCCACACGCAACCAGCAAATGCTCAAGCAACAACTCCTCGGGAGATTTCGTCAGTCCATCGGCTGGATTCTGTTCTCCACTGATGAAGCTTAGAATCAGCCTTTCCAGGTGGACTAGCTCTTGAAGATAGCGATGACGAAGCTCCAGGTGCCGAACACGGCGTAACAACCCCGTCATCTTGCTAATCGACAAAGCGGCTTCCGAGTCAGAAGCCAGGTGAATCGGAAACTCACCGGTTTCTCCTTTGGGCATTCCATACAGGAGCGTTTCCATGAGCAAAGACAAGTACACCGACTCTTTGGCTGCCTCAGTCAGGGCTGCCAATTCGGCCTCCGCCGAACTCAACGCGGTCACCGACTGTTTCCGCGAGAAAGTTTTGATCATGATGCCATGCCACTTCACAATGGCACCAGACACAGAGCAAATGTTCCATGACGCATCCACAAAGCCAGAGAGCATTGTTTCCGAAGCGCAGCAAGGATACACAAACGCTTCTGCCGAAAATCGCTGAAGGTACTCAGGCAAAGCCATCACCCAGCGAACCACGCGTCTCAAGCAAGCTTCTGCCTGGCTATCTGGGTCACTCTGATACCGGCCCTTGAAGAAATTCCTTCTGTACCTGGAGGCGATTCGAGAGTTGCGGTGCCATCCTGCTCAATACCAGTTGTTCGAGGCAGGGCTAGCAAGCATTCTGCCAAACGAGCTCAAGGTCGAGCGTGTGCCGGCTGCCGACTTGAGAGCGCTTTTGGCGGACGTGCTCGTCCAGAGCAACCGCCGGGTGACTTTGGCTGCTCAACCGCCAACTATAATACCGGATGTTGCACCATCCGCGTCGGGTGGCACGGCACCGCCTCTTCACAAAAGTGCCCCAGCTCCACCTCCTTCGGGGTGGGCTTTGCTCAACCAAGCGCGTGCAAAAGCCGAGGCAATGATTCGATTGCATGCCGACATGAAGAGAGCTGCAACAGCCGAGGTGGCTCCATCATCGTCGACGGGCCCCGCTTTTCCACCAGGGCCTCCGGCTTTCTTGCCGTTCAGCCCTCCTTCCCCGCTTACGCCGTCCGTCTTTTCCTATGCTCCATCTTCGGCACCAGGCACGCCTATGGAAGCAGGCATGCCTCTAACTCCGCCTCCTCTACCTCCTCCATCTTGGGCGCCAGGCACGCCTATGGAAGCAAGCCTGCCTATACCTCCGCCTCCTCTACCTCCTCCATCGACACCGCACCCAGATACATTGAGGGAGATTGCGGGCGAGGTTCCAATGGAGGTCGAGACGCCGATGACGCCCGTGGAGGCATTCGGTGCTCCTGGGACCCCTATGGACGTGAGTTCCGAGGTCCCAATGGAGCCAATGGTCGGTGGCATTGGAAGTCCGGGGAGCGCTTCTCCTTTGACCCCGCCGGCAGAGACGAGTATGGTGGTTCCAAACCCACCTATGGACAATTCGGATGTGGGAGACTCTGGCTCCGAGATGGATTGATATGCTTGGGTATGGGCCCTGAGGGCCTAAAAGCCGGGCATGAGTTGCTCCGATCTTCGCCGCAATGCACAAAATTGGTAGGAGTAGGTCTGAAAGCCCTGCTGTTTGCAGTAGGAGACTGGCTGTGTGCATTAGGAGGTAGGGTAGGAGCGTTTGAGTGCTTGGTAGGTGACTGTGAGTGCAGCCTGCCTGCCGCGAATGGGTCTGCGCACTGTCCCTCTGTGCCCAGGTCTTCATGGAAAGGAAGCAGTGCCTTGGCTTTAGGGTTGGTTCTGGGTTTGGTTTTCAGAGGTTGGCTGCGTAGGTGCGTGAAGCTTTTGAGTGTGCGCCGTAGGAGTAGGCTGAAGTTTGTGCGTGTAACTTTGGTAGGACGTGTGCCACGTAGGTCTTGGAGTGTTGTGCGCCGCCTGTTGTTTTTGCGTGGCGTGCTTGCTTGTGAGTTGAAAGCTGAGCCTACGGGCGAGGAAGCAAAAGGGCCAATGATGAAACGTTGGCGTGCCTTGAAGAAGTGGGCCTTGTGTGGGCTTGGGTCCCTGCGGGGGTCCGAGCAAAAGAAGGCCGTGGCACGTTCTGAGGCCCTGCGTATGCTGGCTGGTTTGCCGACCCCGGTTGTTGTGAATTCGGAGTCGGAGGAAGAGTTGATTCCTGATCCGTTGGAAGCTGAACTTGCGAAACCCAGCGGAAGTGAACCCCCTAGGCCCTCCGATGTTCGAAAGAAACCCCGTGTGGAGAATGTTCCCTCAGGTGAACCGGGTGCCCTGAGTTCCCCGGAGGTGGTGAGCGATGCTCTGGATCCTGAGGTTCCGGTCTATTTGACCTCGGAGCGGCTGAAGGCGCACCGAAATAAGGGCCACCAACCTTATCTTAGTTGCTGTGACACATGTCAAAGCGCTAGAGGGAGAGTGCCGGCTCGTAGGAAGCACATGAAACACCACCACGGACCCGGAGAGTTGCAAGTCGACTTTGGATTTTTCGGAAAGAATGTTCGTTTCCTTCTCATGGTTCATGTGGTGTCGGGGTACATACATACCGTGGTCTTAGGACCTGAGGATGAAGTGCCCGCTGTATCGGTTTGCAAAGCCTTTACGGAAATGGGATTGAGTGGATTGGACATTGTTGTCCACGGGGACCAAGAAAATCTCCTCGAGAGTGTTTTCCGCAATGCAGCGAAACACCGGACATTCGGGGGGAGGTCAATGCACTGGGTCCCGTTCGCGATAAACAGACCTCAAGCGAAGGGCATCGTTGAACGCCATGTTTGCCTTGTGAAAGAAGCGTTCTGGTCTGTTTGGCTGGGCTTAGAAGAGCGTGTAGGTGAAAAGTTGCCTCTAGGGAGCCATCTGTTTGTTGAGGCCATGAGGTACTCTGTGAGGATGCATAACTTGTTTCATGTGTCCAAGGAACACAGCACGCCTTTGGAGAGACTGCGTGGGTCGACAGTTCAGCCAGTGAAGAGCTGTGAGTTTGGGGTTGTGGGCTTTGGGAAGCCTCAGAAGGACTACCCAGAGCACCGCGGAAAGCGCTTGGTGAGGGCACTCTATGTAGGACCTCACGGTGCTAATGGATCCGGGATTCGGGTCTTTGTTCCAATAGGTATTGGAAAGCCCCCTCGTTTGGAAATCTTCAGCTCTTTTCGTGCCAAAGATCCAGTGGAGTTTGACAAAGCTGCTTTGCGTGACCTTCGAGGTAATAAGGAAGACCCTGAAAGACCCATCAAGTTCGATGTTCCAATCGATGGTCCGAGTCCGCCGCTTGATTCCCCAAATATCCCGGAAGGAAGTCTTGAGTTTCCTGTTGAACGCACCGAACCACCTGCTCTTGAGGGCCCTGAAGCAATGGAAGAAGAAGGAGAGTTGGATGGGTATTCTCCGGATTTTTCGGACGTGCCTGAAGAAACAGGCATGGAGGTTGAGCCTCCCGGAGGCGTAGGTCTTGAGGACCTCGACGCCCCTATGGATCCAGGAGAAGACGATGCCATGGAAGAGGGCCTGACGTGGCTCTATGAGCATGGCCTTAGGCAACTCTTTGATGGGCCTGACTTGAGAGTTACAACAAAAATCCGTAAGGGAGATGATGTCAAAGAGTGGTTCCGTATGAAGTTTGGTGGAAAGAAGATTTGGGTCCATGTCCCGGACAATGCGGTTTGCGAAGTTTCTGGCAAGGTTTTGCCTCGTAAGCATCTTGAAGAAGGTATGAGACTCGAGCTCTCAGAACTTGATGCTTTTGGTGTAGCTACGATTATAGGAGAAGCTGAGGCCCGTAAACGAGCTACACGGAGAATCCATACGACTAGGTGGGTTCTGACTTCGAAACCGTCGGCCACGAACCCTGAACGAGTTCGTGCTCGTCTTGTTGTGAGAGACTATGCATTTGGATCCAATCCTCTAGCTGATGGGATATATTCCCCCACCACGTCTTTGGAAGCCTTGAGGGGTGTCCTTGCTATTCATGCTGTCAGAGGTGGCACCTTGTTGTCAGCAGATGTGAGCGTTGCCTTCATGCAAGCGCCTGTGCAGGGAGTAGAGTGTATCCGGTTTCCGAATGGGATGTATGATGAGGAGAACAAGCCGCTGTTTGCGCAGCTACACAAAGCCATGAATGGCTTGAGAGTAGGACCACTGAGCTGGTACCTAGAGTTTACAAGCACGCTGCGTAAGCAGTTTGGGTTTGGTGAGACTGCCGACCCTACTGTGCATCACCGGCTTGAGAAGGATGGTGCGCTGACCTTGGTGTTAGTGTATGTTGACGATCTCATCATCTTTTCCCAGAATCCGCCAGTTGCCAAGGATCTGTACGCTAAGCTAGCGAAGATCTATAAAATGAAGCAGACAGGGCTTCTAGAACCTGGCAAGACTGGGCAGCTCGAGTTCTTGGGTCGAGTGATCGCCCGAACCACTGAGCACGGGCCTGTGTTCTTTGGCCTGAAGCCGGGGTACTTGAAGTCGCTTGGAGAAGAGTTTGGCATTAGCGGAAAAGGTGTGAAACCAGTGCTGGGAAACCTCGAGAGGGAGTACCGGAAGAAGGAGGCTGGAACACCTATCAGCACTGAGGCGTATGAACGCTATAGACGTGTGCTTGGTAAGTTGATGTGGGCAAGCCTGACGTTGCCGCATTTGTCCTACCCGGTAGGATTTCTGGGCCGGTATCAGAGTGACCCAGATAGCCAGGCAGAAGCTTGCTTGAGACGCGTGGTTCGCTGGGTGATGGCTTTGCCTGAGTACCTTCAGCGATTTTCGGCAGAAGCGTTGGAGTATCCTTGCTGCGCTTCGGAAACCAGGCTCTCTGGCTTTGTGGATGCGTCATGGAACATTTGCTCTGTGTCTGGTGCTATCGTGAAGTGGCATGGCATCATGATCAAAACTTTCTCGCGGAAACAGTCGGTGACCGCGTTGAGTTCGGCGGAGGCCGAATTGGCAGCCCTGACTGAGGCAGCCAAAGAGTCGGTGTACTTGTCTTTGCTCATGGAAACGCTCCTGTATGGAATGCCCAAAGGAGAGACCGGTGAGTTTCCGATTCACCTGGCTTCGGATTCGGAAGCCGCTTTGTCGATTAGCAAAATGACGGGGTTGTTACGCCGTGTTCGGCACCTGGAGCTTCGTCATCGCTATCTTCAAGAGCTAGTCCACCTGGAAAGGCTGATTCTAAGCTTCATCAGTGGAGAACGGAATCCAGCCGATGGACTGACGAAATCTCCTGAGGAGTTGTTGCTTGAGCATTTGCTGGTTGCGTGTGGACTGGAAAGAGTGTGTGAAGAAGACCTTCAGGGTCTTGTAGTTCCTGAACACCTTCGTGAACGAATGGAAGAACTTGAAGAAGTATGTGAAAAGCTTGAGAAAATCCCGACAAACCTGGCGAAGTACGAGCCAGTGGCAAGAGACCTTGCGTTGGGATCTGTTCCTCTGCTTGTGATCGAGGTGTTTTGTTCAACGGACAGTGCGTTGTGCCGAGCGTGTGCTCGTGACCGAGTAGCATATATAGGCATAACTGAGAAAGAAGACTTCTTAAGCAAGAGTACTCAAATGTTTCTAGGAGAGGTCTTGCTGTGTCTGTTGAGTAGGAAACCGCCCCAGATCTATGTCCACATAGCTTCCCCGTGTACCGCTGGATGTAGCTACCGCTTTAAGAACTGGCATCGACCGAAGTTTCGACATCGGTGGCGAGAGCAGGTCAAGAAGCATGTTGCATCTTGGAAAGCTTTAGGAAGACTTCTGGAGGACCGCTGCAAAGAGATCCTGGTTACCCAGGAATGGCCAAAGAACTGTGGTCTTTGGAAGGAGGAAAGTTATCTGAAAGAAAAGAAGCGCCTTGGTCTGAACTTTGGAAGGGTTGTGGACCGTTGTGCCTTCGACGGGGTCTTTAAGCGGTGGTTCTTTGCTACAAACCGAGAGGAGTGGAGTGAAATCTTCTCTGGAAAGCCCTGTGACAAAAGTCATCAGCATGTTTCACTTGCTAGTGTCGAAGAAACAGGTATCTATCCGACTAAACTGGGTAGAGCTCTTTTGCGTGCTGCGAAAGTCACGTTAGGTCTTGTAGGAACACCTTCTTAGGTCGGCAGTAGGAGTGCTCGCTTTCGGACTTTGCCTGGGATGAGATGTTTAAGCACTGGAAACACCGAACTGTGAAGAAGTGCGTGGCTCTGAGGCATCACAGTCCAAGCGGGGGTGTGAAAGTTCCTGTCTAAGGACATGTTAACTTTGTTGTCCTGCATGCTGGCTCAGAGTTGTGTGTGTGTAGTTGTAGGAACTCCGTAGTTGTGCCTTGGAGGCTCGACGGGAGTGCTGCTTTAAGTGGGAAAGCCTTTTTGAATTGCTTGAGTTGTAGGGATGTGTGTCTGGAAGCTGTAGAAGTGACTGTGCACGTTTTTGCTTGCTTTAGGTGTAGTTGGGTAGGTCCCGAGAACTCCCACTGACGTTTGAGTTTGTTTTGTGGCTGTGGAGAACACGTGGCAGAGCAGAGTTTTCACCTGTGTGTAAAGAGTTTCACTGACGAAGCCTCCGGCTTATGACTTTGGCTCAAGTCGTGAGAAAAAGAGGGTTCAGCGCGCTGCTGCTGTGTTTTCACAAACCTGGTGGGTCCGGAGACGGGGTCGCCACCAAAAGCGAGGGCGCCCAGATTCAGCTCTGGGTCAAAATTTAGCTCCAGAAGTGGGGCCCAGATTTCCCATGTAGGCCAGATGACGGACGCTGAGTCACGTCTAGCGCGGCTGACAACGGATCGACTGAACCTAGGGGAACTGCGCTGGACGTCTCAAAAATGCGTCAGTTTGGGGCGCATAAAATGGGCACGATGTTAGAAGGATGGTGCACATGTAGCGGAGTCGTGTCTTCTCCGGGTTGAGATTTTGGGACACACCATCTGTGAAGTTAAACTCACAAGTTTCGGCACGCTACATCACTGACCGGCGGGCTGATTGCGCAAAACCCTCACGATTTCTGCAGCCGTCAGCAATAATCGGTAGCTGCAGCTACTCGCCCCCCCTCTGGCAGTGTGCGGGCACCGTTCTGGGTGGGCACTTGTGCGCCAGGTTTTTAACGGAAAACCCTGTGCTCGGTGCTCCACTGGCTGACCACCATGGAGCCCTGGGGCGGTCTTGCTTGATTGTTCTTGCTGTTAAGTCCCTACTGGCTGACCACCATGGGGCATATGCGCATCTGTCATCCCCCCTAGGGAGTCTGACTTGCAACATCCTTTCGCGCGTCGGTTGTCTCTCCTTGACAACGAGTACGCGATCCGAACTTCTGATGACCTTGGTTTTAATAAACGCTGTCGCACCAGTGGCTACATGATGGTGGTTTTGAGAATCTGGCAACGTCGCAATTTGCGATTCCCCCACAAGCTCTGTGCTTCCTTGTGAACCGGGACTTCATTGACGACCTCGAGTACTGAGTCCGTGGGGTATCTAGTAGTTCAGCACGATTGCTCGCTTTGTTTCTTCGGTGTCTGTTTGCTTGGTGGTTGCTTGTTGTGTCTTGCGGTTGTGAGCGCTAACCTTGTTTCACCCTTTACGTTGAGCCCAGCAAGACCGGCCTACTGTGCTACTACTGATGTAGTAAAGAGGCAACAGCAAAAAAAAAAAATGTCAAGAATTGAGACGTCCGGCCCGGACCTCCCAGGTTGCCAGTTGGCCAGGTATGAGTACCTGGCTTGACCGGCACAGGTGTGCCGGCACGCTTTACTGCTGCTTGCTCTGTTCTGGGCGAGTGGCAGTGTTGGTGGCCGAAACAGAGACAGCATCGAGGGCGGTCTTCGTCTACTCAGCGGCATTGGGAAGAGTCACCTTGAAGATGGCGACAAGAGTGACCTGAAGCTTCCTCGCCTGAAGCCGCCGAGACTGTTCGAACTTAAGTGTCACCTGAGATGCATCATCCACTCCATCAGCTCTGCAAAACCTTGATCATGGCATTGGTCAAGGTGGTGTTCTCGGTAACCGTGGCGGGGTCATCAACGGCGAGCTGGACAGTGACCTCCACGACTGTGGGCACAGCTGCTGTAGTTGTCCCACGTGGCAGTGGCAGTGGTGGTTGTGGTGGTGGTGGTGGTGGTCGTTGTCCCAATGTGCATGTACCTCCAGATGTTGTAGGGGGAATCTTGACAGCCAAACGGAAAAGGTGTTGTTCTCGATACAGTGCCACTGCATGTCAGGCCACTGTACTTCACGTCGATAACGAACTGCCCGTTGCTGCTAAGATAAGAAATCGACGATGTGTCGTTTTCACCTTCCTGTTGCCGTTTTTCGCAATCGTTAAACTTCTTTGAGGTTCCGGTTCGCTCCTATGGACGGTTCCTGCACAGGGCACCGCGTCCTTGAGAAAGTCTATACACATAATTCGACGTGCCGCGGTTCCAGTTGTGGACTTCGGCTTCTATTCTCTGTGTTGGTCGAGGCTTTTGGGTCTCAGGGTAAGTTTAGGCCATGACCCATTTTTTTACGGGTGCCGAAAAACCTCCTAGGTTGTTGAAATCGTCCCCGCTTGTTTTCTGTATCCTCCAGACATTCTTGAGAAGATGTGTTGTGGTATGTTCGCACCGAAGTTCCTTTGCAAACTAAGAGGAGTGAAACAACCACAACCACCACCTTAGCCATTCTGCCGTTGGCTGACATGGCCACATCGCGCCAATCCTTCGGCCTGCGGTCAAAGGGATGTACTGTGGTGAATGTGGGTTGAGTGTACGCCATGGATAACTGGCCCACAACGGAAGATTGGAAGCGGGCGTACCAACAGTCAGAGACAAAGGGCAAACCTGCAGTATTGAAACGGGGAGATTCCACAGCAAGTCATCAAACCCTTAACCACAGGGTTAAAAATGACAACGAGGAACCTCCCAGTCCAGGCATCTCACACAAGGCCACGCCACCTTGGCGCTGGCCTGCGCATCGGCATGCATTAGGTCCCTCCAAACCCAAACCCGCGAGGTACGTCGGTAAGGAGATGGGAGGGCTCACATCACATTGGTGCCGAGGTGCAAGGATCTCCACGGTATTGCTACTTTGGTCCAATCAGAGCCTTCAGGTAACATCCACGCGGGCGGGGAGCCCACTTGCCCTGCCGCAGGCCAGCTCAGACAAGGGTGACCCTCCAGAGTCACAAGAGGGCCAGGTTGTTCTACAAGTGGAGAATGGCTTTCTGCCACGTCAGCGGGTGCATAACTTCCACGTAGACGTGTCCACAGCCAGCGCGCCGAACTGCTAGGTCACCCTGTGCACTCAGTACTCGAAGTCGTCGAAGAGGCCGGGAGCACACCTGTAGCACCGAGTGTGCAGGTGCGTCGCAAGTTGCGATGTTGCCAGATTCACAAAATCACCATCATGCAGCCACCGATGCGAATACATTAAGGCCGTTCACGAGAAGGTTCACAAGTCCGCCATCACAGGCGGGGCAGAGTCGTGCCTTGGCACGGGACGTTGCAGGTGGCAACCTTCTTGATCCGAAGTGTAAAGTTGCCCCATGGTGGTCAGCCAGTGGGGACTTAACGGCAAGAACAAAGGGTAGGACCAGCCCAGAGCACTCCATGGTGGTCAGCCAGTGGAGCCTCTCCGAGCACAAGGCGCAACGTTCTTTGGACTCACAAGAGTCTCGTCCGACGGCCAAAGCAGGCTTGACTGCTTCGTTCCAATCAGAGCCATCAGGTGGACCCAAGTAGGCGGGGACCCCACCTGCCCTGCAGGAAGCGGGAGAGTCCCCCAGTCGAAACTTCACACTCAAGGCCAAGCAACTATCTCCTTGGTCGGTGAGGGTTGAGGGTTCAATGACCAGAATCAGACCCTCCCTGCCCAAACCGACGGACGTCGGCGAGGAGATGTGAGGGCTCACATCACGCTTGGCCACCTACCGTTGGGGAGATAGTCATGTATGGCTGCTTTGACGCAAGCAGAGATATACACCCAAGGCAGGGAACCCCGCAGCAACCCAAGCACAGGCGAGAATGGCTCTCGTGAAGGCCAGGTTGTCCACAGGTGCTCGATGGCACATTGCCAGGGATGTGGAAACCTGATCTCCGCGTAGAAGTGTCCACAACCCAGACGCAGCATCCCCTAGCTGGTCTCTCCCAATTGGTATGACGCCGTTGTACGACAAGGGTGTCACCGTCCAGACGAGAGATGGTCAACACTCAAGTCCAAGTGGTTCACACACGGTCGTAGCACAACGAAGCAGGCAACCTGCCCACCTAGAGGGGGCAGAGAAAAGGAAGATTGGCCGTTTTACCGATGACAAGGCTGGAACAGCCAAGCAGGACCGGGCCAGGGTGGTCCGTGGCAGATGGCCAGTGGAGCAACCACGAA
The DNA here is from genome assembly GCA_905221605.1 of Symbiodinium natans. NCBI lineage: Eukaryota > Dinophyceae > Suessiales > Symbiodiniaceae > Symbiodinium > Symbiodinium natans. The sequence continues at coordinate 1,054,226 of CAJNDS010000080.1, read as the reverse complement.
ATAAAGGCCCCCCGTTCCCACAGGCACACCGCGGGGCCGACACAGAAGGGTGTTCACAGCTGCAAGCTGTAAGCACACAAAAGACAAGCACGATCAATCCGTGGCATAGACCACGAGAGGGTTGCCAACCAAGAATATCCCGAGGTAGTCTTGCGGCATGTATCGGCGAGGAGATGTGAGGGCTCACATCACGCTGGGCAGCATGCCATGAAAGGACGCAATGGTGCGTTCGCATGGCGTCAGTAGGAGCCCTCAGATGACAGGTTGCTGTCTATTGCCAGGAGCCATCCCAGTCCGGACGCCGGGAGCGATGGCCATCTGAGGTGGTATGGGAACGCGTACTGCTGGGCATGACCTGCATTGGAGGCAGCTCTTGCTCATCAACCCCCCACTCAGGGATGCCGTCCGGAATGGGGATACTCCTGTATCTTGTCATTGAGGTTTGGGCCGCAAGCCACATCACCCGGACAGCTTCCTGGATTTGCCTGTACTGCACAACACCTTCGTCCTTATACTGAAAGGGGAAGGAGGTAACTGCCGCACGCAGGGCCGAAGGATCAGGGTCCTTGGGGGTGCCATGACAGTACATCTTAAACCAGAAGCTGTTGAGTCGCTGCTTGGTTGGATGTTTGGCTCGCATGAGCCCCTTAATGGCAGCCCAATGAGCAGTGGCTGCGTCATACCACGCATTTTGGGGACGTCGGGGCCCATGCTTGGTGGGTGTGGTGCTGATCCCTTTCCAATGCGCATCAAAGATGACTGGCAGCCGGAAAGGGGCGGAGACATCCACTTCTCGCAAAGCTGCAAGGTCAGTGGTTCGCAGCTCCGAGAAGCGCCAATCATTCACCTGTGCCTCGGGTTCGTCCTCCGCGTCCGACATGTCATCCATCGGGCAGGGAGAGCCTTCGTTAGTTTCGGAAGAGATGCTGACGACCTCCGGCGAGGTTGCTGCAGTGTTTGCTTCCACAGGCGCAGCCAAGGGCGAGGAGAGCAGGCACTCTAATGGCAACACTCGCCGTAGAAAAACAGCCATTCTGTGAGAAGTGTCAGGCCATTCCAAGTTATAAACTGACCAAAAATGTTCAATGTTTTGGTTGGCCACCGAGGCTGCAAGAGCAAGCCTGATGGCGTCAAGGAAATGGGCAGGGGGGAGGTCCGGCCTAAATTCTTGATAGTGCCTTTTCCCAAGTGTCTCTGTGCCCTGCAGCGTGATGCCTAGGAACGTATTCAGGCTGGGCTGGGCAAGCCTGGCCGTTTCCACGTCCGTGTGCTGAGCAGCTGCGGCCCATGCCTGCAAGGCTTCTTGGGAGGCTTGGCCAGTGACTTGTGGCAGTCCACTGTGCGCGTCCATCACATATTTGGTAGTGGGGCACTTGGGACACCGATAAGCTCGGCCAGCCAAGAAGGCCACCATGGCTGCAGGCGGCACATTGATCTGCAGGTCAGTAATTTTATTCTCAGATTCAGGAAAACCAATAACACTGGGCAGCCCTGCCGTACGCTCCAGGGGACCTTTTTGGTGGGACTCGAATGCGAGCAGAAGTGCACCCAGCCAATAATCTGGGTCAGCGTAGCTGAGCATTGCAGGAAAGCTGGCATTGATGACACTCGGCAAGTCCGACACCGCAGAGAAAAGGTCCGCGATGTACTGCGCTGTGGTAAGAAAGCCATACCCCACCAGGGACTCCGAAAGCCTTGCTTGGTCCAGCTGCGGGACCGGGCAATCCAACATTTGAGCAAGGTCGAAATGCTGCAATGCCCCCGACAATCTAAGGCACTGCGTGATGATAGGGTCATAAACCTTCAAATACGCTGCCGGAAACGTTTCAGGCAGATGCAGTAGCGTGTCAGCGATTCCGAGCAGCATACCCGAGTCTTGCAGCTGGTTCGGTATGCCGTTCAAAAACACCTCTCAATTCTTGACATAAGTTCCGACGCCAAACTCAGCGCCGCAGAAGCTTCTTTGCCATCTTCGCACTGCGCGCCAAGATAGAAACACCTAAATTCAAGCAATAAGCACTGAAAAAAAGGCATCCGAGTTACATGTGTGGGCGGAGTCGGTGGAGTTCATGTAAGCGGAGTCGGCGGAGTCCTTCCAAAGTGGAATTCCCCCTAGAACGGCAGCGGAGTCGAGGTGAGCCCGTTTTAAATATACAATGGTTTTTAAACCCGGGGAAGACACAACTCCGCTACATGTGTACCATCCCTCGTGCACCAATCCTGCAACATCTACGCTAGATTCTATGGGGTGGGGGGTAATCTTGCTTTCTCAAAGCTGCGCAAAAGTTGCTCTCCGTGTTCACTGCAAGTAACCTGAAGAAATCTCACGACATCGTGCCCATTTTATGCGCCCCAAACTGATGCATGTTTTAAGACGTCCAGCGCAGTCCCCCTAGGTATCAAAGAACTCGCAACCAATTGCCGCTGCAAACACGTGCGGGCCCTCCAAAGTCAAAGCCGCCAACTGCGGTTCTAGAAGCGTCGCTGCTGCTGCCACACCTTTGACCGCTTTCTTAGGGCATCGGTTTGAATAGTGCCCCAATTCATTGCAGTTGTAGCACTTCACGTTGGCACGCTTCTCCTTGTCGTGCTTTGGATCACTACCAGAGCTACCACCGCCCCCTTTTCCAGGGTCTTGAGCAACGTTTCCCTTTCCACCTTTCTCTCCTTTCTTGTCATGCTTGTCCTTTCTCGAGCGACCTTTGTCCTTTTCCTTGTCCTTCCCTTTGTCCTTTCCTTTATCTTTCCCCTTGTTCTTCCCCTTGTCCTTCCCCTTTCCATCGCCCTTGAAGTTCAGCGGATTCGCTATCGTTGTTGTTCCTGCGGTCTCGACCTCGACCGGAATCGGCGAAGGTAAGAATCTTGATGTTTGCGTCGTAGAACTTGATCGCAGTCTCAAGCTTACTCATGGAGTCAATCTTCGCATGCAACAAGATGTACCTCTTCACATCCGCATCAAGACCCTTCAACACAATTATGCTCTGATCCGCTTCACTTAACGCAAGGTCTGGGAACGCAGCAACAAGTCGACCATACTTTGCAAGCTTAACCTGCACGCTGCGCTGCGGAACACTTCCAAAGGACGATCTTTTCGTAGAGGCACAACATCTCTTCTCGCAAGGTCGAGGCTTCTATCCTCGAGCAAACCGACAGATCCTGATGCAAGCGCCTCAACGCCTCATAGCCTGCCGGAACACCAAGCCGTTCACGCTCAACTTGCTTCAAAAATGTCAAGCCCACGGGAAAAGTTTGCAAAGGACTGCCGAAGGTAAAGAAACACTCTGGTACTTCTAATGCTTTCCCCTTTCGCCAAGTCTTTGTTCAGGATTGGCTTGTCTTTCACAAAACTCAGCACGCCGACTCTTGTTCATGCGTCCACCATCCAACATGGGCAACTTTGGCACATATAAGTCTGCCTTAGGATTCCTGATAGGAGCGCCGTTCCCATCATCAACCTCCATGGCATGGTCCACGCTGTCATTGATGCCACTCAAGCTACCAGCACCTTTGCCTTTCTTCTCAGCACTTGTCCGGTCCTGGACCAGCTGCTGCACCAGCAACATCATTTAAGATATCTGCTGCTGCTGCTGCTAAACTGTCTGAACCAGAAGCTGGGATCCCAGGACTGCCTGCACGGTAACGGGGTCCACTGCTGCAGGCGGTGGTGGCACCAAACCTGGTGGCGACATGGGTGAATTCCCACTTATATTTCGAGATGCGGCCTCGCAGGATAAAGCCCAACATTGTTGTAGTCTCTGCAAAGACCCTCAAGGCGTTGTGTCAAGAAGTAGAATATCAGCACTTTTAAAGGGTTTGTTGCAAGGTGAGTGATAATGCAAGCCAGCAAAGCTTGGAAGTTGCGCTGCTGCGTACACATACATTGCAACATGTCACAAGATGTAGCACTTGTTGCCGCTGACAAGAAGCAGTCCGTATGTCAAGTCTGGCTGGAACATCATCATAGCCTGATCCAGGCTGTGCACATTTGTTTGGAGCAGGCACAAGGCTTGCTGCAATGAAGGACCTCCGATAGCAAGAGCACTACATGGAGGAAGCTGGTTTACTTCAATTCAAGCCACGCCAAAGTAGAAGATGCTTACCCTGGCATTCTCTAGAAGTGCTTGCAAGGAAGTAAACCCAGCTTGAAAGCCATAATGCCGAAGAACTTACAAGCCAGCACTGTGCTGGTTTTAAAAGTTCTTTGTGCCTGTTCGACCCATTGCAGGCCTCTGGATGCTGCGCTATTATCATCCATGTAAGCAGTTAATCTAATGAAGGAAGAAATGTTATGTAGCGGATCTTAAGGCAAGACAGAAAAGAACAACAGAGGTTGCTCTTCCCACAGCAAGGCCTTGATGGATAGAAATAGGCTTGAGCAGGAAACCTTGCACTTTGTGCTGGGTGCGACGCCCAAACATAAGGTGAATGACATGCGCTTTAATCCACGCCGGGGCCTTGCCGCCAAGCACTGTAGAACCCAAGGGTTCACCCGTTCAAAGGCCTTGGCAAAATCTGAAAGCATGACGGAAAACTGGGCATCTTTGAGCTCAAGGTAATGCTGCATTTGGGCATAGTTTGCCTGTGGCTCTTTGAAATGGTTAAGGAGGGCCTGGACAGGATGCAAAGAGTCTTTGAAAGACTCAGCAAGAACAGCATAGATTGCAGAGTCAATGATTCGATCACACGTGTCGGGCATGTCTAATGGCCTGTAATTATCGGCATAAGCACCCTTATCCGCTTTCGGAATGAATACTAATGCCTGAAGTGGATGTTCAGCTTGAGACAGGCACATCTCCCACTATGATCACCAAGCAAGTTGGCGAAATAGGTCAGATTTTGCCTATAAAAGGCATAAGGTACTCCATCAGGGCCCGGTGAGGAGTCCTTGGTGGTGATAATGGCCTTGAAGATTGTGCTCTCATCTGGCAGGTCAGCCGGCACGAAGGGGGCCCTTTGTGCATATGGCTGTAGGAGCTTATCCCATTGATTATCATATTGGCATGGAAAATGGTGCCAGAAGGCCCTAGTTGCTCTCAATGCAGCATCGAACTGACTCATTGATGTAATCAGCTGGCCATTTTCACTTCTGACTTGTTGTGAATCGATAATTCGTGGGCAGATTTTCCTGAAGGCCTGCCATTTGAGCTTAGACTTGTCAACCTGCAAGTCCCTTTGAGCAATAAGAGAACGAAGGCTTGGCGTCGGGGTTGCTTTCAACTCCGCGCCAAGGTGGAGCCGATTAAGAGCTTCTTGAAGCCAATGTCTCGGAAGTTCAGCCGAACCATTACCTGATGGCGTGAAGGGGGGTATAGAGATGTGCTTGGCTAAGGACGTAACAGTTTTGGAATCGACGCCAACTGTCGCACAAGAGCGTCTGTTCAGGAGGCGCACCAGCTTCCTAATTAATGCAGCAATCGAATCACCAGCTTGAGCGCGCAGGTTAGCATGCCACAGGAAACACGTGGCTTTTTGCGCAATGAGAGCGTCAGACAGAGTTTTTGGCCCTTGTTCTGTTCTTCAATCAAGCGGGCTTTGGTGCAATTGATTAATTTGCGGAGGAGGAGATGCGAAGGGCTAGTTTCCGCTGCTTCGATGCCAGGTAAGTCAGTAGTTGCTGGTGGCACAGAAAAGGCCGCAGCAGGAACTGTTCGAACAGGTATCGCCGCAACATCCTTATCAAGCTTGTGTTTCGGCCGAAACCGAATTTTCACCAAATGATGCCCTCCAGTTGCTTTTTTGTGCTTCCAAGAAACTGAACAGATCCGGGAGGACACATACAGTGAGCTGGAGATAAGGTAATGGTCAAGATGGCTGAGGGTAGAGCTTTGCTCAAAGGTTGGATTGTCAGACTTGCATTCAATCAGGTCACCCTGAGCAAGGAGGTGGGCATACTCGCCTTCCTTCTGCTGATTAACAGCATTGAAGTCACCCCCAAGGACAACCACATGAGTTGCGTCTTTAACAAAGGCAGTGAGTGCAGGGAAGAGTTTCCCCCATTGATCCGGGTGCCAATATACCGACAGAAGCCAATAGCATACCGACCTAAATCTGACCAGCACGGCAAGGGCAAAACCAGGCACAAGGTCAATAGTTTCTACAACTTTATAGTTCTGCGGTAAACAAATTGCAACTCCTCCAGAGTGCCCAGATTCCTTCCATACAGCAAGGGAGGCAACTGTATTTATTCTGGAAGTTGCCTGTCTGAACCTTTGTAAGCAGGCAGCGTTCCATTTAGTTTCCTGTAAGAGCACAGGCGTTTGATGAGCCAAAGCACCAATTGTGTGGAGCTTGGCAAGGCCAATAGTGTCAAAGGTACACGAGGTGACATTCCAACTAATAACAGCCTGTAGTTTGCACGGCTCTTTTGGGATCGAATCGAAATAAGGAACGAGCTTGTCAGCAATGAGGTTCAAAGCAAGCTCGAGCTCTTCAGTTGGGAGTTGAAGATTGACAGCAGCGACTAAGTCGAAAGGTCGGTTATCTGTGGCCATAAGAGCTAATTTCAGCTCACGGGTGGTGGGATAGGTGAGTGGCAAGTTATAGGCGAGGAGGATGCTGTTGAGGGATCTGACACGTGCCCGTTGTCTACGACAGGCAACATAGGCATTAAGGTGCTCAAGGAAGATCAAAGACCTTGCCTTGATCACCACTTCACGGATCGACGTCATAGGGGCAATGGGTCCCTATGGACCCCGTAGAAACAAAAGTACGCCGCAGGTTGCCGATCGTAGACATAAATGCGCAGTGCCTTCTCTTGTGTGGGGAGTGTAGGGGGAATGTTGTTGTGGGTGACGGTCTGTTGATGCACTGTACCTTGCTTATAAGTGGTGTAGTGAACACCTCGTGCATCGATGCCAATGTGCACAGCCTGTCTACACGGTAGAGCTAGCTTGGCAAAGCAGGAAAAGTCACGAAGGACCTCGCTTAGCCAAGCTTCTTTCGAGCTGCAGTCCGAAGCTAAAGCCTGACTGACATGATTCTCAGCAAAGTACGGGGTTAGGAAGAGCGCAAAAAGCTCCCTTTGCCCAAGATGAGGGGAGCAGAGGATTGTGTGGCCATACAGGTGTAATGCAGCCTCTGTTCCCTCGAAAATCAGGCACGGTGTAGGGAGCTGACTGTTTTCCTCAATTACTTTGTGGAGGAAGGTGCCAGGGCTGGCTCCTTTACGTTCGGTATCAACGACCTCGATAGCCGATACATGCGTAAGTGCGTGTATCGTATCTCGAGCTTGTGATGCATTAAGCATTGCGACAACACACTGGTCATCTTGTTCGACGTAAAGAAAGAGATCGACTGGCGGAGACTTCACACTGGAGCTGGCCTCTTTCCAGTGTTGCACATAAAGGGTGTCTTGCTGTCCCTTTACAAGGAGAAATTGAGGAATGAACTCCTTTCTAAAGGCCATGAACTCAAGGTGCAACGCTTTGAGAAAACTGATCATGCATTGCCCTTGTGCAGGAAAGTCAAGGAAATGCAAGGCGAACTTGGCACTGAGACGAGCAACAGACTCTCTGCAAAAACTCGCCATGACTGTGCGTCTCGACCCACGCAAGATTTGTAGCTGTGGGTCAACACGTTGCAGAACAAGCTGTATGGCCGAAGGGATTCCTTTTTCTTGCAACAAGTCTTGCGCTTTGTGGAATCGAGTTTCTGTCACAAAGGAAATTCCTTTGGGAATGCCCGAAGCGCTTTCTCTAATTCGCCTTTCATCACGAAGGTTCTCCCACCGCTTCAGCTCAAGCTGCCATGGCATCCAACAGGCAGCTCCGTCGGGGTCGCGGTCAGGTTGGCCCTTCTGATTTTGCATTCAAGGTGCTCCTTCAGGTTCCCAAGTCCATTTTGCCACCAACGATGACAGCACCCGCAGGTTTACAAGACGTTCCTTTGCCGCGGGCACTCCAGTGACTCCAGTAACAAGCCACGAGAAACCTTCACGAGCAAGCATCCGCATAGGGCGAGCGTGGCAACTCCTTATGTTTTAGAGGCACCTTCTGGCGCGGGGGCGAACTAGACAACGTCTGCCCGCAGTATTTCGCGGCAAAGGATGTCCTGCTGGGCCTTTTTGCAAGATCCAGACGGATCATAGGACCCGGGCATGTGTAATCCACTCCTGGCGCCTCAATGCCTACCCTGCGAAAAACGGCCGACAAACCGCACTACTGCCGATCTCTAACGCAAAGGGCTTGCGACCCTCTGGCTTGACAGCTGCATTGTGGGATGGCGGCCGGCTTCGGGCGGGGGAGCTGAGCTCTGCACGCAGACCTGTGGGAGACAATGGGGCGGCAGTGGAAATTCAAGGCGAGCAAGGTCGTGATGACCCAACGATCGCCTGCCACGGCTTAGACTGATGCCATTTGCGGCCAGAAAAGGCAAGCGGTGAATCTAGAAGATTGTGCACAGTGCCCTTGATGAAAATCCAAGCTTGGCGCAAACCTGCTCTCATTACGGAAAGCATCCTCCACGAAGAGGCCTCCGCCCTGGAAGCCTCCCAAAGCAACCGCAAAGTTCATTGTGCCTGGCTCGTTGGCCAGGTGCCTGTGCAACTTTTCATTATGGTTGATTGCGATGCTAGACCAATGCTGGGACGGGAACTTGGAGCGGAGCCACCGGTTGAAATCCGCCAATGCTTGCGAATGCTTGTGCGTCTTGGGTGACCCCAAACCGAGCGCCCTGGGAGAATGCCCCAACATTAAAGTAACTGACGACAGCATCGGATGAAGCCAGCGCATGTGCCCTACTATTTCTTGTCGGGGAGGCAAAGGAGGACTGCAACAAGAAAAGAATGTCAGCCGCAGATGGCGGCGTCACCGCTGCTGCAGGAGGCACGTGCTCTGGAGTCGGCTGCAGGACGTCAGAAACGTGTTGCAAATGCGATGTCTGCACAAACAACTGGCCAGGACATGGAAAAGGAAACGGGCATCAGAATTCGACTGTGAAACACCTGGATCCTGCATCGGCCGTTTGCCCCTCGGCAAAGACGAAGCAGGCACCTCGTCCACGCTCCTCCGCATGGAGTGCATAGGAGATTCGGCATGCTCTGAAGGAGCATTGCGGGGAAGATCTGATTCACTCAAGAGCTTCGCATGGTCAACGGTTTCGGCATACGAAACATGGTCTTGCGCCGCTTATTTTGGGTCTGCTGCTGCTTTCTCTCGGACGGCGCAAGAGAGCCCGCCTTCGCCTTGCCTACCGTGCGCTGCAGAGTCTTGCTTGGGAGCCGAAGCAGCGCCGTGCTTGCTTTGGTCGAGGCATCAACAGCCACTGAACCGCCGGAGACTTGAGGACCGCATCGGATGCTCACCCATGCGGACGTGAATCTCCCTGTCGGCTTGCTGAAGCTGGGAAAAAGTAACCAGCTGGAAGCCGGCAGGCACATCCCGCTAAAACTCTGTGAACAGCAAATCAAGCAGCTCATGCTTTGAGTTGGCCCTGGGGATGTGGAACACTCTACTTGTCTTGTGCATGAAAACCTGTGGCAAGGCCGGGGCTTCCACCGGGATCCGGGCCGCCAACTGCTGAACGCTCTGCAGGCCTTCAGCGAACTTCTTATCAGAAACTGGATCTTCTGCCTACGAATGAACCTCGGACTGCTCCTGAAATCCGAGGGTTGCCTCAACCTCACTGTTGGGCCCTTCGCCGGCCCTTCGCCTTGCAAACTGGCCAACGCAAGATCGACGGATTTGAACCAACCGGTCCACCGGCCAGACCGCGTGCAGTCTGGAGAGAAAATGCCGAGGCGGATGAGTTGAAAGAGTCCCTCAAGCATCACTGGGTAACGAGTTTCTGTTGTACTCAAGGGTTGAACGGGACTTCACTCAGATGCTCAACAATGTGTGCTCAAGCCCGGCGATAAAGTAGCCACAACCACTCTCAGTGGAATCTAGGACAGGCTCGAACTCTACACTGTGCAGACCGGTTCGCATCAATATGGTATCCGACCAACCCTTTGAGTGAACAACTGACCCCTTCCAAGGTTTAGGGTTTATAACAAAGATCGGCAGAATCTGATCTGGGGGCTCAGCTGCATCCAGCCTCGGTGCTGCTGTGCTCCAGCCACGAAAGGTCCCACATGGACCCCATGGGATTGCAGGCGAAGGAGTCTGTAGACCACATTACTTCCTAGAAAGGCTGAGTATGCCACTCACCATGGATTCTGGCCGGGTGTAATAGGGCGACCGGTTGGGCCTCTGCCAGCAAACAATGGTACTGGGGCGCCTCGAACACAAGAATTTCAGTTTACCACGCAAATGGCGTGTGCGTTTCAGGAACAAGGTCTCGGTGCTGCTTGCACATTTGCGGGGCAAGTTGCTACCTTTGTCTTGGCTGAAGCAGGGATACAGTTCGGCTGCATGCTCAAGAACTCCTTGTGCTGCTCGCCTTATACCCAAGGGGAATGGTACCTCATTGATTCTACCCAACTAGGTGCCGAGCTGTTCCCGCTTATCTTGGGTGCGACTGCATTTCCGCTGGATCTCAATCTGCTACAAGTTCAGGTGATTATACAAGGGATGACCTTTGCTGTCCCTCTGGTCAGTTTCTTGATTGACTGGCCAGTTGGAACAGTCTTTGTTTATGCAGATCACCATACCGTACATACCCCCTTCATGCAGCTGGCAGATCTGAAGGTGCCATATATGCTAATATCTGCTCTTACTTCAGTGATTTTTCACATTGGTCGCATTGCCAGAAGTGGTACCGGACAGTTCTGCTCCTCAGGACCAAAGTCCGCTGGTCACGGATGACGGGGAGAGCCCTAGGCCTTTTAGGCTGAGTTGCAGCAAGTGCAAACCAACTGTTACCTGCTGTTTTATCTGCAAGAGGAGTCGTTGTGGGGTTTCATGTCCGGTGTTAGGTGCGGTTGGGGTTTTAGAAGGAGGACTGTTAGCTTGCTTCTTTTTCCAACAATGCGCGGACCAAATCTGCAGGGCACTAGCGGCTTATGTCAAGGACATGCCAGAAGCCGAATATCTAGGAAGCATGTGGGCAGCGATTCATGCCATACTCCTGTGTTGTTTTGTGGTTTGGTGCTATGGGTTGTCCTTACTTTGAGCTCAATGGCACAATGGCATCGCTTTGTGCGAGATCCTGTGCCTGACATCACTTTCTTTTCAGGCCTGCCCATCAGTCGCTTTGGGTTATAGTTGCTTAGGTGCCGGCACTACGCGCTGTGCCTTCACTTTTCTAGGGCTGTGATGTGCAGGGCACTCCCGCATACTTTTGCCGACGGCAGCCAGTGTCTGAGACACACGAGGGACAAGCTCTCATCGTGCGACCACTGTTTCTCATGATGGAGCTTCCAGGGTCGTCTCGGTCTGTACAGTTTCGGATGTGTTCAGAGGTGTTTGTAACGCCTGCGCCAACCTACTGAGGATATTTGCTATTGTACCGGGTGTACTCACAGAGCATTGTGCAGTGAGACGCTCCATTTCTAGAGGCCATCGAAACTTGCCGCGATGGGGGGTGGGGGGGCGGAATGATGAACCCCATGAGGAGATAAGAGACCGATCTTTCAATGAACAGTGGTCACATGACCTGGTGTCATGTGATAAACCTTGCTGGAGTTGTTGTGATTCTGGGATCCATGTGAGTAGATCCAGCACTCCCCTGGTGCGTTTGCCCGAAGCTTCATCACGCTGCTTCTGGGCACAAAATCACCCGCAAGAGCCGTGCATAAGTTTCTGGCAGCTTCTTTTCACAAAAAGGGCGGAGGATCTGCCCCCAGCGAGCGCAGGCCGCGCCTGAGCCCTTCGTGCCTTCGTGTAGGCTCTATAGGGTTGTAGGGAGTTTAGGATGGTCAAAACGGTTGTTTAAAACAGAGTTTTGGAGCGGTTCTTAGGAGCTGCTCGGGGGGATGGGGGTGCTGGGATGAGACTTTCACTACAGAGAAAGCTGCAGTTTAATACAGTTCAATACTCTGAGAACGTCGACCTTCAGCCCAGTTTGGGGTTTGCACACGCTGAAGTCGAAAACTTCTGGCGCCCAAGAGGCTTCTCAACTTCTCACAGGTTTCGATGCTGTTGACTAGTTGGATTTAATAGAGATCCCACCTGGTCACCCGAAACTGTCCAAAGAAACCGCCGGTTCTGCTCGGCTTTCTCTGCGCTGTGGCCATGGAGGAAAAGGCAGTTTTCGGGTTAGGTCGGTGGTGTGCCAAGCAGGGGGGAAGGCATCTTGGGAGCTGGTTCACCTTCGAGCAAAGGCTTCACCACATCCCAGCTCGTGGCGAAGCCGCGACAGAATTCAGAACCCTAAAACGCCAATCGAAATGCTACAGCTGCTAGAGTGCATCACTCCACAGGGGCACCTGGGAAGCCCCCTGGCCCACCAAAGTCGCCTGGGATTCTGCAGAGGTTTCCATGCCAACCTGCCTTCGCTGCTTCGCTGCTTCGCTGCTTCGCTGACGATGTGACCCTCAAAACCCGGGCAGAGGAGACAACTCATGTCAAAGTTGCGCTGGCTCATGCATCATTCACCACGAAAGCTAGAGGGGCGGAGTATCATCGAAACCCTTAGGTTGAAGCAACCGGGTTCCGGGGGGGGGGGGGGGGGGGGGGGGTTGGCCCCTGCAGAGCGTTTCGGCTGGGTGTCCAGGCATGTCTTTTGGGTCTTTTCGCCAAGGGGCCTCCACGCTTCGCCTGCAATATTCCGGCTCCCGGAGACCTCAAAAACCCGCGGGGACACCCCCCGTGCGATATTCATGAACACAAATCACTATTTTTCCGACCCTTGCCATTTTGTGGAACCGAAGAAAAAGCATACAGTGTTTTTGAAATGCGCGAAAACACTACGATGCTGAGCCACCGCCGTCCCGTCGGGGGGCACCCCAGGGCCTGGGATAAGAACATTGACGTTCTTGCTTGGACGCATTCTCCTGAGCCCTGAGCATGAAAGTCCCCTTCTAGCTTTCCAGACCGGTCCCCCGCAAGTGATCATTTTCACAGATTTTCTTTCTTCATGTTTCATTCTTTTCTTCATGTTTCTTCCATGTTCTACCTCTTCTCCCGGCCACCTGGCGAAGCTAAGCAAAGGAAGCGAGGGAGCGAAGGCTGCAACGGAACCTCGGAGGCTTTTTGGAGGAGGCCATGGGCTCAAGGATCCTAAGAAGGTTAGTTGTGCTCATGCGATGCCGCGATCTGCGCTTGACAGCGAGTGCAAGACGGTGGGACACTCAGCATTCCAGTAACCAGCTGGCAGCATCTGACAGCCATTCCCATGCAATGTGCCAAGCATGACGATGCTGTAACCGTGTCCAAACACAATGCACCTGACCCAAACACATGCCTGGCAGGTGATGGATCTCCATGTGCCAGCAAGATTGTGCTGATACGTTCTCCATGTCGTTTCCTGATGGCAGGTTGTTTCGCGGCGCCAGCTCTGAGTGTTAAGCTCACGTCAGCAGTAGCTCAGCAGTAGCACCTCCGCTCCTCAGCCAATACCATGGCCTTTGGTTCTGGTCGGCGTGTGAGCCTCCCCCCCTTCCTGGTTGCCATGATGAGCCAAGCCTTTCAAGCCTGCGCACAAAGCCACGTAGCCTTGGCAGGCATGGTCCGAGACCCCATTGCAATGTCAGGGGCCAAGGGACTTGGAGTCTCGGGGAACTACGTGTATGTGGCGGGGCAATATGATTGGGGCATCTCAGTGCTCGACATCTCAGATCCCGCCAACCCCACATTCGTGAGTTCTCTTGTGGGCAAGCAGCTCATCGGGTACCCCAGGGCTTTGACCATCGTTGGGGACCACGCTTTCGTTACAAGGGACTCATATCCTTATGCAGTGCTTGCAATCAACATCACCGATCCCAGCAACCTCACCATCACGGGCTCCTTCGAAACGCAGGATAGCACTGTGATAAATGCACCGAATGCCATTGCAGTCGATGGAAACCTCGCCTTCGTGACCGGGGAATATTCGCAAAGCCTGATAGTGCTGAACGTCACCGATCTAAGCAACCTCACGCTTGCAGGTTACGTCGCATCCCCTAGCCTCTCCAGTCCCAGGGATGTGCGGATCGCTGGCGACTACGCCTATGTGACCTCCTTTAACACTGATGCCTTGATTGCGGTCAGCATTGCTGACCCGAGCAACCCAAGCATCGCAGGCGTTGTTTCAGATGCGACGATGACCGATGGCCCCGTTGGACTTGAGATTGCCGGGGACCTCGCGTATGTGACATCCTGGATGAAGGACCGCTTGACCGTGATCAACGTCTCTGACCCAACGAGTATGTCCATCGTAGGCAGCGTCTACGACGGTGCAGCCCTAGACGGAGCCCAGAGAGTCCGCATCACCGGAGGCTACGCGTACGTAATCGGACTGTGGGGCAATAGCATTGCGACGGTCGACATCACCGACCCAAGCAACCCTACCATCACCAACAGTCTGATATCCGATACCCAGCTCTATTGGCCTGAAAATTTCATCATTGTTGGGGACCTCGCGCTCATCACCGCAAAGCTAAGAAGTGAGGGGCTGCAGGGGGAACACGTGGCGGTGGTGAACATCAGTAACCCAAGCAATCTGAGCCTCGTTTCCACCTTCGGGGAAGTCCCGCACAGCATCCTTGAGGATCCCGATCAGATTGCAATCAAAGGCAATTATGCCTACGTGAACGGTGAAGAAGGTTCTCTTACTGTGATCGACATCAGCGACCCAACCAGCCCCACAGTGGTACGCCACGTCTATGACCCGAAGCTGGATGGCGTCGAGGGCATTGAGATTGCTGGGGACTACATCTACGTGGCTGCTAACGACTATGACGGCCTTGTCGTTCTCAGCATCACCGATCCGGCCAACCCCACCATCGTGGGGTCCATCCAGGATGACGACTTGTTTGATGGTGCCACAGACGTCAAGATCGCAGGGAACTACGCTATTGTGACCGCTTATTCCGAGGACGCCGTGACAGTGGTGGACATCAGCGACCCGAGCAACCTCACAGTCGTGAGCCATCTGAAAGGCTCCATCCTCGATGGTGCCGAGAACATCGCAATTGCCGGGGATCACGCCTTCGTGACGTGCTACTCGGAGGACACTCTGGTCGCGATCAACATTACCGACCCGAAGAATCCGAGCATCACAGGAGTTTTCGAAGATAACCAGAGGCTTGATGAAGCCAGGGGCATCGTCATTAAGGAGGACATTGCGTATGTGTGTGGCCACGACAACAGCTGGCTGGTTTCCTTTGACATCTCTGACCCAAGCAACATGAGCATGGTAGGCTCCGTCCAGGACGACCGTCTCGAGGAGTGCTGGTCGGTCGCTGTTGAAGGGAATTATGCTTACGTGACCTCCGAGGACTACGACGCCTTGGCCGTAGTCGACATCAGTGACCCAGGCAACCTCACCATCGTGGAGTCTTTCAAACACCCCTGGCTTGAATACGCCAAGGGCGTCGCGATCGCTGGGGGGCACGTCTATGTCACTGCGCACCGCTCTGACGCCTTCTTCGTGCTCAACGTCGTGTCGACGACGACGAGCACGACGACGACTACAGCGGCGAGCACAACGACGACTTCGGCGGCGTCGACGACTACAGCGGCGTCGACGACCACCACGACCACCACAACGACCAGCACAACGACGACGAGCACGGACAGCACCACCACGACCGCAATGGAGAATGCCACGAGCACCGTGATGGAGAATGCAACGAGCACTGAGAGCACCACGTTCGTGTCTGATGTGAGCTATGCCATGCGAGCTTCGGCCTTGGCTTCAATTGCCTTGGCTAGTTCTAGGATGTTCTAGGTTCTGGCCATGAGCAAACCCCCAGATGAGTGCAGGCTAGACCAAATGTGTTCAACAGGAGTGTGTTCAATTTACTTTTTGAACTATTTGGCGGGATGAGCCTTGTTGGGTGGCTAGCCAGCTCGAGGGGCAGTACGCAGATGTATACTTTCTTCATTTTGCACTGGGCTACTTGGCCGAGTTGCGATGAGGACAGGCTTGGCAGACTCAACCCCCGCTGAAATGCGGCTGGCTGCCGGCGTGTAATTGTCCATTGTCCCCTTCTGCATACCGGCACGACTAATCTCGAGGCAGAAAAAGTGCTGAAACCGCCCTCGGCACAAAGGGCATCCTGTTCCGAAACCCTACTAAACCCAAAGAGCTGCATTTCGGTGAAATTGCACTGTATATTGTGTATCCGCTGACGAGCCTTTTCTGCGGTGGTACCTGCAGCAGAATGCGCTACAAAAGATGACGCTAGTCAATATATGATTTTGGACTTTGTTTGCACGCAAAACTGCATGACATGGGTAGAGGTAGGCACACCGTGCGCTTTGAACCTGCTTTGCGTGGTCTCAGGCGGCGCCTCATGGGGCAGTGCGGCTGTGGTTGCTCGGGCTTCTTGGACGGGCACATGCACAATGTGGCCTTCTGTTTGCTAGGGTGTAGGGTTTAGGGTTTAGGGTTTATTCTTTGGGACACAGTGAAGGGTCATCGAGGTGCTTTTGGTAGGCGGTCTCTGTCCAGGCTGCCGCTCCAAGACTGTTCAGAAGAGTTGAATGTTTAGGAGTCAAAGTCGGGTACAGCACGAAGCCTAACCTCTCTCCTTTTTCTTCTTCTTCTTCTTCTTCTTCTTCTTCTTCTTCTTCTCTTGTTCTTCTTTCTGCGGGCCTAGGGAGAGGCGAACGCAGCTCTGCACATCTCCGCATCTCCAAAGAGCTGTTTCCTACCAGTGTTCTGATATGCCGGCCCCCCGGCACCGGAGCCCCACAGGTAAACAGCTCCGACAATCTCATCAGGCCCTTAGGAGAAACCGGAAGTCAGTTGGCAAGCCCATGATGCTGCAAGGCGCGACTTACTCGGGATGGGTTTTGCAAGTTGAGCAGTCCTACGAGAAGCGCGCAAGGTCACGCCTGTGCTGCCGTGGCCTCTGCCTGCTGCAGCCCGTTCTGAGAGGCCCGCTGTCGGGAGGGTTACTTGACACAGCACACTCTGTTCCGGGGTGTACGCATCTGACAAACATGCAAGAGGGACCTCCGCAGTTTGCGACTCAGAGACCTTAATAGTGGAGATAAGCAGGGATCCGACCGCATGACATCAGCTTCGCAATCATATGGGGGTCATTAACCTCGACTGTTTGTTCGTTGAGTCACCGAGTCAGCCACCGGTGCGAAGAATCATGGAACGAATCGTCGAGCAGCAGCAACGCCAGCAGCAGCAACAACCAACAACCAACAACACACCAACAGCACCAGCCCCAGCACCAGCCCCAGCACCAGCATCAGCACCACCGCCGCCACCACCACCACCACCACCACCACCACCACCACCACCGCCACCGCCACCGCCACCGCCACCGCCACCGCCACCGCCACCGCCACCGCCACCGCCACCGCCACCGCCACCGCCACCGCTGCCACCAACACCACCACCACCAACAACAGCAACAAGAAGAAATGCAAGGTCACGGCGGCGTTCCGAGTGATGCTCGCAGCAACCAAACAACCCAAAGCCTCAACACTAAACCCAAATGTCTTTTAATATCTAAACAGTTTCTACGCCCCAAGCTCCTTAAACCCTTTTGGCCTTAATTGTTTAGATTTGTAGGTGTCACACAACATGTTTCACAATGAGTGAGCATACACATGCGACATTGGCTCAAGCCGTCAAAAGTGATTGCACCTGCAGTGTTAGTTCTGCCTTAAACTCCGTTCATGGTAGCGGAGCTGTCGGTTTGAATGGACAGCAGACGCGACCTTGCTGACGAAAGTGCTGAAAGTGACAACGAAGGTTTTGCTGTGGTGCAAGCTCCCGCTGTGCACCGCTGGGAACGCTTGATCCGTTTACTCTATCGGATTAGGCGACTGCAAAGGATTTGGGGCCTCCTGGGCCAGCATCTCCAGACTTTCGTCCAAAGCAGCGAGTTCCGCCGTCGGCTGGCTAATCGTTTGCGATGAGCAGCCAGGAACAGCAACAGGCACAAGTGACTGCAGCGCAAGTGATGCAGGAGCTTGTGAATCTGAGAAACGAACTCACAAGGCAATGCGAAGAGAATGATCGGCTAAGGGCCGAGCAAAGCACAGCACTTGAGCGAGTACGGCAAGAGAGTGCAGCTCAAGTTGCGGAAGTGCGAGCACAAGCGCATACGGCAGTGCAGCAGGCGACGGCTCAGATGGGCACGATGCCACAGTTGGTGAGCGACATGGTCAAGTCGAACAAGGAACTGGTTGAGGCCATGGCAAAGAAAGGAGGACCAAACGAGAAGCTCTGTTTGGTCGACACAAAGGGCCTGGGAAAGCCGACGACCTTCTCAGGTGAGAGTGAACAGTTCCTACCATGGAGGCATCGAATGTCGAGCTACGTTTGTTCGATCCACCATGATCTGCAAGAAGTTCTAGAGTGGCTCGAAGAGAGGGAGAAGCCATTCTCCTCGGAGGAGTTGGACACAGCCTTTGGAGAAAAGGCGTTGGAGGCGGATCGAGTTCCCAGACTGCAAGAAAAGTCGAGGGAGCTCGCGAACGCGCTCCAAATGGTTACCTCGAAGGAACCATTTACGATCGTGTGCAATTGCCAGAACAACGGGTTCGAGGCATGGAGACGCCTTGCGAGGCGATACGATCCTGCGACTGCAAGCAGGAAGCGCACGATGTTGAGAGCGATTATATCGCCCCAGAAGCAGAAGCTGGAGAATCTCCCTCAGGCCATCGAAGAATGGGCCGACGCTGTGCGCACTTACGAGAAGCGCAAGGACAGCACAGGGCGACGAACGACCCTGGCTGATGAGATAAAGATGGCAGCACTGGAGGCAATGTTGCCACAGGAGCTGGAGTCTCACATCCAGTTGAACCAGAGCCGGTTCTCCACGTACGACGACGTGCTCGACGAGGTGACTCGCTTCATCGAGTACAAGACAGGAAAGAGTCTGAAGGTGATTTCTGCAGCCGCAGCCAGTGCGGCGAGCAAGGATGATCCTATGGACCTGTCGTATGTGGAGAGAGGCAAAGGAAAAGGAGCAAGCAAGGTCGTGTGCCACAACTGCGGCAGGAGCGGACACTATGCCCGCGACTGCTGGAGCAATGGAGGCAAAGGTTCGCAGCAGCAACGGGGCTCACCCAAAGGTCCAGGGCAACAAGGAGGAAAACCAAGCAGCAAAGGAGGAAGAGGGAGCCCCAAAGGAGGAAAGGACAAAGGAAAAGGTAAGAAAGGAAAAGGCAAAAAGGGAAAAGGCAAGAAAGGTGGTAAGAACAAGAAACACGTAGGAAACATAGAAGAAGGAGGAGAGAACGCAGGAGAAGGAAACCAGGACGAGAACTGGCAGGAAGGAGAAGAGGATGAAGGCTGGGAAGACGGAGACTGGGGAGAAACCTGGGAGGACGGTTGGGAGGAAGCAGAAACAAACAACCTCTACGTGGGAGCGTTAGAAAGAGAGAGCCCGAAGAGAGAGAAAGAGAAGAAGAAGAAAGAGTCGAAGCCAGACCCCGGCAGTCGTGGCTCAAGTAGGGAAGAGGGCTCCGGCCCGATCGTGCTTGGGGCCATGGCGCCAAAGAACCCGAAAAGGAAGGTTCCTCCAAAGGAGGAAAAAGACGAGGATGAAAAGGAGCTGGAAGCTCTGGAAGAGCAAATGGACAGAGCAAGGGGTCAGTTCCAAGACCTGAAGGAAAAGGTGGAACTTGCGAGGAGACGTCGCCAGGAAAGACTTCTTCAGGAAGCGGAAGAGCTGGCAGAAGCCAGGAGACGTTCCCGCGGCGAGGTGCCAGGGCAGTCCAGCTTCGGAGCGTTTTCGTCTTCGTCGCGAGGACCTCCGGAGAGAGTGCGTGAGCCAAAGGCCGGAAAGAAAGAGGAGAAGAAGGAGGTGAGGCTTAGCCTTAGAGACACGGCACCCTGGAAGCGCGTTTCGCGCTACCGGGAGCCACCAGTGCCTGAGCCCAAGACCCCTCCAAAGGCGAAGCAAGAAAGGCCGAGAACACCGCCGAAGTCACCACCGCCTTCTAGGACCAAAAGTCCGCTTCTCAAGCCGAAGGTAGAGCCAAAGAGAACAGAGCCAAAGTCACCACCTTCGAAGCCAAAGGTAGAGCCGAAGAGAACAGAACCAAAGTCACCACCTTCGAAGCCTCCACCTAGAAGTGAAGAAGTGCAGCCAAGAAGCGAAGAGGTGGAGAGACAACTTGCTACCACAGCGCCGAAGTGGGGAGCCTCAAGGAGCCAAAGACCTGTGGCGAAGGCAAAGCCAAAGCTTCTAAGGAGTCCGGCGTCTTGGGCAGGAATGCGCTTCAGGGAACGTGTGGCCCACCAAGATGCCATACGAGACAAGAAGCCCAGAGGCACCGTCGGGGAGTCCTTACTGAAGAAGCAAGGCGAGGCCTGCTCCACCTGCGTGTCGAGGCGACTAAAGTTCAGGAGCAAAGCGTCCCTTCTGCTGAAGAAGAGGATGAAAGAGTACAAGGCAGCAGCTGCAAAAGCAGCGGGCTCCCACTACGCCAGGAAAGTTTTCGAAAGAGAAAAGCTTGTGAGGGCCGACAGGCCCAGCAAGGCTGAACTGAGGAGCGCAAAGGTAGCCGAGAAGGTGAAGCAAAGGGAGGAAGAAGCCGCTGGTGAAGAAGAAGAAGAAGACAAGTTTTCCTTGGAGCCGGAGAGCTCCGAGGACGAAAGCGACTTCGAGGATGACCCTCCAAGCGAGGGGCCCGAGGAACCCAAGAAGGAAGAAAAGAAGAAGCCACCAAAGCAGGAAGAAGGAACCGAAGGAGCAACCGCGATCACGGCAAGCACCTCGAGCAGCATGCAGAGGATGCTAGCGTCGGGTCTTATGGAGACCAACCGTGCGAACCTCGCGGTCTTGGACCAGAGGATCGCGACAAAGAGAGAGAAGCTCGAGGGACGCGGCAGTGACCCAGAGCTGGAAGCCGAGATCGCGAGCCTGGAAGACGAGCGGAAGCGCCTGAAAGAGGAGCGTGAGCGCCTCAGGGCGCAGCAAGCGGGCGTGAAGAAAAAGGAACCCGAACACCGCAGAGACCAGTCGGTGCACGACGTGCGCTACAAACGCCAAGTGGAAAAGGGAGACAGCCACTGGAAGGCTTGGCGTGCGGAAAAGGGACGAAGGAGAGCGCAAGAGCACAGACGCAGCGGTGTGGGCGAAAGAGCAAAGGAGAGGATCGAGGCCGACAAGAAGTGGCACGCCCGGCACGACGTGAAAGTGAAAAAGGGCGACTTCCGCGATAACCAGAAGGAAGAGGTCGACGGCATCGACACGGAGGTTATCCACAGCGATGGGACGGAGGCCAAGCCCGAGCGGCGAAAGGACTACCGCCCCCTCACGAAAGCCGAAAGGGCGAGCCACCGCGTGGATGCCGACGACGAGGAGGAGCTCTACCGGAAGGAGCTCGAAAAGCAGGAAAGGCCGAAGGCGACCGGGCGCTACTCGGCGGACCCGTCGATTGCGGCTGAGCAGAAGAAGAAGAGGAACCAAAAGAGAAACCAAAGGCGCAACAAGCTGAAGAGGAAGCTTGGGTCGACCTGGGATCCAGAGCACAAAGGAAAGAAGAAGGTCAAGAAAAGGTCAACTTTGACACGGGAGCGGCCGTGACCGTTCTGCCTGAGAAGTACGTGACGCAGCGAAAGGACAACGGCGTCCGCTACAAGACGGCGTCAGGTGAGGCGCTGAAAGACCAAGGAAAAGCCGAGGTCACCGGCACTTTGTCGGGAGGCCGTGGGGCCACGATCACCGGCCGAGGCGCCGGGGTCCACCGCATACTCCTGTCAGGAGCACAGGCGTGCAAGACGCATTTTGCGTTTCTGCACGGAACAGGAGGCTTGCTGGTCCCAAAAGGAACTGCTTTCGCTAAGGAGGCCGACGAGGCGTTGCGCCAGTTGGCTTGGAAACACAAGGGTGTCGGAACCAAGATGCAAGTGAAGAACGGCATCTACGTGTTTCCTCTGCAAGACGAGAAGAAAGGAGTGAAGGGCGGAAGCAAGGGCCAAGACGGCCTGGGTTTCACGGGGCGTCCGTAGACGGTGTAAGGCCCAACGGGCTTAGCGTTTCACCCCTAGACGAAGAGGCTGAGATGGTTGAGGAAGCGGCCAAAAGGAGAGCCGCCGGAAAGGCAACGCTCAAGGTGTTAGCCAAGGAAGACAAGAAGAGAGAGAAAGAGCGAGAGAAGAAGGAGAGGAAAACGACACAACAAGGAGCAAGCGCAAGCATACAAGTGCCAGCAGCAGCGCCAGCAGCACAACAGCAACAACAGCAGCAGCAGCCAAGCGAGGAAAAAGGAGGCACTGAAGACGACCGCTTTGCCGAGGAGCCGGAGGCTCCAGGCGAAGAACAACAGAGGGCGATAGTGCCGAAGAGCCCAGACCAGCCAACGGCTGACCAGATCGCACAGCACGAAGCCTCGGGGCACGCGGTGCACCGTTCCTGGTGCGTCCACTGCCAGAGAGCGCGAAAGATGGTGAATCCACATTACCGGATTCGGAGAGCCGAACTTGAGACATCTTTGCCGACGCTACACATGGACTACTTCTTCCTGGGCAAAGAAAAGCAGGAAGACGACGTGATGCCGCACCTGGTGGTTCGGTGCGACAAAACGCAGCGCACTTGGGCAACTTCGTTGCCCGAGAAAGGCACGCATGCGTACAACGTCACGTGGTTGGCCAGCGTGATACGCGAGGCCGGATGGAAGAGGATGTGTTTATTCTCAGATAATGAACACGCCCTCCGTGCGCTCAAACTCAAGGCCTCCGAAGAAGTCCAAAATGTAGTGTTCGACTTGAGAGAGAGTCCTACAAGTACGGAACACGAGAATGCGCCATCGAACGGCATAGCCGAGGCCGCAGTGAGAGAGGTGAAGCGAATGGTCCGAGCTATCCTGTCGGAGCTGGAGACAAAGCTTAAGATCGAGGTGGGCGTGGACCACCCGATTCTCGCCTGGATCGCGAGGCATGCAGCGTTCTTGATGACACGTTTTCGCATTGGCGAGGACGGGAAGTCAGCTTACGAAAGGACGCTGGGCCGACCGTGGAGGCGACCTACCATTGTCTTTGGCGAACAGGTGATGTTCAAGCCAGTTGGTTCGAGACACAAGCGAGGAAGCCTAGATGCAAGAGTTTGCATGGGACGTTACGTCGGAACTGCGTCGAGGAACGCAGACTTGCTGATCATGACGTCCGAGGGTATATCCCGGGGCCACTCCTTGCACAGGAGGCCCGAGGATGAGAAATGGCCTGTTGAAGGTTTCGACGTGCTACGCGGATTGCCTTGGAGGATGTCCGGTCCACAAGAGCGAGCGTCGCCCAACCGAGTCGGTATGCCCGCTCTCGAAGGCGAACAACCCGCGCCACAACGCCGAGACTTCAAGGCACGCAACCTGTACGTCATGAAGTCCGACATTGAGCTGTACGGCTACACGCCTCAGTGTCCGGGATGCGATGCGCAGCTGATGGGTCTCCCGCAGCGAGCGCACAATGACGAGTGCAGGATGAGAGTGCAGAGAAGACTGCAAGAAACCGACGAGGGAAAAGAAAGAGTGAAAAGGGCCCAAGAGCGAGTTGAAAAGGACTACGGAAAGCGGGTCAAAAGAGACCAACCCGCGCTGGAAGGAAGACCTGCCCCCGACGCAATGGATGTTGCAGCAGAGGAAGCGGCAGGCGCACCTTTGTCCAGACCAATGGAGGTCGAGGACCGCGCCGAGCCGAAACAGCGGAAGCGCGCAGCGTCCAAGGACGTCGAGGACCTTTACCGGGAAGAGCCCAGCACGAGGGCTACCGATGGTCCAGATGTCGAGGTCATTGGAGTGTTAGATTTCCAAAAGCCTCTTAAGTGTTAGGGTTCTGGGTTTTGAGAAGCTGTTTCTTGACTCCGCATGATCTAGTCCCGCTTTCTAGCGGTGGCTTACGGTTTCATTTTTATCTTGTGTTTGCCATGTGTCTCTGGCCTGTCGCCACTGCTGCTCGACAAACGTTTCAAAGCATTTGTAGGTGAACGGTGGCAGTCAATGTTTTGGGCCTGTTTTCTGTAAAATTGTTTTGCTTGCAAGACAGTTTTGCAGGATGTTGCAGACATGGCTCTTTTCCAGACCAATTGAACAATTCGCGTGCAGAAGTTTATCCTTCGTTGCCTGCTTTGCGCGCGGCGCATGGCAGTCTGGCAGCCAGACAGTTGTGGCACATGTTGCTTTTGCTGGCGGGCTATGCAAATGGATGCCGTCGCAAACGCTGTGCAGATACAAAGGCCAGGCTCCCACAATATTTGCCGGAGCCCACATGGTTCACAGAGCGTTTGAGAGAACAAGGTCTAAGTGAGCTTTTGACGCGTGTGCCGCGTGCTCAGCACTACAGTGCAGCCGCAAATGTGCGCAGCGCTGTGATTGAAGCAGCAGTGCGTGTGCAGCCTGGTGAAATATATTCAGGGCCTCTTACGAATTGGAAACAAGAAGCTCATTTGCTGTGGAAGTACTACGGGTGCCCGTGTGCCTCGTATTCGCTTTGTATAAGTGATGTCTGGCGCCTCAGTTCACCTGCAACACTGTCATCTGCAAGGGGCCATGCTGGCAACCTCAGTCTTCGGCACTTTTGTTTTCAAGGCAACGTTGCGCCGGTGAAGGACGACGCCGTTTTGCATAGACCTTCCAGCCCCCAGGATTCCCAACAATTAGGCGATGTCATGGACCACTGGGGCTTGCAGGAGCTCCGAGCCAACCTGAATGACGTGCCTGTTTTGTTCCTGCCGAAATGCGTGCTGGAACTAATCTGCAAGGGGCAATGGCCGACAATTGTTCTTCATGCTGACGGTAACCATCGAAGCGCACGTAATGTCAACTTGGAGGCTTTGAAGTTTCTCAGGACAGCCATGTCCTGGCCTTCCATGGAAGACTTCATGAAGATCTGCAGACAAATCGGTGCTACTGCAACTGCTCAGTTTTCTTCTTTCATGTTGACAGAGCAGAGGGCTCAGGTTTTGCTAGACCACGTGCGGGCGCACGCAGCAACCAATTTTCAGCATCTGGAGCAGGGAGAAAATCAGGCTGTGCAGGAAGCCGTCCAGGCTTTGCAGATCTTTGTCGATGGATTTGCGAAGACAGGCCCGGAGGCACGTGCCTCTAACGCGAAGAAAACTGCTGAAGAGCTGATCGCTTCCGTGAGTGCTGCGCAGTCTGTTCGTAACCGGAGCAAGATGATAGAGCTGCAGGAATCTCTACTAACGAAGTTCACGCCAGCTGAGCTGACAGATGCAGTTCGCCAAGTTGTCACGAAGCCCTCCAGTGGAAGCTCAGTATCCAAGAACCAAGTGTCGTGCTTGTTTAGCGGGTCTTTTCTTTTTTTTTGGGGGAGGTGTTTCCTGTGATGTCAGAGCCTTCTTTCGGATGTTCATGACGCAATCGCTGAGGTCAAGGTTGATGCTGCCTACGCTTTGTGTGTTCGCGAAGAGCTCAGGAAGGATTCTGGGCCCATTTTCGTTTGGGCCGACTCCAGTCCGCAGGCAGGCTCTGACTATCTCCTCTCGTGCTACGTGACCATAAGCAGGGATAGTGTGGTACAGTGCTGGGACCATTTTGAGCAGCTTGTTGCGTCAGTGGAAGATTTTCAAATTGCTGTCAGTGAGAAAGAGCCAGAGCTCTTGCTAGAATGCGTAGCAGTTCGATCTGCGTCGGGCAGGTTTTTGGTCAAGAATATGAAGAAACACTGTCAAATGCCAATGTCGCTAGGTAGCGGATGCACGAATGTTGAAGACAAAGGTAAGGCTATGGCTGTGAAGTTTCACCGCGAAACGGGGGACGTCGTGCTGCTCTCAGATGTCTGTCAACGTGTTGCCAGCTTTACGACCGATATGGGCACCGAGCTTGGTGTGCCTGATCTTGCAGGGGGAAATGTTCAAGCATACCTGCCAGACTACATGAGGTCGGGTCTTGTGCCAGAGCTTGATGGCATGGAGGGTCTCTTCGCAGAAATGCCACCTGTCATTGCGCCGCATCTTTTCCCACGTGCTCTTGTTGTCCCCGGTTTAGATCACATTGCGCACAACTTGCAAGAAGACTTGGATAAGCACCTTCGGTCATGGTCTTCCTGGCTTCCCGGATTCAAGGGGCTTTGCCTTCTGCTCAGCAAAAAGCACCTTCTGAAGAGGCTCATCGCGACGTGCATTGAAGGCACCCCACTCTCATCATTGAAAGGAATCTTTGAGAGCACGGTGCCCTCAATTGCGAAATGGAGATGGGGCACGATATGCAAAACTCTGCCAGCTGTGCTTTCGGTTTTCAAGCCTTTAAAACTCGTGTGGAACGCTGAGAAGTTTCAGAAACAAAATCGTTCTGGGGGTGATCCTCTTGAAGATGGCGCCGATCAGGCAGAACAGGAGGAAGATGAAGATATGAAGGTCCTGAAAGTGGGTGACATTACTTCTGCTTTGAGGAGTGATTTTTGGTTGGCGTATGCACACATGCTGCTAAGTTTGCACGAAATTGGAAATCGAATATCCAGTTGGGCTTCTGGTTGCCCTTGCCATGGCTGGCTGCAGGCAAAACCGAATGCTGGCCCTGGTGTTGAGAACCATTGGGATGTTTACTTGCGTGAAATTGTCCGTGCACGTGGCCTGCCTCTTCAGGAAGATGGGGCAGCTTTCTCCTGCCCCATGGCCGGCAAAAGGGCGCCGGAGTTGGCCAGCGGATGCTTGACTGAGATTTTAAACTCGACTGCCGATGCCAAGAAGCCTGATGTTCTGATAGCAGCTGCTGGACTGGGCAGGGAGATGCACGACAGCGTCATCACGGATTTTCAGACTGGCGTGGATTTCATTTCTTTGACTGTCAGTATCAAATTGGGGTTTTGGAAAGACTTCCCTTGGAGGCTTTGCTCTTTGATGGTTCCTGGAATCAGCGCTGAATAGAGGGCACAGAAGGCCCAAGAAATCCTATCAACTTTTGAAAGTCTTCCGCAGCACCAAGAAGCCCATCATCGAATTACATGGCATTTCATGCAGCCGCAGTCAGCTTTGCGCGAGCAGCTGGAGAAGCTTGCATCGTGCACGCACACTCTTAAAGATCTTCCAGAGCTGCAGTATGAATTGTGTGTGCTTGGTTTCATGCCGGTGGTGGAGCGTGTCGTGGAAGGGCAGCACTCTTTGGTTCATCGTCACACAGGTTATCGTCAGGTCAGCGGGGCCTATGTATCTCTTAGTCTCCGTATGAATCAAATCAACGACTTTATGGCCACAGAGGCGGGTGAGCAATTGATGATCAACATGTTCGACAAAATCAGAAAGCCCAAGCTGCTTGCAAAGACCTTCAAATTCGATGAGCACCCAGAGTGGCTAGCTGCTCTCAGCAAGGGGAAGCAGGGCCAGCCTCGCCTCGGAAGGATCGCTGTAGCCATCATGTACATGAACGACATCGCTTTGCAGTTCCTGAAGCTAACCTCTGTCCGCAAGCAAAACAAACAACATCGCAAGCAAGAGGAAAAAGAACGACAGAAGTTGCAAAGGCAGGCACGCCCAGTCGAGCCAGTTTCGGAAGAGGTGGTCTTGAGACGACTTTTCGCAGCTCACGTTGCCAGCTCGTTGGTTCCAGGAGAGTTCTACTCAATGCCAGCCAGTGTGTTCCAAGCATCAGTCTCATCCCTGAATTCTGCGATGCAATTTGCTCCAGCCCCTGCGCGTGCCATCGAAAACAACGAAGAAGCACTCTTGAAAGATGCTGAGGTGGCTGTGCAGCCTCCAGGTAGCGATTGTCGCCAAGACATTTTCTTCAAGGTCTTGTCGACCAGATCAGGCTTTCTCAGGACTGTGCGTCGTGCCCCTGCCAGTCAGCGTCGGTTGAACAGGAATGACATTGCTTTAACATTCCACAAAGCTGTGCCAGGGCAGAGCAATCCGGAAGCTTGCGTGGTGCAATCAGAGCCAGTCATGTGTTCAGCAGGGGGTAACGCAGTTCACGTTCTTAGCTCTGTTGGTATGGATGCCGACAAGATGGAAGACATGTTGCGATGGCAGCCAGGCGACCAGGACTGTGTCATGACCTTGCCGAACTATTCAGGTACCATGGATGCCAGACTGTTGGGACAGCTTGTTTCTCACAAGGCCTTTGTTGGCCAGCCCACGCGCATGCCTGAGGCTTCTGTGCCAGCAAACATGCGAGCCACATTGCAGGACATGCAGCACGATGGCTGGGTAGTGTCTGATTCTCAGGGTTGGCAACTGACTAGAGATGCTCTGGCCAAGCTGTCTTTATCTTATTGCCTCGAAAACCCGAAGGCGTTTCATGACCAGCCTGCACATGTGCCCGCGTTGGAGGACCAAACGCCTTATCAACTTTGCGCAGCCTTGAAGACCCAGGGGTGGCAGTGGAAACTTTTCAAAGCAGACATCTCACCTCCGTACGTTTTGGGCGGAGACCGTGTGTGGTACAGTCAGGGCACCCTTGTCTCGAAGGATTATATGCTCTGTTTGCTTCGATCTGAGTCTGTCCTTCAGGAAGGACAGCGTGTTCACCATGGGCAGAAAGCAGCCTACTACCGAACGTTGCTCCAAGGCCAGTACGCCCACGCTGAAGGCATGTTGTGCATCAAGAACAAGCAAGAACCTCGCGTGGCCATTGAAGACGCTTGCCCGGCAAGAAGCTTAGAATCTCTAGGTGACATGATGCCAGAAGATGACTTGCTTTGGCAGTCCCTTGCGCTGAACGAAGAACCGACTCTGCCAACTCAGCCAGTGCCCAAAGCAAAACAGCCGGCGAAAGCCAAGCCACAGCCCAAAGCCAATGTGTCACGCAAGAGGCAACGTCGAGGGTCAGGTGCCACCGACAAGGATGACTCAGATGCGAGCTCGGCTTCTCCGAATTCTTTCGCAGACCTTTGGGATGTAATTTCGGAAAAGGCCTCCAGCGGTCTTCCAGATGATGTACAAGACTACTCTCCAAGCCTGCCAAGCCCTGTTCCTGAGAACACTGCAGATGCCAGAGGCCCCATGGACATTGCTTCAGGTGAGAGTCGGCGATTGGATGAGCAAGCTGGACCAGGGCATGTAGATTCACCAACGGCCTTGGATGCCCCTGTACCAAGGCCTGCAGTACGCATGGTTCGTCCTGAAACCATATCTGCGTGGGGTGGGGCGAAGTGCAAGATTACATGGCGTGCTCCCGGTAGGGACTGTGTTCACGGTGCATGGCAGGCCAAGTGCCCCTATCATCGGAGAAGTGCAATTGCAGCTTGCACCAAATCATTGAATCTAGCAGAAGATACAGATGAGCAGCGCGAACTTACTCTTCGAATGGTGAAGAATTGGCTCTTGCAGGCACGTTCTTTTGATCGTGCGTGGAAGCATCAGCAATGGAACCCAAGATCATATGAATGTCCTTCAGAGCACATTTTGGACATTAAAGCTGAACAAATGCCAGCACTGTCTGAGGCAACCCAAACTGATGATGAGTTAGACGCTCGAGCAGCTCGAGCAGCTCTTGCTTCGACTCCGACGCCAAAGGCCAAAGCCAAAGCAAAGTCGAAGCGGAAACCGAAAGCCAAACCCAAACCGAAGCAAACACAAGCGACGAAGCGGAGAGCCAAGCCGAAGGCAGGGCCACCAGCATCAGAACAGGGTAGTCAGGATGAAGCAGCAGCAGCAGCAGCAGCATCAGACCCAAACCCTTCTTCCAGCTCTTCAAGTTCAGACAGCTCGTCTTCTAGCTCTGAATCTTCCTCTGATTCTTGACTCATCTCACTTGCAGATCAGCACATGGTTCTTTCGACTTCGACCTCGATGAGCAGTCTCAGGCCAGGTCACGTGAGCTTCGTGCCTTCGTCGCCCCAAAATGAGGGTTGCCTTCCTGCAACAGTCTTGTTTCTGGGCTAAGTGGTGTGGTGGAAAGCCTTCACTTTTTGTAGGTCCCAGACACAGCCCCTTTCGGGACCCACAAACAAAGCTCCCAATCCAGCAAGACAGGTATCGTTTTTGTGGGTCCCAGACATGGCCCCTTTCGGGACCCACAAAAAATGCCCCCAACCTAGCACGATAGGTGTCTCAAGGCCCCAAAAAGGCTGAGACTCTCAGACACGTGGCGGGCTCCTAGGGTTGTAGGGTTTAGGGTTTAGAGTTTAGGGTTTAGGGTTTAGGGGGTTGTTTAGGGGGTTGTGAGGTACGCGAGGGTCATTGCGGGCTCTGGGGGCTGCAGGTTTGGGATTTCTTACACTGACAGTCCTTAGTCGGATTGTAATAGGTGGCGCTACAATCCCAATTAAGGACTGTTAGTATAAAGGGGAACATCCCAACCAAGTTATTAGGGTAAAACATATCCTCTTACAGTTTAGCATTCAAAGTGTAGTTACTGTAGTTTAGGCTCCCGAAGGCCCAAAGACCCTAGAGAGGTCCATAGGCCCCGAATACAAGGTTCTGAAACCCAGCCTCAACTTCCCTCCCAGCCAGAGTCAAACAAGCTTGTGCACCTTTCGCGCTTTCCTCGGGTCGGAGTGTGCGCAGAAGATGCTTTCGCGCAGGCGCGACTTCAGCTTCGACTTGATGTTTCTGGCCGGTTCAAGTGGAAGGCCAGCAGTTAGATTGTTTGGCGGTGTGCACGGGGGACCCCAAGCCCATCCGAAACTCCTCGCACCCCCTTCGCTTGGCAGGCTTCTTTGATGCTATTCTGAAGCGGTCCCTTGGGGGCCGGAGCCTCGTTGTGCCGAAAAGACTCTCTTTGCACTTCAGGAGTTGAGGTCCATGTTTATTTGTGAACCTATCCGGTGATTGGTTAGGTTCGTCTGGGTCATGCCTGTTTCTTGATTGCCTTTGAGGTCGAGGCCTACTGGGGCGAGCTTTGGCTGCGACTGCAAGGCTGGAGCAGTCACGACTCATGTCTTGTTGAAGGTCTAAGTGCGTGCCGACCCAACTGTGCTGTACCGTTCCTGTCAGATTTGTTTTGGGTAAGCGTAGCTATCTTCATGCTCGCAGGACGATGTTTTGCGCCAAAGAAAAATATAATATACAAGGGGTTTCTGTCGAAGCGTGCTGAAAACTTTTGCCATGACGAGTTCTGCTTCAAGTACAGCACGTGTTGCTTTTGAAAAGGTGCTCCTGCACGGGTAGGGAGCACCTATTATTTTTGCCTGCTCGGAAAGGTCGTCGGCCAGTGGGACTTCTTGAGCCGCGCCGGTCTGTGCCTGTGAGCAGCTGGCTTGCGAGGGGGAGTGCTGTAGTGCTGCAGGGATGTCTGCTGAGTCTGCTGGAGAGGGTCAATCATGAGATCTCTCTTAAGAACTCCCAGACTTCCCACACACACTTAGTGCTCTTTAGGGCCACTTTAGGGTTTAGGGTTTAGGGTTGAGGGTTTAGGGTTTAGGGTTTTATGGTTAGGGTTTAAGGTTTAGGCTTTAGGGTTCAGGGTTTAGGGTTTAGGGTTTAGGGTTTAGGGTTTAGGGTTTAGGCTCAAACCTCAACTTACAGGTCTGAAAGAACTCAAGGTGTTGCTTTCCAGATCCTGGCAGGCTGAGCAGGTGCTTTTGACAGTAGATTGCCTCTTTTCGAAGCAACCCAGTGTTCACAGGCACTTGAAGTGGCTTGATTTCTGAACCAACCTTAAAATCCTCAAAACCCAAGCTTTCCTTTGAATTTCTTTAAAGTTTAATGCTTTCGGTACGGTTCTGTCAGGATTTGAAGAAGTCGGCGTTGGTGGAAGGGCAAGGGCCAGAACGGGAGAAAGGTGGGGGGGTGTCGGAAGGATTTGGGAGGTTTTCGGGAGATTTTCGAGGCGGAAACATGTGGGGAGTGGGGCGGGGAAAGCCCGAGAAGGTCCCGAGGGGGTCCCGGGAAGGTCCCGGGAAGGTCCCGGGAGGGTCCCGGGAAGGTCCCGGGAGGGTCCCGGGAGGGTCCCGGGAGGGTGCCGGGAGGGTCCCGGAAGGGTACCGTGGGTTTCGGGAAGGTCCCAAACCTCCAAATGACTAAAAGCGTGGTTGAGGGATGTGGAGTTGATTTTTCGTGATTTTCTGAATTTTTCGCGACCAACTGCCACCCTTGAACCGTGAACCCTAAACCTTCCCTAAACCTGAAAGCCAAAACCCCGAAATTTGTTAATACTCTCACAAAGCCCTCAAAACAGTCCTAATGCACCTCCGAGTGCCAAGATGCGATGCCTGACAAAGATGAGGCCAGCGAATTAGCGTAGCAAACGCTCTGGAGTCTTTGCCTGTGTGCGCTTTCAAAGTACTTTGCACACGCTTCCATGTTCCGTCAGTTCCATCCTTCTTGTTTGCCAGATGTCGCATCGCGCGAGTCCTTTGGGTCGAAGTTCGAAGAGTGATGTCTGGTGTTTGGCCTGCGCTTTACTTGTGCTCGAGAGTTCTCCGCTCTGTTTGGCTCAGTTAGAACAATGACTTGGTCCATTGGGAATGACGAGGGTATGTGGTTGCGGAAGTGGTGTGTGCTCTTATCGTGAGTGGGTCTGTGAGAGAGGAGACGAGAGCGACAGCACGGGATGCGCAATCGCACACTTACTTGCTTACGTACGTACTTGCTTCTTGCCTACCTACACAGAACCCAAAACTGCTCGCTTGTCAGCATGGAAGCTCATGATGGAGATTTCCAGCGCTTGTTTCTATGGCCGCGTGAGTTTGTCCAGAAGATGGCGACATACTCCGCCCAGTGCCTGGGTGTCCTTGTCGACAAGTATCGTGATGGCCTGTCTATTGTCACAGATTTCTCGGGTGTTGGCAGTGTTGAGATCGCATGCTCATTCATCGAACATGGGCTGAGAGACTCAGGCCAGTGTCAGGAAACTTTCTCGTCGTCTCAGTTCACTGGTCTACACTGCCAACGAGCATCTGATTCCAATCCAGCTTGTCGCAAAATCTTGATGCTTGACGCTTGCAGTCATGAAGGTGAAGGTGCCTCGGGCCATGCCCCTGGCTGTGTCTTTGGGTCGCTAGAAGAAAGAATCGCGCCTGAAATTTTGCAGAAGCTTCACAGCCTACAAGCAACTTGTGTGGCCGGAGCCGAGTCTGATCTTGATGGTGTTGAGGATGCAACCCTGCAGAAGAACCTCCATCACAGATGGGGCAGACAGTTCTTGAAGTTGGCTGTGGAGGCTTTGCAAGACTCGGGTGCTGAGCTTCCAGCCACTGTTTGGTGTCATCGACATCAGAGGGCCTGTCGATTCCATGTGAGGGACGAGCAGGCTGGTGCCACCCTCGCTGCCGGTGGACCTCCTTGCATCGATTGGTCTCAGATAGGCTTGCGACTGGGGTGGCTTGGACGTGGGGCCATCCCGTTTTTGCTGTGGGCACACGAACGATGGCTTTGTCGTGAACGAATCATCCTGATGGAAAATGTGCCTGGCATCGATCATGACAGCTTGAGTGTCGTCTTCCCATGCTATCACATCACAGTCTTTACCGTGTCTCTTGCGCAGTTCGGTATTCCAGCCAACAGGGAGAGGGTGTACATCGTGATGCTCTTGCAAGGGACTTCGTGGCTCTTGCAAGACCCTGAGGCTGTGTTTCGTGAGATTTTCACAGAAGAGCACCTGTTAAGCAGTGCCTGCCAGTTCTTCTCAGCACCGCAGGACATTGTCGACAGGAACCATTCTTGGCAGGCTGTGACCCGAGGATTGCCAGGCGTTTCTCCGACCGGCAGGGCGTGGCAGGCAAAGCATGTCATGTCCATGACAGAGGTGAAGCGAGTCCGTGCGTGGGAAGAAAGGGTTCGTGGTGATCTCCAACTCGGGCGAAACCAGAGAGCAGACGTGTATATGAATGCATCGCAGAGTGCTGAGCGCTGTGGGGTCATGTACCGGCTGCCAACTCTTATCACAAATGCTCACATCTGGAGCATGCGCTTGCAGAGGCTGCTGTTAATCCCAGAGATGTGGGAAGTGCAAGGCTTTGCAATGTTCGAGAAGGGCATTCCTTCCAAGTACATGTGCCCCTTCCGCAGCTGTGTGCTAGATACCCTTGCTGCGCAGGAGTCAACGGAGCAGACTGAGGCGAAACGTACATCTCGCCGTCGCAAGTTTCAGCAGGACTTGCAGCTCAACCATCAGGACTTGCGAGTGATGGTTGGAAACAGCATGAGCCTGCAGTCTGTCGGGGCTATACTCTTATTCACCTTGGCATTCGTGCGTTGATTTCGTGTACAGACAAAGCGGCAAGAGCGCAGCGGCCGACAGAGAGACTCGTAGAGATAGGGCGAGAGTTGCGTGTGTGTCTGCGTTCAAAAACGGGGTGCTTTTTTGTTCTGTGTGTGGCACACTCTTTTTTTGCGACAACGATGTCTTCATGCTGCTCATGCCAGCCACGCTTTGAGCTGTGTATGTCTGTGCGTGCCGGCTTGAACTATCGAGGTTTTTCTGTAGCACTGTAGGTCCGGTCAAGGCAGGGCTGCAGTTGTGAGTATGACTATGAGAGGGGAGGAGGATGGGTTTGCTGGGGCCCTCCTCGATCCTGGGATCGGCGCGGACTCAAGGAAGAAGCGTCGCACAGAGCTCGCAAGCTTTGTCGAGGAACCAAAAAGCGGAGATGATTCAGGCGAGTCATCTAGGGCCAAGAAGAGGAAGGACAAGTTCCAAGAGAAGCGAGACAGAAAGAAGCTTGCGAAGGAGAAGAAGAAAGCAGAAACAGCAGCGTCAGCTGCAAGTGGGGCAACCAAGAAATGTTCCGAGTGCAAAAAAACGCTCCCGCTGGCCCAGTTTTGGGAAGATCAATCGAAGTGCAAAACATGTTCGAAAGAGAGGAAGGCTCTTCTTGACATAGCCAGGCGCCAGGGCGAGCTGGAGTGGTACAAGAGCTTGGACGAGAAAGCCCACTCCGATCTCAGCAAAGGATACAAAAAGGCGAAGGCTCAGGCTGAGAAAGATCGGTCGAAGGTGAAGTTCTCTGTCAAGCGCTACAAAGAAAGTGTCGTAGCCAGTGCCGGATCGCGCGGAGAGAGTCGCAAGCGTCTTATGAACATGGTTCAATACGTGGCCTGGGCCACGTCAGACGAAGGAGAAAGCCTGACAGAAAAACAGGCAGGTTTGAAGTGGGATAGCATGATGCTTGACCCGGCTTTCAAGAAGGAGGGCCCAAGAGGCCCCAAGCAGAAGATCTATGTTCCGCTTTTCAAAGACATTGTGGACTACGAAGATGTCAGCCTGGTGCTCATTTTGCTTGCTGCTGCCTTGAGTGTGAGACTGAACGAACGGGCGAGTGGCGGAGAGGGAGAGAGGGAGGGAGAGGGAGAGGGAGAGGGAGAGGGAGAGGGAGAGGCAGAGGGAGAGAGGAGGGGAGAGGGAGAGGAGAGGGAGAGGAGAGGGAGAGGGAGAGGGAGAGGGAGAGGGAGAGGGAGGGAGAGGGAGAGGGAGAGGAGAGGGAGGGAGAGGGAGAGGGAGAGGGAAGAGGAGAGGGAGAGGGAGAGAGGGCGAGGGAGGAGAGGGAGAGGGGAGAGAGGGAGAGGGAGAGAGAGAGAGAGAGGAGGAGGAGAGAGAGAGAGAGCGAGGAGAGAGAGACGAGAGAGAGAGCGAGAGAGAGAGAGAGAGAGAGAGAGAGAGAGAGAGAGAGAGAAGGGGAGAGGGAGAGGGAGAGGGAGAGGGAGAGGGAGACAGGGAGTGGGAGAGAGGGGAGGGGGAGAGAGGGGGAGGGAAGGGAAGAGAGAGGGGAGAGAGCGGGAGAGAGAGGGGAGAGGGGGAGAAAATGATGTGGTGAAAAAAGTACGACTTGAGTCAAGGCAGACAGCGCCAAGTTGAACAAGAAGGCCGCTTGTCCAGCAACTTGACCCAGGAGCAACTTGAAGAAAGAGCTCGCAACCTCGTCTTCAGTGGCCATGATCAAGGCTTCGGCAGCGACATCAGTGCTACGGCTGCCAATCTTGTGTCTGGCGGTGATGAGGATGGCAATGAAGGGCTTCGGGCTTCGGTAGCTGTTTCAAGTCTTCAGGGTCTTGCGAATCCCCGGCGCTTGTCAACAGGCAGTGGCAGCAGGGCAACTGTTGACAGCAGCAGTGGTGACGATGATGCAGATGCTGAGCCTTCTGATGGCAAAGGTGGCCGGGGAGCGGCTAAATGGTTCGATGTGGCTTCAGAAACGCAAAAATTCAAACGCCGTGTCGAGACTTTGTGTACAAGGATGAAGACGCGCATGAACCAGCTGAGCCAGCAAATGCAGGATCAGCTCGATGTTTCCCGCAACATGGCACACGTGGACTTGGTGGAAACCAAGATCGTTCACCATCGCCTTCGAGCCCTGAGGATCATTGCGTCGGGAGAGCAGGCCGAGTATTCGACGTACCTGGAGGCAATCGCTGCGACTCTTGTCTTGCGGCTACGCGGTCTTGTCAGTTTTTGTGCTCATGTGTCCTGGCCATTTCCATGTTCTGCATTCATTGCTTTCATCTCAGGAAGGTGCCGGACACAAAGAGTGTCAACACGGCAGGAAGTGCAAATGATTTCTTGTTGACAGCAACGGGCCCATGCAATGACTATGAGTCCTTGATGACAGTCAGCGCACTGAAACAAAGCTTCCTTAGTATTACCACCCTGCAAGATGAGAAGGACTTGAAGACTCGTGTGGATGCAATGAACAAGTGCAACTCTCAATGGGAGGAACTCCTTGGGTCGTGCAAGAGTGCTTTCACCGAGCTCAAGAAAGTCAGCAACCAAAAGAGCACCAGCGCATCAGCCAAAGGCAAGTCCAAAGCAAAGGCAAAAGCCAAGAACAAAGCGAAGACGTCAGCTGAAGCCTATGGCATGTTCGACACCGACGCGGAGTTCAAGATGTGTCCATCCTCAGAAGCAGATGATGAAACTTCCCAGGTGGATAAGCTGTTGCTGGGGACGCCCTTCAAAGGCGTGCTTGACAAAGCGTCCGACTTCATATCCGACGCTGCTTGCAAAGCCTTGGACAAGTTCGCCAAGGAATTCGCAAGCAGTGACATTCGTGTCATGACAGGCAAGGCGCAGCAGGAAACAGGTCCCTTGAAGAATGAGCTCAGGCCTGGTAGATCGGATCGGCTTAGAGGGGTAGACTACGTTAGAGTAGACGCAGATCTCAGTTGTTCATCTGGGCAGGGGTGCGCTAACTGGCTTGCTTCCGCGCGACAAGCGCATCATCCTCCAGGAGCAGGTTCCCGATCAGTTGGCCATGCAGAGCTTGATGGAGCCATTAATGTGGGCATCCATATCCGGGCAGCGTTCCTGTCGCATGGAGGTTGCAGGCTTTCCGGTCATCCGTTACCAGCACGCTGGGTCACGCAGTCTCGTCATGGTTTTGGCTGAGGTGCTCAGAGGGTGGCTGGTGGCGAGAGAGGAGCGAAAGAAGGAGCAGGACCGCGAGAAGATCCTGTATGCTCACTTGCATACCCATTTCATGCACCTGTCCGATGACGATTGCGTGGAGCTTTGTCTTGCGCACCCCGATAGCGTTTGGTACGCGTTCCTCAGCCCGGGTGAATAGATCTATATCCCTGCGGCGTGCATTGTTGCGGAGAAGACAGACGGCGACGTGGACAACATCGGATTGAAGCTTACCTTCGTCGATGTGGAGGACACACGCGGGCTCAGATCCATGCGACAGGAAGCCATCGACTCGAAGCGCAAGCTGCCTGTTCTGGATGCCCTCTTTCAGTTTATCGAGTCGTCGTCGAAGGTGAGTGTGGAGAGTTGAGACGAGGGGCTAGGGTAGTGAGTGCTGGGGCTTCTCTAAATTCGCAATCCTTGTAGTATCTCGTGGCTGGAGCAGTTTGAGAGACTTATGAGTACACTGCGCGCCTGGATTTGGTCCTCAGGTTCAGTTCAGGCTGATCGAAGTGGAGTGTTGCTTCCGAAGGTTTGTTTGGGCTGTCTTTTTGTAAGTTTAAGGAACCACGCACAAACTTCTGAAGTTTCGAGCAAATTTGAAGAGTTTGTACATGCTGTCAACCTTGAAATCGTTCGCCCGAATCCTTGTGGCAGACCTGCTGCTTTTGCCGAGTTTCACCTCATACCTTTCAGACCTTAAAGTCTTAGCATGGGTTCCGAGATGTACCACCAATGCTATCTAAAGACTTTTTGCGCACTGCCTCAGGCGCCTGCATCCGAAGAAGTCTCAAAGTCAGGGCCAGAGGGTTCCCAAGTGCCGGCAGCGGCAGAGGGCTCCAAAGTGCCAGCAGAGGACGCAGCCAAATCCCAAGTACCACCAGCAGAGGACGCAGCCAAATCCCAAGTACCACCAGCAGAGGGCGCAGCCCAGTCCCAAGCACCGCCAGCAGAGGGCTCAGCCAAGTCCCCGGCGGAGTCCCAAGAACCGCCCCAATCCCAAGTGCCAGAGTCAGGGAAAGGTTCGTCGCCGTGGCGCCGCAGAAAGGACCGTCAGGCAAGTCCGTGTGGCAGGGATCGAGGTTGCTATGGTGTGTTGTTGAGATGAGAGGCTCAGACAAATGTGCAAAGCTAGGTGTCAGTTGTGGTTTGCAGATTGTATTGTTGGCAGCTAAGCGTTTTTCCCCCTAACACTCCATGTGAAATATCCCTGCTGCGCGACATAGTTTTGTGCCCGCGCAAGGAGCATGTGTACTGACCAGTAGTTAAGGTATCAATCGCCATCAGTACTGCTACACACCCCATGAATGTCCCATGGCAGGAGCTCAAGGAGGGTTCAACGCACGAAGAAGAGAAGGACAGCGAAAGGGCTTGCTGTCAAAGCGCAAACCCTAAACCCAGAGCCCTAACCTTTAGCCTCTTAAACTCTCTAAAGCTTAAGCCCTCAACCCTATGCCCTAAGCCTTAAACTCTAAACCCTAAACCCTCAAGACGAAAACTAGACATTGTGCCTGGAGTCATTGAAAGGCCTTGCTGTCAAAGCGCAAACCCTAAACCCAGAGCCCTAACCTTTAGCCTCTTAAACTCTCTAAAGCTTAAGCCCTCAACCCTATGCCCTAAGCCTTAAACTCTAAACCCTAAACCCTCAAGACGAAAACTAGACATTGTGCCTGGAGTCATTGTGAATTTCCAAAGTTGTTTGCCTAAACAGCTGACAGGCCGAGCGATGTTAAGTAAGTCAATCAATCAGGCACCCAAAACAAAAGACTTCAGAAGAGCCCTGAAAAAAGTCCGCCCAAAAGGTGCCGGAAGGCTCCCCAAAAGAGCCCAACAAGGCCACCCCACATTTTTTGGGGCCCACACCCTACGCCCAGCAAGGTCAAAAACCCCGTACAACTTCTATAAACCTACATGCCAGGACGAAGAAAAGACTGGCTGAAGCTTGAGATGGTTCCTCCTGGCTATAGCCACATGCATCCGTGCCGCGCGCTGTAGCCTTACAGACCCGCCGTTAAGCAACCTAGGCCCCCTCCCCTCAATATACAACCCTAAAGCCCAAATCAATGCCCGTACGCATCCTTGTCATTTTATGGCCAGCGCCAGCCTTCTACGCCCTCAACTCTTAAACCTTGCAGTAGAGAGTTGAGTTGCGCTCGCCACTCCCAGCCAAGCCCTTAACGATGCAGCGGCAGCGCCAGCTAGTGCCATTTGGTGGCAGTTTTGCTTTTGCCATGCCCGTGGCCAATGCCAGCCTTTGCCCCCGAACACCCTAAACCTTTAAACCTCGCAGCGGTGAGAGGCGACGCTCCCAGCCTTCAGCAAACCCTACAAGCCCTGAACCTTAACGAGGCAGTGGCAATGCCAGTTAGTGTTTGTGCCAGTTCGTAGCAGCTTTGCTTCTTTGAACAGCGCGAAGCCGTGCGCAGGAGTGGAAAATCCGGTGATTCAATGCCAGCTTTTTCTCCCGGAGCCCAAAACCCCAAACCCTCAAAACTAACTCTTTACTGGGCCATTCAATATTAATTGGGTCGCCAGTGCTAAGAGATTGGAGGCAGTAAAGCTTCAGTCGTCTTTCAGGCCGCTCCCATGAATAAGGGTTGATGCCAGGGGTAATGGGAAAGACTCAGGACACCTATTTTCACATGGTTTCGCGTTGGTCTTGTGTCCATGCTGGCTTTACCCTACCGGAAGCCTCCTAAAGCTAACTTTAAGAGGCTTTCTGGAAATCTAACACATTGGAGTACACGTGCAAGGGGGAGCAAGTGGCTCTGCAGGACCCGGCCTGGACCACTCACGCCAACAAGCACGAGCAGATGCAGAAATGTACGACACAGCAACGGCGAATCCGCCGCCAGCCGACGAGGAAGTGCGAATGAACCTGATTACGCGGATGTTCGAACAAAAGGGGCTCAAGTGCAGCCCGACTGAAGCGAAGGCCATAAACTCTATGGTTCTACAGTTGGGAGGTAATGGCAATTCAGCTGTGCCCTGGAGCATGGTGAATGAAGGCATTATCTTGCCAATGGACCAAGAGCCGCCGATGTTCGCTCAGGCTGAGCATT
The DNA here is from genome assembly GCA_905221605.1 of Symbiodinium natans. NCBI lineage: Eukaryota > Dinophyceae > Suessiales > Symbiodiniaceae > Symbiodinium > Symbiodinium natans. The sequence continues at coordinate 1,013,992 of CAJNDS010000080.1, read as the reverse complement.
TGCGTTTCTTTGAAAAGCTGGAACAAGTGAAGCCAAAGCTTCTGGTGGGCAAGCTGCCCACTGGACCCTTCCAGTCAGTACAACGTGCTTTCGACATGACCAACAAGATTGGAGTCGAGACCAGACGCGGAAATTTGAGGAAGGCCCGATCTCAACTGGGGCTTTGCTTTGAGGCCTTCGAGGCACAGAAGGAAGCCGGAAACTACTTCCTCTATGAGTGCCCAAGGGGAACTAAGTCCTGGGAGCATGAACTTGCTCAAAGGATGGGTTCGTACTTGGTTGAAGGCCCAATGTGCAAGTGGAAAGTTGACGAAAGTGGAAAAATGATTGCAGGCCAATCCGGCAAGAAGCGAACCCGCTGGATTACTAATTCGGCGACGGTTGCAACAGCGCTGGAAAAGCTATGCAAGGGCAATGCGAAGGTGTGGAACCGAACGCTAAGCTTCAAGGAGGGGATCGTGACGGCCAAGGCCGAGTATCCTCCGAAGCTTGAAAGAGCACTACTGGCAGGAGTGCGAGCACAACTGGTTCTGGATGGAGAAATGAAGGAGGTGGGCCATGTGGGTGGACCTGACCCACACGAGGAGCCACCGCTCGAAGAGTATCTCCATGATACCTTACCCAAGGCTGGGCAGCTTCACGTAAGCGAGCCCGTCATAGACGCAAACACAGGGGCACAACTTGATGCCAAAAAGGTTGCGGAAGCAAGAGCGTCAGAACTTGCCTGGGTGAAAAAGCAAGGTGTGTACGAGAAAGTCGAAGAGAGCGTGTGTTGGGACGAAACAGGTCGTCCGCCCATAACCTTGAAGTGGGTAGACCGCAACAAAGGGGATGATGTTCGGGAAAACTACCGCAGTCGTTTGGTAGTCCGCGAGGTCAAGTCACAGGGACAAGCGGCGTTGATACCAGACTACGCACTGTTTTCCTCAATGCCACCTCTGGAAGGATTGAAGATCCTATGCAGTCTGCTGACGACACTCAAGAGGTCAAAGAGCGGAAAGAAGCTCACGCTGAAGCTGACAGACATATCACGTGCACACTTCTATGGAAAAGCAGAACGACGTGTGTTTGTCACACTTCCCGAGGGAGATGAAGCTCCCGGCTTTTGTGGTCTGTTGAAACGGACCATGTATGGCACCCGTGATGCCTCAGCTGTATGGCAGAGATCGTACACAAGCCTGCTACGCAAGCACGGGTTTGTCGTGGGAAAAGCATATCCGTGTACCTTTTATCATGCCGAAGCCGACGTGAGATTATTGGTGCATGGGGATGATTTCCTAGTCTTGGCAGACGAAGATGGACATCGCTTTGTAGACAAAGTACTGTCTGAAGAGTACGAGTTCAAGTGTGATGGCCACATAGGACCTGAGTGTGAAAAGGATAGCATGACTGTCCTGAACCGGGTCGTGAGCTATGACAGCCAGACAGGAACTGTTACGTACGAAGCGGATCCAAGGCACGCGGAAGCCCTAGTGCGCGACCTTGGACTGGAGTCTGCGAAGGCGGCCAAAACGCCAGCAGAAAAGAAAAAGGGAAGTGACCTGAAAGCGATGCTTGAAGCACAGCCGTTGAATGCCGAACTTCAGAAAGCATATCGGTCTCATACGATGAGGGCAGCGTTCCTTGCGCAGGACCGTCCAGACATTGCCGAGGCTACGAAGAGCTTAGCGCGGCACATGAAAGAACCCACAGAGTGGGCATGGGCCGATCTGAAGAGGCTTGTCCGCTACTTACGCGGAAATCCACGGCTGATCTACGAGTACCACCCGCAACGGTTCAGCAAAGAGATTGTGATGTACTGCGACTCAGACCACGCTGGTTGCCTCATCACGCGGAGGTCAACCACGGGACTGGTGACAATGCTTGGATCGCGCTGCGTGAAACACTCAAGCAACGTGCAAAGCACGATCTCCCTCTCGAGTGGAGAGAGCGAGTTTTACGCTATAGTTCGAGCAGGGTCAATAGGTCTGTCGCTACAGGCGATGCTAGAAGACTGGGGATTAAAGGTCGGTCTGCGGATTCGATCTGATTCCTCGGCGGCCCGAGGCACTACCCAGCGCCAGGGCCTGGGTCAAGCACGCCACGTACAAACAACATACTTGTGGGTGCAAGAGAAAGTCGCCACGCGAGCTCTGGAGCTAGAGCGTGTAGGCACGGAGAAGAACTACTCCGACATCTGCACCAAACCAATGCCCGAAGTGGCAATGCTCAAACACCTCAAGAACATGGGATTGCGTTTTCATGTTGGACGAGCCGGAGCAGCCAAACGGCTCGTGTGAAGCCAATGGGTCAAATGACCACCTGGCTTAGGAGGGGTGTTTAGATTTGTAGGTGTCACACAACATGTTTCACAATGAGTGAGCATACACATGCGACATTGGCTCAAGCCGTCAAAAGTGATTGCACCTGCAGTGTTAGTTCTGCCTTAAACTCCGTTCATTAATCCCAAAACGCCTAAGCCCTCTTCATGGCGGGCCCAACGTGTGGGAATCTGTCCCCATGATCGGGCAGATCTGACGCTTCGATAGCCGGCTCAGGCACTTCTTCGCCGATGTTGTGGAGAGGTCGACGCTTTCGCTGTAGTGAGCCCTTAGGGTTCAGGGTTTAGGATTTAGAGTTTAGGGTTGCATCCTACTCTAGGTTCTGCAGAGATGGTTATGAGTCGATGTTCTGGCTTTTGGCTGTACACGGAAATTTGTGTGACCTATTGCAACTCTTCATGCTGCTCGTGCTTTTTCAATGGGAGCAAAAATTCCGCTTCGTTTTCTATGTTGGACTTGTTAGATCAGCTATTCGGCGGTTTGTTGCAGATTGTTGATGTGTAGATGGGTCAGCCAGAGCGTCCCTGGCGTCTTTTCTACACACGCTCATGGCTTGAGATTGAACATACAAGACGTGTGCCGTGCTTTTTTCGCTCAGGATCGACGGGGTTTCCAGCTCAACCTCTCCATCATTGCCTTCAGTCGGTAGATTTCGCCCAAGAGGCTTGACCTTCAGCTACATTCAGCTAATGTTGATCTCTTGTAATACTCAAGGTCCAGGGTTTTGGATTAGGGCCAATACCACTGCCGTCAATCCTCTCAGCCACTGTGGAGGGTTCTCATCCTTTCACTTCGGCGCCGGTCCATGTTTCGAGGAAGTTTGCGCAAAGGATTGGGCGGAGGTGCGGCCAAAGCTATGCAGAGCCGCCCCCAACCCCCGCTTTATTTTGGCATGTGGTGGAATCGAAGCTTTAGGGCTGTAGGGTTTGGGGAGGAAGTCTTCAACCCGACATCCCAAAGGGCAATCCCTAGAGCCTCCAGACCATGGAGATAGCCGTAGAGTTCTTGCGCCACTATCCATGAAGCTAAACCCCCAAACCCGGCAACCCCCAAACCATAAGCTCGAAACTTCTAAGCCCTAAACCCTAGCCGTGAACCGTAAACTCTAAACCCTCAACCTCTAAGCCCCTCAACCCAGAGGCTCAATTCCCTCTAAAGAACAACGCTCAGCGTTCGTTCCGAGATCACACACTGCTTGATGAGGAGGCTTTAGGGTTTTAGGGTTTAGGGCTTAGGGCTTATTACGGAGCTCAAACCATATTCTAAAATGTTCAAGGCCTCCATTCGTGCGTGTGGCGATCGTTTTCCAACTTCCGCACTCCCCCACATGCTTTCAGTCGGAAGCTAAAGTACACCCTTTAAATGGCCCAAACCCCAGTTTAGGGTTTAGGGTAAAGGGTTGATAGTTAAGGGTTTAGAACTTAGGGTGCAAAAACCCTAAGGCCTAAACTTTACAACCTAAAAACCATGAGGGGGAGGCCCCGTGCCAGATCTTTGCGAAATTGACCAATGAACTGCTCCACCGGCGGTTCAGAAGCTTTGCTTCTTCTGCGAGTTTGTAGGGTGTGCATGATGTGAAGCTCCCGAGCTGCCAGTCTGCGACTGCTCTTGGCCATGCACATGGAATGGTAGAAGCGTAGCTTTTAACAACGCTGTAGCTGGACTTGTTGATTTTGAACCGCCATTATCTCCAACGTTGCAGATGACCGGCAGTAGGAGACAGTTTCAGCGTCAGTTCACAAAGTACTGTACTCGAGACTGGGAAGATGGTACGAGGTTGAGACACAACAAGTGGGGCATTACTTGTGCCGCAGTTCCCAGATTGGAGCGGACCTTGCAGGGCAGGTGGAGATCAAAAAGTGACAACTGCGATCAATGAGGGCTAGCTGCAATCGAGGAATCGTCAGCCGAAGCGTTTAAGCAAATTGCAGCAGCATTTCGCATGCAAGTTGCTGACCGACATGCCTGCTGTACATGAGTACGCTTTGTATCCCATCTTGAAGCCGTCTTGATCTTGGAGCCAAGCCTTGATTCATTCATGCCCAGAGGAACAAGTCTTGAGCAGCCGACGTAAGTGTGCTGGCCTGTTTCCTTGGCTAAGGGCCCGAGGAGGACTTTTGGCTCAACCCTTGGGCACTCACATGCCACAGTGCCCAGTTCTTCCCCACGGGACACCCACAGGACCTTGTCTTTCCCGGAATTTTCTGAAACGCAACTCAGAAGGGTTGAGTGAACGCAGACCAAAAGCAGCCAAATCAGATGGAAAGGCCTTGCTGGAATCAGTTTTGCACTGCAATTGGCACGCAATGTAACGAGTCATGCGGCAAAAGGAAAAGGCCTGATGGGAGCTTCGTGGTGCAACACAAGAAGGACTCTGGGCATAGATGCCCTTGTGCGCAACCGTGGGGCAGATGGGAACGCGTGACGCAAGTATCTTGCGTCCGAGGGCAAAGCTTGCCGCAGCTGGAAACACCCCGCATGACTTCCCAGATTACGTAGATTCACTGCTGTCCTTCGAGCAATATGGTGATTGCAATTTGCGCCACAGCAGCAGCACCAGATCCCAAAGTTCTGGGCAGCCAACGAAGGAGAGCTTGCGGGGCCTGCCAGAAGCGCGCAAGGCCCTTAAAGTTGCGCTGGCCCAATGTAAGGACAACGCCTCAAGTGCGCGTGTCTTGAGTCTGGTTCGGCAAGTTCAGGACAAAGTGCGAAGCATGTTGACATGCTTTCGCCACCCAACGGTGGAGCAGTTTTGGGAGTCGGTGGTGGCCATGTGCCAAAACATATTGGACAGAGCAGAGGCCGTCAGCTGCCCGGCTACAAAGGCGCCGGTCAAACGGGCACGTCGTGCCGTGAAGAGGTCAGAGCGGGTTGATGCAGGAAAGAAGCGGGAAGATGCGTTCATGTCCAACCTCGTCGCGCTTTTTCAATGCAACACTCCTTGTTTGCAAACCCTGCACGCAGTGCGCGAGGTATATTCGCGACATGCAACGCAAGCCCCTTTTGCAATGGATCTGTCTGATATAGCCCGCTTCGTTGATTTCTTGGCCGACACCGCGGCCAAAGATTCCTTCACCCCAGCGCCGCATTTCAACTTAAGCCACATGAAGAAACCTGCCTGCCATTTCCGCACCGACAGCCAGAAGATCATAGTCGCCGTGGGGCCATCTGAGTGACGTAGCGAAGTTTGAGAAGCGTACAGGAGCCTGACGCGAAACACCTGAGAACAGGTTGAGGGTGAACTCACGTGCGTTCAGGAGCGTGCTCATGTTGCACAGGCGAACTGAGCTTAAGCCTGTGTCATTGAGCTATCTGTCAGCCTGTGCGAACAGGAGCGTCTTGCCAATCTTCAAAAGATCCGTTACGCGAAGCCTTTGTTTGTTCCGGCGAGGGCTGAGCCTAGATTTTTTCCGGTGGTGTGGTTGTATGAAATAGAAAAAGGATTTGTTCAATCGGTGCTCTTGATGTTCTATTCACCGACGGCCCCCAAGGAGGGGCCTGTCATTCTGTCATTTTGTCATTCTGTCATGGGTCATTTGGGGGGTGCATTTTGGTGTCATTTCCGTATTTCTTTCTGAAACTCTGATGCCATGATCGAGCATCAGCATTCCGTCACGGGCCACTTGGAGTGCGAGACTTGCCTCACCTTCCTTGATTTTTGGTCATCTGGGTGCCCCTCTCCTAAGCCTCACCACTGGCCCTCCCCCCCCCCCCTAACCCCTAACCCCTGACCAGGGACGCTTACCTCCCTAAACCCTGACCAGGAACCCTTAGCGGCTTCTCACTGCCGTCCTAAACCTTCACCAGGAACCCTTAGCGGCCTAAACCCTGACCAGGAACCCTTAGCGGCTCCTCACTGCCGTCCTCCTTCACCAGGAACCCTTAGCGGCTCCTCACTGCCCCCCTCCCTAAACCCTGACCAGGAACCCTTAGCGGCTCCTCACTGCCCCCCTCCCTACACCCTGACCAGGAACCCTTAGAGGCTCCTCACTTCCCCCCTCCCGAAACCCCCAAGAAAAGGCGTGTCATTCTGTCACACTTCCGACCTTGCAGGAATGAAGGCCATTCCAACTAAGGCTTCTGGCAGCCGGGCAGGGCCTTGTCATTCTGTCATTCTGTCATTCTGTCATTCTGTCATTCTGTCATTCTGTCATTCTGTCATTCTGTCATTCTGTCATTCTGTCATTCTGTCATTCTGTCATTCTGTCATTCTGTCATTCTGTCATGGTGGCCGGTTTCCCAAAAAAAATACGCAGAATGACGAGATCCGCCCCCAGACAAGCCATGACAGAATGACAGAATGACAGAATGACAGAATGACAGAATGACAGAATGACAGAATGACAGAATGACAGAATGACAGAATGACAGAATGACAGAATGACAGAATGACAGAATGACAGAATGACAGAATGACAGAATGACAGAATGACAGAATGACAGAATGACAGAATGACAGAATGACAGAATGACAGAATGACTTCCGGGTGGCTCCGGCTCTAGTTACCTTCGCCTCTATTCCCGGCAAGTCCGCAGTATGACAGAATGACAGAATGACAGACTGACAACGCCCCCTCCCAGCGGCCGCGGGTCTAGTTGCCTCGCCTCTATTCCCGGCAGCTCTACGCTGGGGCCACTGGTCGCGGGTTAAAGTCCCGCAGCTGCCTGACGGCTAGCGGCACAGGCGGGCGGGTGAGTCTCGCTTTAGGCTCCGCGCTTCCACGCGGCACGGGCAAGGCGTGCTTCAGTAGGGTCTCCGAGCCATCAGTGGCCCGCACCACCAGGGAATCATAAGAGCCCACATCCTTGGCAGCCCCTGGGGCTGGACCTTCTGCTTCTGGCGGTTTGCTGCCTCATTATGGCACGAAGAAATGCACGCGCGAAGCTGCCTTGCTGTGAACATTTTCCCACCCACCACATCCCCTGTACAGTTCTAACTCTGCCCGCAAATGTTTTTTTGGTCCTCAGATCCAAAAAAGGACTCTTGCTTCCACTGCAGCGGGGTGGTGGAACCAAGGTCTGCAGTGCTGCTGAGCATTGCTACGAGTCGTTAGCTAGATGTCCCGTTTTCCCGGAGGGAAAGTGCCCATGCCGAGAAGAAATATCTTTTCAGAACTCTTGTGCCCGACGTCGTTGTGTGATGACAGTTTTTTCGAGCACTGTTGCGTGTGATTTTCTTGAGTTCCGTCAGCATTCAACATCTGAAGCTGATGAGTGGTGAGCTTACGCCAAATTTGAGTTTAGATTTGTATGAGCACAATGCGTGGGCGACCATTACATGGCCGTGGAACATTGCTCGGTGTGAGGGTGTTGTTTGTTGGGCAACACCCAAATTTTCCACTGCGTATGCATACCTAGTACCAGTCTGTTCTTTTGCGTTACATGCTCGAGCTCTTTTGAAGAAGGATCCTCTGCACATGTCTTCACATTGTTGCTTCGTTGCCCTGCTGATCCTTGCCGGGTATCCTTGAATTGTAAGAAGGTGGAAGGGCTAGGTCCGGATGTCAACGGGTCGAGGGTATGAGATGCAGAACATGCGCCGCCGAAGAACCCGGCAAACCAATACGAAATAGCAAAGACGAGTTTCGGTTCCAATGCAGCAGAAACGTGCTATACATCCTGCAAACGACACAAGCAGCAAAGTATCAACACCCCAGGGCGGGCATCAGAGTCGGGTGGATGAAGCCTGTTGCGGGCTACTTGCGTGGGCGTGTTTGCGATATGGGTTTAAGCCAAAATCTTGCACGACCTCTTGCGCGCAACACCTCTCCGCACGCGCGCGCGCTTTTCGTCACAACAGATTCGAAGCAAGAGGCCGTGACTGCCGGCAGAGTGAACACTCATCCGCAACTTCGACGTCGTTAAACTGCTTTGGTCGATCCATGGTCCGGATTTGGCTAGCATGTGCAGGGCACATGCTGCGCAGCAGTGTGACCTCCCGAGGTCCTAGCAGACAATCTCGTGATAACAGATGGGGTTTTCCTGTATCGCGGCCTGCAACGCAGCCATTTGGATTGCAGTTGCCGGGGCGAAGCAAGGTGTCATGGCAGGGCAGAAGAATGTCTAATGATAATGGTCAGTAAGCAGCAAGCAGCGACGGTCATGTTGTCCAGCGTGTGAAACCGTGGGGTTTTTTGCGTTTACGGAGCAATGTTGGGTCCAGAAGGGAGCGCCAGAAACAGCCGCCTGGCCAGGCAAAAAACTGGCCCGACTTGCCTATTTTGAACCACGGCTCCAAATGGAGCCTTACGAAAACAACGGACCCCCTAATAGAATCCCCCAAATAGTAGGATTCCCTTATACGAAGGACCCCAATATGGTAACCCCCCGAATCTCCGGAACCCCCAACACCCTACACCCTACACCCTACACCCTACACCCTACACCCTACACCCTACACCCTACACCCTACACCCTACACCCTAAACCCTAAACCCTAAACTCTAAACCCTAAACCCTAAACCCTAAACCCTAAAACCGAAACCCTAGACCCTAAACCCCTAAGCCCTACACCCTAAGCCCGAAAATGACAGCCTGAGGCATGCTGGTGCTTAGACACGACCTTCAGAGTTGCTTGGGGACTGAACCAGGCCTGGCACTGCATCTTCCACTTGTGTGCGTCCAGTAAAGAGATGTGAGATTTCGGGTTTAGGGTGTAGGGTTTAGGGTTTAGGGTGTAGGGTTTAGGGTTGAGGGTTTAGACATCCAAGCCAGCTCTGCGAGCTAGGCCCCGCGATGGTGAAGATGGCGAACGCTCAGGCGTGCGAAGGGTTTAGGGTCGCGCCCGCCGCCGCATCCCATTTTCTGCTTTTAGAACTCGAGAGCCCGCTGTTATCTCGCCATCCCTCGCTTTGTTCCCCCCTTGATTCATTCCGGGCTTCAGTCCCCTTGAAAGGACTGGCTGGACGCCTCGCATCGGTCGCACCAGGCATTTTTGCACTGCGCGCTTGGGAGGGAACCATGTGTATGCATATATAAACCTTTCTCAACCTCTATATATACATGTATGTGTGTTATACATATGTATATAGCACATATATATATATATATATGGCCCTTTCAGGTCCATCACGTTTGGGGATCTTCTTGCGTGTTTCGCAAGGCATGTTTAGTGAGGCTGTGGGGGGCCTGAGGGTTCAGGGTTTAGGGTTTAGGGTCCTTTGCAGAACCCGACCTCTCGGCTGTTGGGTTTGAGCCAGAGCCCTGAGAAACCGACACGAAACCCTAAACCCAAACCCTAAACCCTAAACCCTAAGGGCAACTCAACGAGTCTGCCGCAAGGTGAGCATGCCGCGGGCAATCACAGAGGCGCCACGTATTGGCCCACTTCTCAGACGGAAGTTTTTCACACTCTCGCTCTTGAGACCCCAAACCCGATGTTTAGACATATATCTATAAATAAATAAATAAATACATATATATATAGATATATAGATATATAGATATATATATATATATATATATATATATATCATATATACACATACAAGCCTTAAACTTTGCAGAAGCATGAGCTCAAGTTCGCCAAAGTCTCCGCCTAAACCCTTCTTGATGCGTGTGTAGCCTATGGGAAGGTGGCAGCTGTAGGGGTTCGGGCCTCCGCGGCTTTTTGCGGAGCACACGAACCCAGTTTTGTGCATTCCGAAGGTGCCCGTGATCACTGGCTTGAGGCGCCCCTCTTTGTGTTGCTCTAGGGGTGTATTAAGTAGGGTTTATA